>CM065696.1:28309173-28311673 GCA_017654935.2 Phymorhynchus buccinoides
TAGTATCCTTAGAAGGAGAATTGTCTGTTTCCAAATATTCAATGTTCTCGAAATGGTCAGTTCGACACTTAATGTCCCTTTCGTGGTGCTGGGTCACGTTGTTGTCCCGTACCATGAAAACAAACCTAACTAAACACTGATCCCATCCTGTCCCCGAGCAATTAGAAATGTTGCTTCTTAGTAGAAAATCTTTAACAACAAATTTTGTGGGGGGTAGCGAAACCGCATTCCCGATCTCACAATAGAATCATTGCTTTGCGCATGGAATGAGCAGCGACGCCACCAAGCCATTAGCCTGTTGGCCACTGCAAAGAACTCCTTTTGCAAGAGTGAATACCCTTGGTAGGTGGAGAAAGATGCTTGAGTACTGACCAAACAAGGGAATAACTCTCGCCAATAACCCTATTTGAGGCCACTGAATGGCTGCCTTTTGCAAGAGCGAATGCCCTTTTGGATACTGATCAGCAAGAGCTTAACTCGAAAACACATTCATAGCTCTTGAAATTCTGACACCCAATCTTTATTTACTTGGAGCTTTCGCCAACCGCCTTGTTCACCGAGTGCATATCTCTCCCACAGTGCATATCTCTCCCACAGTGCATATCTCTCCCACAGTGCATATCTCTCCCACAGTGCATATAGATATGCACTCGATGAACAAGCCGGTTGGCGAAAGCTCCAAGTAAATAAAGATTGGGTGTCAGAAATTCAAGAGCTATGAATGTGTTTTCCTTTATGACTGGTATTGCTGTTGTCTTCGGTGGTGCGGTGCTCTGCCTTCCAGAGTTGGGGGTGAATCATTTTTACTATATATATCTTCTACTCTCTTCGAGGGATTATAATTTTAGAACATTATTATTTTTGTTATTTTACACAAGATTTTTACCATTTCTTTTGAATTAAGTGCTGGTTTGCTTTTATTGTGGACTTTCAATCTGGTGCAAAGAGGACAACCTTTCTCTTGTAGAAAGTCTTCTAGCTCAGTTTGAATGTTCACTGTGGACATACTTTGCAGGCCGATATGCAGACTGAAGAGTCTTTCTCAAAGACGAAACAGCTGTCTTTGCATAGGCATTGTCTATCTCCCCCATTGGGAGAAAAAGTAAATCAGCACATTATTTTCTTTTATTCTTTTCAGAACACAGAATAAATTGTAAAGTTAAAATTAAAGTTATTCAGTTTCTTTCTTAGGTTCACAAACTTAAATATTGGACACAAAAAAAGTTTTATTCAAGCAAACTATATATATAAGAGGAAAGTTTAATGGTGTGGTTGTTTTTTCTTCTTCAATTCTTGTACGTTTATATATAAGCTTTTTACCATTTCTGTTCAAGTAAGTGCTGGTTTGCTTTTATTGTGGTCTTTCAATCTGGTGCTAAGAGGACAACCTTTCTCCTGTAGAAAGTCTTCTGGCTCAGCTTGAACATTCACTGTGGACAACTTTACAGGCCGACATGCAGACTGAAGAGTCTTTCACGAGACGAAACAGCTGTCTTTGCATAGGCGTTGTCTATCTCCCCCATTGGGAGAAAAAGTAAATCAGTATATTATTTTCTTTTCAGAACACAAAACAAATCGTAAAGTTAAAGTTAAAGTAATTGAGCTTGTTTCTTAGGTTCACAAAACATATGTGCAAAGAGGACAACCTTTCTCTTGGAGAAAGTCTTCTAGCTCAGTTTGAATGTTCACTGTGGACATTCTTTGCAGGCCGATATGCAGACTGAAGAGTCTTTCTCAAAGACGAAACAGCTGTCTTTGCATAGGCATTGTCTATCTCCCCCATTGGGAGAAAAAGTAAATCAGCACATTATTTTCTTTTATTCTTTTCAGAACACAGATCAAATCGTAAAGTTAAAATTAAATTTATTGAGTTTCTCTCTTAGGTTCACAAACTTATACATTGGACACAAACAAAGTTTTATTAAAGCAAACTATATATATATAAGAGGAAAGTTTAATGGTGTGGTTGTTTTTTCTTCTTCAATTTTTGTACGTTTATATATTTATAAAGTCAAACTATATTTTAGTTAAAATAAGTTTTATATATATATATACATATATATAAGCTATCCACAAAAAGTTAAGGATCACTTGCAAACTAATTCATAACTTTCCAAATAAGAAAGCCAATGCGTTGCATTTTGGCCAACATTTAATTCAATGCTTTAGTGATAACGATACACAATTGCCTTCAATTTCGAGCAATCGTTTGGTCTGTACATTTGATCAAAGTGGGTACGTATCGAAATTTGATTTCCCAAAGTCATTGAAATCACAAGACAGGGCATTCTGATGCTCCCAAAAGTTCAGTAATGCGTGTATCCGCCATGGCTGTTCTGGCACTCGACGCAGCGAGTCCTCATGGAGTTGACCAGGGTGGTGAAGATCCTCTGTGGAAGCGCCTGCCACTCAGCCTGCAGCATCTGGTAGAGGTGCTGGGCATCCCTGGGAGGGGGGTGGTTGCTCCTCACTTTGCGATCCAGCTCATCCCAGAGGTTCT
>CM065696.1:28324173-28326673 GCA_017654935.2 Phymorhynchus buccinoides
AATTCCGCACATATATGTCTGGAACGACTTTAATGTCCATACATTTTTTGGTCAATCGACGTTTTTCCTCCCTTCTTGAATTGAACAGTATTCCTGCAAGTGTGACGAAGGATACGAAGGGAACGGAACCGAGTGCTCTGAGGTGAACGCTTGTCTGGAGAACAACGGGGGCTGCCATGAACTGGTAGGTATACTGGGGCAGCGGGTGGATGCCTCCTTACGGGGAGCTGGGCGACCCCGACCTCTCCACGAATATCTCCCGGTGGGAACACGTGGGGTGGTGATGGTGGTGGAGGGTGTCTTTCGTACAAATAGTTCCCCCACCTCCTGGAAGTTCTGTGCTGGTAACTTCCTCAAATCTGTCACTGTCTTTTCCCCCTTTGCTTTCTATCGTCTACTATCTTTCTGACTTATTGGCTCAATAGTCCCCCACCTTCTGGATGTTCTGTGCTGGTAGCTTCCTCTAATCTGTCACTGTCTTTGACTCTGCCGTTTTCCTTTTTGCTTTTTTGTCATCTATAATATTTCTGACTAATTGGCCCATTCTCCTGCCTTTCGTTCCCGGAAAAATCTTCCAACTAATGTTCTCCTTTGAGCTCCTCCGAAATCGGAACGTTTTGCCTGAATGCAGCGGGGAGACCAGTGAAAAAACTGAAAACTGGACACATACGTACATCACCCATTGTGGCCTGAAAGAAGAAGAAGAAGAAGAAGAATGTGGGTAGGTAGAGCGAAGTGGGTGATGACGAATTCAACAAAACATGGGTATAATTATGTTATTTGGATTAATTAAACAGCTGCATTCATCAAAATATGGACATAAGACATTTAACATGCGGAAAAAGGCACCCAGCGAACGCTTGTCTAAGCCCTGCGCCGCAAAGAAAAATATTTTCTACTTACGAGTTTAAGACTTTCGATCATGGGGTAAAAAAAAGACGAAAACAACAACAGCAATAGAATGTGCACAAATTATACAATGATATGCTCGTGACATATCTAATAATTTACCACCATGATGATGTTTCGAGTTCTAATTTTTTTGTTTTTTTGTTGTTGTTGACCCTGTTCTAATTGATTCTGGCGCATCATCTGCGATCCATAGCATCAGCGTATGTATTCGCATGATTATGCAGGCCACCTGCAGCAGCACGGGCCCTGGAAGGGTGAACTGCACGTGCCCTCAGCTGTACGTGGGGGACGGCACGCGCTGCTTCACCACCATCTCCGGACACGTCCTCACCCACCCCAACCTCACCGTCCTGGCGCGGCTCATGCAGGTACCTACCTTACTTTACAACTACCATGAACTAAACTCTCCGTGTGTCCGAGTGTCTGTACGTTTGCGATCCGATGGTCGACTTATGGCGATTATTTGACCGCCAGGGGGAAGGGGTGCGGGTGTGAAGACAGTAGAGCGTGTGTGAAGGCGTTTATGTTTTATACTTAGAGTAATAAATTACCTCTTTCCCTTTTCAATTGCTTGATGTTGTTATAACGTTTGGTACTCTTTCTGTGCCATCGGATGTATATATATATTTTAACCGAATCGCTTCAAATTTGCTGTCCGGCTTGCTGTGGCAGGGGCGAAGCCTGGCAGCAAATTTGAAGAGAATCGGGAGAGCGCGTCACTCTCAGAGCAGCGCCAACGGGAAACGGGGCCTTATAACTCCGCCGTTTCTTAACCGAATCGCTTCAAATTTGCTGTACTCAGCGTTACCAGTACTTGGCGTTACCGTTACTAGGCGTTACTGTTACTAGGGAGAGCGCATCACTCTCAGAGCAGCGCCAACGGGAAACGGTATAACATGTATGTTTATTGGTATAGTTTATGAAGCTTACGATTGTGCGTCTTAATTTCCTCAGGGATTAATAAAGTTATTTGAATTGAATTGAATTGAATTGAAAGTCCCCCAAAACAATCAGTAGAGCGTGTTAGGGACTTAAAGACCCACCACGTCATGTGTCAAAATCACGGTTTTCATGTGTTTTCCCTCTTATAGCTGGTAAGAAATCTTCCTAGCATAAGAGGAAATGTGACACGTGACGTGGGGGGTCTTTAAAAGCACCATAATTACCAATAGCAACAATGAATGTACAATAAATGTCTTTCTGTTTGATCGTTTCCGAATGAACAAAGATTTGCTTAGACCACAATACATTGCCATTTTGTAAACAAAAAGAAACAACTGAACATTATATTAACAAAAAAAAATATATTTTTAAATAAACATCATAATTATTGTGTTTGTAAAAAACAACAACAGGAAACTAACTAGTCTAGTTGTCGATAATTGCAAACGACCTTGAGACTATAAACAGCCATCTTATCACTGCCCAGTAGACATGCTGCTGACAAAGGCATGTTTTGAGAGGTTGGGGTTTTTTTTTTTGGGGGGGGGGGGGGGGGGGGGGGGGGGGAGGGGGGGGGGGGGGGGGGGGGGGGGGGGAGAGGGGACCGGAAAAAAAAAGGAATACTGTGATGATATAAGTGACAATC
>CM065696.1:28336673-28356673 GCA_017654935.2 Phymorhynchus buccinoides
TTCTTTCTTTCTTTCTTTCTTCTCTCTATAGTCTATGGACTGTTCAAACAATAGTCTAAACGCGCAAACAGAATGAAGAACTTGAAATGACAAAAGCATCATAGTGAAAACCTACTAAAAAGGCTATTCTGTTATAAATTATGTTTCCATTTTGCTTAATAGTCTTTGGGTGCCAGCGCGTGCCGTCGCAACTTATTTAGACAGAAGAGAGAAGCCATGGGTGTTAGGTGCTCTCACGACATTATCGAACAAAACTTGCGCTTTCCCATTCGTGATCAAACAAGACAATTGGATCACACTCCTAGATGGGTATTCTCACAAGATTGTCAAACACGAAAGGTCCATTACCCAAGAATATTAAACACGACAACTGGATCATCACACTGGTAGATTTTTTTTACATCCGTGCTTAAGAGATCCAGGAACCTCTGGGACCATAACCACGAGTGCGTCTTAAACAGTTAATTTAACACTGGTAATAACATGTAAACTAGACTAAACTTGCAAAACGAGTGGCTGTTTCTTCTAATGTACATCTTACTACCCGTGTTAAATGTATAAAACGCACTTATGATTACAAAACCTGGTGTAATAATGATAGACGGATAAGGAGACGAGTTGTGTGAGTAGTAGAAAACCAGGGCTGACTTACAAAAGCGCGGGTTTCTGCGCTTCTAATAATCCCAATCCGCGCTTTCGTATATCTCCCGAAAAAACCACTACTGGACTGATGATGACACTGCTTTCAAGACCCACCAGATCACGTGTCAAAATCACGTGTTTCACGTGTTTTCCGGCCTTTTATACCTGGAAATAAATCTTGTTTTGACCAGGTCTCACTCCCATACAAATGCGCCCCAAATTCAAACCGAAACATCATTTTAAAGAGCAGCCTCAATTTTAAGTTGGGGACATCTGTATGTGGGTCACAGCAAAACCCAGAAAAAAAACCAAGGGACTTAATCGTGGTGCGTCAGTGTATCTTTAACGGGCATGAAAATCGCATACATTCTCAGCAAGACATAAGAGTAAATGTTGAAATACACTCTGTTAGCTTTCATTCTTTCCTCAAGGCAGCACAGTGAATCTCTGGTAATGGTATTGCTTGCCTGTTACTGCGTTGCCATGGGGAAAGAGTGGAAAACTAACAACGTGTATTTCGACATTTACAGAAGTAGAAGAATGAGTGAGCATTACAAGCCTGTCATGCATAGTCTGGTGTTACAGAGTGCAGAGAGAGAGAGAGAGAGAGAGAGAGAGAGAGAGAGAGAGAGAGAGAGAGAGAGAGAGAGAGAGAGAGAGAGAGAGAGATGGTTGTTTCGACGAAGCTCTTTCTTTATCTACCCCTTCACACCCCCCCCCCCCCCCCCCCCTCCTTTTCTTTTCTTTACTTGGCCGCCACGTTAATTGCCACCCACCATCTAAAGAATGCCGATTCCGGGATTGGTCCCTTTTGAAGGTCGATTTGTCTCCCCGGTCAGCACGTACCACCTACCGAGGTTATCTCCCTTCACCCCCCCCCCCCTTATCTACCGTCTCATCACGAGATAGTGATATCAAGAGTCGGTTCCCTTTGTAAGACACCACGCCCTTACCCATAACAAGAAAGTGACAACCACGGTTATCTCCCTTTGAAGATGGTTTTGCCGTTCCGAGCACGAGAAGGATTTGAATCCGGCACGTGATAAGGATGTAATAGGCGCGTGATTGTTCGGTACATTTAGAACAGCATCTTGTGACGTGTCGACTGCTATAAACCAATAGCAGGCTTTCATTGTTTGAAAGTGAAGGCTATAATTGGCGTAGTGAGAAAAAGTTTTCACACAAGACGCTGAAACTGACTAGAGCAACACCTCTCCCAGCCAGAATAGCCCACCTAGTAAGTCTTATTGATGACTGGTGATTGAGACTGGTTGTTTGTTTGACTCTAGTTTTGATCTAGATCCTATGTTCCATGATGAATAAGGAGTAGATAGATATGTTATAGAAAAGAAGTGGTAAACATTCTATTCTATTTATGTGCACTGATTATTTGTGTGTGTGTGTTTTTGACTTGAACACTTTTGGTACCAGAACCGGAGTTTATGCCTACTAACCCTTTTGTCTATTTTTAGTAGGAAACCTATGGGCCGCAATCTTGCACTATTTTTAGTAGGAAACCTATGGGCCGCAATCTTGCACTTTATGATACCATTCCTTTCCAGGTGTTGGATGGAGAGTGATGATGGATTGATCACCTTTTATGTTTTACTGATCTCAGTTTGTTAACTGAAATTCAGTTTATTTATTAACTACATGTAGTGCTATTGTACAAGGGAAGCCTTCAAGCCGGTTGGGATTCACTAATTCCCTGCCGACTGAAGCCCCTTGTCTCTAAGCCATAGAGATCTACATCCACCTTCTCCTGTGATTATCAGCAGGGCATCGTGGGCCGGAAGATCATCCCGGACTCCACCACGCACCAAGACGGGACCGTCGCCAAGACGACCCGCACCCAGAATCCGCGAGGAGACCACGCCTGAACCGTGCCATCCCGCGAAGCCGTAACCGGAACGACTGGGAGCTACTCTCACCTGACGAGCAAGCCCAGAACTTCAAACAGCTAAGTCCACCTGACTGCGCCAATCATTTGAACTTTCCTACGGACACTGAAGATAATTAGTAACCCTTCCGGCATGGGGCGAACCTTATAGAAAGACAAAAGTCTTATAAATCCTTTCGGATTCCATTGTTTTTTATCCATATTTTGTTTTGGCGCCATTGAGCTGCTTTATTATTATTGTTGCATAATCTTATGCAGATTTTGGGAGTAAATAAAATACAAGTGTCAAATAATCCTGAACCCTTTGGTCAGACTGATGAGAGTTGAAGTCTTGTAATTTCATGTAAAACCCTACTTCTCTCTGTCTGCCATTTAGAGCAATTCAACCACTTGTATTTCTTACAACCATCTGACGAGCCAGAACCCGGGCACAAATATAAATTTATTAGATGAAAAGGGGCAGGGAAAGTTGCTCATCTCCCATACCCTAGAGAAGTGGGCTAAAGGCAAATTTTCTAAAGTCTTCCCTAGGGACTTAGCCTTTTAACCCATTACCTCGTCACATTTACATATAATAATACCTAAATTATGTAGAGTATACTATGACGCACAGTGTTCTAAGTGATGTAAGTCTACTCAAACACACGAGGCGAGAGCTGGGGATCTACCTGATGGTAGAGTGGCTTCCCCTGTTTGACCGATTAAATTAGGCAAGATCACTCCCACACACCATGAAATTACTCCCCTTAATTATTCCCGAACACATTCCTATTCCCAATCACACTACAGTAGCACATTTTTTTTAGTCCCTGAGCCGAAGGTTCGGGGAGCTATTGTTTTTGTCTGGTCCGTCCGTCCGGTGTCCGTCCGTCCGGCGGCGTGCCTCCGTCCGTCCGGCTATTCGTCCGTTTTTCTCATAAACTATTCAGTCTATCATCATCAAATTTGGTATACTAGTTTGCCAAGATGCAAGCTATTCATTTACATTAAGGTCAAGGTCGCGCCAGTTACGGGGTTCAAACCCCGAAACACATAATCGCTAATATCTCGCGAAGTTTTGCATGTATTTCAATGCAGTTTTTTTCACAACATTTCTTGATGGATGGTCTATAACACAGTTGTCATGAATTGTTCTGTGCGCGCGTGTGCGCATGATCGCGCGTGCTCAAATCACGGATCCGAACCCCAAGGCTATATATCAAAAACTATTCAGTTACGTGCTGTTTTGATGCGTTTTTATGTAGTTACGTGTTGTTTTGATGCGTTTTTATGTATGTGTACAGCCGACACATTCCGATTTCGGAGTAGCTCGGCGATGCCGCGAGGGGACTTTGCAGCCGCTCGGCGTTGCACTTGTTATACATTGTATTTTCACCCCCATCCTACTCCCAAACTCTACCGAGTGTTACTCTGGGGATATGCCGGAGACGCGTGTTGTATCAAACGTTTGATCAAATTAAGTCTGAAGAAAAGAATGTTAAACTCATCCAGGGCGTGATTTCCCGTTCATTTAAACAAATTCTTGATCTCTGTGTGTTAAATGAACAAGAAATTATGTTTAATTCACATTGCGTTTCTAAATAGCTAGTTGTAAAATAGGCTATTTTACGAACTGGACAAGTCATTTTGCCCATTTCATGAAATGTGCAATTTCACGCATTGGGCGTAACACATCCATTACTAATATGACATGACGAACTAAACCTCGAAAAGTGGGTGCAGAAAGGGAGGGAGGGTTGGCATTCACGTTGGTGTTCAAGCGTTCATGATAAGATTCATCGCTAACTGTCGTGCTGACTTCAGTAGCTAGCTAGCTATTGGGGGTCAGTTTCCCTACCAGTAGATATTCCAGAAGATCATCAGGGGGCCTGTATTCACCATGAGATAGTATGAGACTTAGTTATCATCATGGTATAATAATAATAATAATAATAATAATAATAATAATATAATAATAATAATAATAATAATAATAATAATAATAAATAAAGCTTCTATAGCGCTCTTCGATGATAAAAAAAATCATCCTCAGAGCGCTTTACAAATATTACGAGAGAAAGCAATCGAGAAGAAAAACATTATTGCAAAACAATATGAGGAAGTATATAAATAAAATAAGTATAATTTTTGTTTTAAAATATGCTCACGCCGTTCATCCTCCTCCCCCCACCCCTTTCACATACACATTATAGACACCATTTCAAAAACATTATCAAAAGAAGCATAACAAATAATTATTTAACATAATTTAAAGTAAAAATCAAAATAATCCAACCAGTCTTTCAACCCCCACCCACCTTCCCTTTTCTTCACATATACACTGTAGACACTCATGAACACTCATAACATAGCATCCGGGGAGAAAAAAACAAAGACCACCCCCCAAAAAACACCCCCCCAAAACAAGGCATGGACAAACAGACCCCCACCCCCACTCACCTCACCTTTTCCACACGCACAATATCTCAGAAGTCCTTCTAAATAAAAGTCCTGTTAATTAACCCTTTCACCGCCAGCCATTTTTTGGCCAAAAAATACCCTTAAACCTAACTGGGTAGAGAAAAAAAATTCTCTGCAATATTGAGAATTCCTCTGTGACATATGTAACATCAGGCCCATCCCCACCTCCCCAAATCATGTAAACAGGGTCTCCAGACAACAGGCTCTGACCTGATGCCCTCTAGTGACATGAGTGTAAAACCAATGTGGTGACAAAAGTCGACATTGGCGCTGAAAGGGTTAAATCCTACGACTTTAGAAGGACTTCTAAGATATCATGAGGATAAGTCTCATATTATCTCAATGTGAATACAGGCCCTGTTTTAGTTTCCTTTGTCGTTGACGAGTAGATAGTTTTCAGCGTGCAGGCTGACAACAGGGACTTCCTTTTCAAATAATGGTTATGACGTAGATTGTCTGACGTGGGCAGAATATTGACTGACGAGGTTCGTTGAGAGGTGAATACTTCTTCTTCTTCTTCTTCTTATCTTCTGCGTCCCCAGGTCATAAGGCCATAATGGGTAAGGTACGTATGTGTCCGGTTTTCCGTTTTCACTGGTCTCCCCGCTGCGTACAGCCGACACATTCCGATTTCGGAGGAGCTCCAAAGAGAAAAATTATTTGGAATATTGTTTTTGTTGGAAAAAAGGCAGGAGAATGGGCCAATAAGTCAGAAAGAGAGTAGATGCTAGAAAGCAAAGGGAAAAGGGAATTTATGGTTAAGTTTATGACGTAGATTTTCTGACGTGGGCAGAATATTGACTGACGAGGTTCGTTGAGAGGTGAATACTTCTTCTTCTTCTTATCTTCTGCGTCCCCAGGCCATACGGCCATAATGGGTGAGGTGCGTAATTATCTGTCCGGTTTTCAGTTTTCACTGGTCTCCCCGTTGCGTACAGCCGACACATTCCGATTTCGGAGGAGAGAAACATTATTTGGAAGATTTTGTTTTGAAAAAAAAGGCAGGAGAATGAGCCACTAAGTCAGAAAGATAGTAGATGGTAGAAAGCAAAGGGAAAAGGGAATTTATGGTTAGGACGTAGATTGTCTGACGTGGGCAGAATATTGACTGACGAGTAGAGGTGGGGGAAAAAACCGGTTTGAACCGAAACACCGGTGCTAAGCTTTCGCGGTTCAAAAAACCGGTTCGAGTTGCTGTGAACCGGGTTTTTTAACTGCAAACTGAAAGCAAGTTTTTCTTAGAATAACGCATTCTTTTCGAAAAACAACACTGATTCTCAGCGCTGATTGGGTGTTTGTAAGCCAAGAGTAGCTGTTTCTAGTTTGACTTTGAGTGTTGAGTTGAGTGTGTGCGTGTCATAAATCATCAGTTTCTTTATTGTGTGTGTGTGTATGTGTGCGCGTGCGTGCGTGTGTGTGAATATTCTGACAAATAAATATGTGTTTGCATAGGTGAAACTAGTGATGCGAGTACTGGTTAAAAAACTGGTTCGGTAAAAATCCGTTTGAAGATGGAAAACCGGGTTTAAAAACCGGTTCGGATTTTTTAACCGGTTCTCAACTCTACTGACGAGGTTCATTGAGATGAACACATATATCTGAAAGAGAAACCAGACACTTTGTTCCCCATTAATCCAACTGCGATCCAACTGTCACGACGTCTGCGAGGCAAGATTCACGCGAAATACTTCCGTCTTATTAAAATAATGATACTATTTTCCTTCATGACGATTGTAGACCCTGTCGTATGCAAAAAAAAGTAGCATCATGTAAATACTTCGCTCGCTACTATGAGTTAGCATTTGCGACATTAAGGATGAACGCAATTTCACTTTTTCCGTATTTGAAACACTTTTCCGTACTCAAATCGTTCATATTTCATGACATTACAGAAAAAAGTGAAATTTAAAAACATTCGCTCAATGTCGCAAATGCTAAGTCTCATAGTAGCGAGCGAAGTATTTATACGATGCTACTTTTTGTTTGTGGCTCAAGCCACAAACCTATAACTCACTTTGTCGGTCGGTCGGTCTGTCTGTCTGTCTGTCTGTCTGTCGGTCGGTCGGTCGGTCCAAAATTGTCGCACATTTTGACAAAATTGTCGCACTTCAAATCGAGGCTACGCTTCAAATTGAGGCCGCTCTTTAAAATGATGTATTTTAAAAGCGTACAAAATAATAAACATACGTAATACAGACACTACAACAGACACAACGAGTATGCGGTGCTTCTTTCGATGAGTATAAGTAGGATACATAGTTTTAAATGTTTTCCAAAAGATATAAAAAGTTACGAAATGGTGCAGAGATAACATTCTGGTTTACAGATTACAATTATTGAAAAGCCAGGGGAGGTGACTCATGATTGGAGTGGTAAAAATAGACCGCGTGCCACAAACTATTGCGATTTCGCGCTTGTTTGCATACGACAGACCCGAACACACGATTCTCACATAATGTCGGATACAAAAATACAGATAGTTAATGAGAATCGTGTAGGGGGGGGGGGTGGGGGGGGGGGGGGGGGGGGGGGGGGGGGGGGGGGGGGGGGGGGGGGGGGGGGGGGGGGATACAACCATAGTGAACAAAACTAGTAGGATGTCATGGTCTCTAAATACTCAAAAACGTGTTTTTAAAAAAAATGTGTAGGTCAATGCATTTTCTTCAGCTAGGCTAAACTTCAGACTGTGATTTCTCAAAATGGCCGACAGTCACCCTACCAACTTCAAAATTCGAGGGGTGCCTGCCAGAACGGTCTGTCTCAAAAGGAATGATAAAGAACACAGATAGGCAGTTCTGGCATTCACCCCTCGAAATTCTCTTAATTCACTCTATAACAGGACAGGTTACAAGAATGGTTCTTATGTCAGAGGGAGAGAGAGAGAGAGAGAGAGAGAGAGAGAGAGAGAGAGAGAGAGAGAGAGAGAGAGAGAGAGAGAGAGAGAGAGAGAGAGAGAGATGTTTATACTGTGTAATTCGTTTTGAACTGAGCACGCCATAAGCTCTGCTTGTTGTTGCTTCAGTTATGCCATAGTTGTTGTTCATGTTGATTTGGAAAATAAAACATTTAAACCAGAGATTGAGAGAGAGAGAGAGAGAGAGAGAGAGAGAGAGAGAGAGAGAGAGAGAGAGAGAGAGAGATTTTGTGGGATTAGCGGTATGTGGGACTCGTTGTATCATGGATGTAAAATTACGGTGCGGGACTAGCGGTATGTGGTAACAAAAGGATGCTTCCCAAACAAAAAACACCCAACAATTTTTCAGTCCGGTGCGTGAAAATCTGTTTAACGTCGTCCGGACACTCATGGGAAATTAGTAGATATAAAGATGGTGGGAACGATCCTGGAGGCAATGCCCGGAGGCAGTGCAACACCAGGAAAGTCTCGAATTTCTAACACTACAGATGTAGCTGTTCAGTCCGGCGCCGAGAGACAATGAGGCTTTATACTACTCCTTGCCGACACGAAAGGGCGATCATTTTAGGCCCGTACTGCCGATGCCCCCCTGGTGACGAGTCAGGAGCAGATCATGTTCTGTGGCTATATACTAGTAATTCCTTGCAGGCAAGGGCGATAATCTTAACTAGGTGGCGTTCGCAACTCAGGGCACGAGACAGTGGGAGATAATTTTCAGTATAATAAAGCCTCATTGGCTCAAATGACTAGATAATGGAGAGGGTTTGGCTCAGGATGACGCACACCCAGCAACGTTTGGACTATTTGTGACCTAGCACCACGAAAGGGACATTAAGTGTCAAACTGAGCATTCTGAGATAATTATACATTTGAAAACTTCAGACCCTCTCTTTCTAATGATACAAGAACCATTCTTGTATCTTTTTTTTCCGTTCCAGAGTTACGAGCATTTAAAGTTAGTAGTGCGAGCATCGGCCATTTTTTCCAGAAAACGCAGTCTAAATTAAATCTAGCCTAGCTGAAGAAAATGCATGAACCTACTCGTTTTAAAACACTTATAAGACCATTTAGAGACCATGCAAAGACTGTCCTTTATAAATATGAAAGATAAGGTGTTAGAGAACACGAAAATACAGATAACTCAAAACTTACAACAACAACAAAAGATTTTTGACTTTCCAAGCCTGTCGTGAGAAACTAGCCCAGCGACTTAATGTCCCTTTCGTGGTGCTGGGTCACATTTCTGGACAGTTCACAGACCCTTCCTTCACACCGGCTTAGTAATTAGCTGAGTGATTGATTGACAAGTGGGTAGGGAGCTGCATGCTAGCTGGCAGCCTGGCATACACATATCCTCACGGAAGAGTGTCGTTTTTGTTTGTGGCTCAAGCCACAAACCTATAACTCACTTTGTCAGGTCGGTCGGTCTGTCTGTCGGTCGGTCCAAAATTGTCGCACATATTGACAAAATTGTCGCACTTCAAATCGAGGAAGGAAAAATGGTGCTTTACGTCCTCTCGGTCTGGAACAGACACATATGGGACATTTGTAAATACAAAGATGGTGGAACGATACTGGAGGCAATGCCCGGAGGCAGTGCAATACCAGTAAAGTCCCGAGTTTTTAACAATATAGATAGGTGTAGCGGTAACCACGCCTCGGTTAAACCTCATCGGCTATGGTACCGCTACATATTTTTACTTCAAATCGAGGCTGCACTTCAATTGAGGCCGCTCTTTAAAATGATGTATTTTAAAGCGTACAAAATAATAAACATACGTAATACAGACACTACAACAGACACGACGAGTATGCGGTGCTTCTTTCGATGAGTACAAGTAGGATACATAGTTTTAAATGTTTTCCAAAAGATATAAAAAGTTACGAAATGGTGCAGAGATAACATTCTGGTTTACAGATTAAAATTATTGAAAAGCCAGGGGAGGCGACTCATGATTGGAGTGGTAAAAATAGACCGCGTGCCACAAACTATTGCGAATTCGCGCTTGTTTTGTTACTGACGTAGAACGGTGATCGTAACTGTCATCACAACTGTCATTAGGAATTGTTCGGAAATAATGAAGGGGAGTAATTTCTCGGTGTGTGGGAGTGATCTTGCCTAATTCAATCGGTCTAACAGGGGGAGTCACATTTTGCAAGTTTTATTTATTTGTGGTCACTGGTCACCACTAATTTTTCCAAGTCGCTGACTCGCATCCTGCGGTTTCAAGCTTCGACGCCATTGTTGCATTGTTGCTATGGTATTTGACCGAGTAATGGAGGTAAACAACTCTAATTTTCACTAAGTGCTCTCCCTTAGGGTGTGTTTGTTTTCTCTCCGAAAATCGTCTATTCCCACGAGTGTTCGTACTCTATACACGACTACTAAATGGTCAACCTATGGCGATATTTTTCACGCCAGAGGGCAGTCAATGCACTAGGGGCTTATCACGCGATTTTCTTACTTGGGCGTAGTGAGAGAGAGAGTGATGGTAGGACCACTCACTGTCTCTCTCTCTTTCTTTATCCCCAACTAATAATATAGAGAGGATTAGCCCCACACGAGCGTCATGCCCTCTGGCGTGAGAAAAATCGCACTAAGTCTCTCATTGCCCCTTCGCGCGCTTGTTTTGCCCGAGTTCTCGTGACCTCATAAGTCATGTCATACGTTTCTTTATTGTCCATTGGCATTGGCATTGTACAACGCACATGGAAACTTGTCTTCCACCATGTGAAAATAAAAATATTAAATAAAAGTATGAAACATAAATTTACATTAACAAAATATGTAACTCTCACACCACACCCAGTCATTCATCCGCTCTCTTGCTCACTCATCATGCAACTCATCTCTCTAGTCGAATTTAACTCTCTAATAGGAATTGTTTGGAAATAATTAAGGGGAGTAATTTCATGGTGTGTGGGAGTGATCTCGCCTAACTCAATCGGTCAAACAGGTGAAGTTACTTTTCCATCATGGTAGATCCACAAGCCCTCGCCTCGTGTGTTTGAGGAGACACACAGCATGTAGAACGCAGTGCGTCATTCTGAAATTGATGTCATTTATATTTTTACGTCACAGTTTGCAAGTTCTATCACTTTGCAGCAACTGGCCACCCCTTATTTTTCCGAGAAAAAAACCCGTTTGCAAGTCGCTGACACGCATCCTGCGGTTTCAAGCTGCGACGCCATGGCGCCATAATGGTCGCTATGGTTTCGACCGATTAAGTCGAGGTAATCAACTCTAATTTTCACGAAGTGCTCTCCCCTAGTTTGTTTTCTCCCGAAAATCGTCTTGTGAAATTCAAGGTCACCGGCACGCGGCAAATGCCCTATTAGGAGCGTGGGTAGGAAAAAGACAGTGCGACGCAATGCGACGGGTAGGCCTACTGATTTGCCAGTTCCTCCGAAGACGGACTGGTGGCTGCCCACGTGGCGGTGTAATCATGCAAAAACGGTGACACACGTGATATAATGTTATCATCCCTAGCTGATGCGTTTGCACCATAATGTTCAAAGTGCTTCGGATGTTGGGATGATCCCTGGAGTCTTTTAGCCAGGGTACGTCAACAATTAATCTTCTTTATTCCTTTTGTGATAGTAGGCCTATTTTCTGGCATATTCCCCTAGAAAAGTTTCATCATTCTTTTTCTTCTTCTTCTTCTGCGTTCCCAGGCCATATGGCCATAATGGTTAAGGTACGTATGTGTCCGGTTTTCAGTCCGGTTTTCAGTTTTCACTGGTCTCCCCGCGCGCTGCGTAGCCTACAGCCGACACATGCCGATTTCGGAGGAGCTCAAAGAAGAAACATTATTTGGAATATTGTTTTGTTGTTAATTAAAAGGCAGGAGGATGGGCCAATAATAAGTCAGAAAGATAGCCGATGACAGAAGAAAGCGAAGAGAAAAGGCAAGAGTCAAAGGGAGTGGCAGATTAGAGGAAGATACAAGCTCATAACTTCCAGAAGGTGTGTGTGTGTGTGTGTGGCGGGGGGGGACTATTTTTTTTACGAAAGACACCCCCCCCCCCCCCCACTAATACTTATTGTATTATACATCTGTATCGTTAAAAATTCAGGACTTTCCGGGAGTTGCACTGCCTCCGGGCATTGCCTCCAGGATCATTCCCAACAACTTTATATCTACTAATGTCCCATATGTGTCTGTTTCAGACCGGAGGACGTTAAACGGATTTTCACCCCCCCCCCCCCCCCCCTTCGGTTTCCGCGCGGGGAATTTGATAATAAAATATGCATGATCGAATCCTACACAGACGGGGTTCATAAAAGAGCGTTGTCCTTGAGGTCTCCAAACGCTGACGGATTGCCTGCTAGTTTACCCTTCTCCGTTGGAGTTGGCGCGCGACTTGGCACGCGATTGTCTTCTATATTGGAGGGGTGGAAGAGAGTGGGGAATGAGGGGTAAGGTATTGATGGGGTGGGGGGCTGACTAGTTTCAACTACCTTGTACTTTACACACACACACACACACACACACACACACACCTCCCTGTACTTTGCAACACTCACCCCCACCCCCCTCAAATGATCGCTTTGAAACAATTGTTTAAAACTTATTTTATTTTGTTTTTTCTTATATCACAGTAGGTACTTTTTGTGAGAACGTCGTTCTTGAAGATTATGATATGTATGAATGGGGCTGTTGCTAATGAGATTGAATATAAGTTCAGGAACAATACAATCAAGTCTGTATCATTGTTAATTCTTCTGGTACCTAATGGTTGATCGATTTTAACATGATTTTTGTCGCTCTATGTACCGTGTTTAGCTGCTTTATGTGCATTTTTGTTTCCTTTTCTTAATTAAATATGTTGTTTATAGCATTTTTGTTACTTATATGTATTTCCATGTGCCCCCAGGGGGTTATTTTTGGAATAAACCAAACTTGAAACTTGTCACTAAGAAGCCACGTTCTGCCAATCGCGGGAAAGGGATACGGTTTGTTAGGACCAGTCAGCCTTACGTTTTCACAACACTGAAAGAAGCTGCAGACTTTGAGATTGAGGGTCGTAAACATGATGGGGGGGTGTTTAATTAAAGTAGAACTTTGCCTATTTTGTATGCGTCATAGTGTCACTTCCCCCTTTTCATATCAAGGGACTCAATCCGAACAAATCGAGCGAGCTATTGAAATGAACGCATTGTGCTTTTATTCTGTCTATCTTCGCCATTATTCTGTTGTTTCTTTGTCAGTAACCACCCCACCCCTGACCCCACCCCGACACATATCTACTGACTCTTACTCTCTCTCTCTCTCTCTCTCTCTCTCTCTCTCTCTCTCTCTCTCTCTCCTCTCTCTCTCTCCAGGGCTGAGTGTAAAAAAGCAATGCTTATCTCATTACCATGTATAAATAAAAATTCGTTTCGTTTCGTTTCGTTTCTTTCTCTCTCTCTGAACCGAAGGTAGACCCAATTTGTTTTCGCTTCGTACCTTCTGTTCCGTTCTCTTAGTATAGATTGCGCGTACATTCACCTACTCACCCTCTCCCCTTCCGCAGAGAGAGAGAGAGAGAGAGAGAGAGAGGAGAGAGAGAGAGAGAGAGAGAGAGAGAGAGAGAGAGAGAGAGACAGATGATTGTTTCGACGAAGCTTTTCTTTCTTTTGTGAGAGAGAGAGAGAGAGAGAGAGAGAGAGAGAGAGAGAGAGAGAGAGAGAGAGAGAGAGAGAGAGAGAGAGAGAGAGAGAGAGAGAGAGAGAGAGAGAGAGAGAGAGAGAGAGAGAGAGAGAGAGAGAGAGAGAGAGAGAGAGAGAACGAACGAACGAAATGTCATTTATACAGGGTAATGAGATAAGCATACATAATGTTTTGCACCCTGCCCAGAGACAGGCAGACCGACATACAGACAGACAGACAGGCAGACAGGCAGACAGAGATGACACAGACAACGATAGAGAGAGATGGAGAGAGAGAGAGAGAGAGAGAGAGAGAGAGAGAGAGAGAGAGAGAGAGAGAGAGAGAGAGAGACCGAGAGAGAGAGAGAGACAGAGAGAGAGAGAGAGAGAGACAGAGAGAGAGAGAGAGAGAGATGAGAGAGAGAGAGAGAGAGAGAGAGAGAGAGAGAGAGAGAGAGAGAGAGACGCAACATTTACCTGCACCTGTGCCGATAGATTGATAGATAATTAGATAGTCAGGAACATACAGACAACCCTCGAAAACAATAACCATCTTACGCGTTGCCGCTGGTTTAAAAAAAACCAAAAAACCCCACCGTTAACACCCCCCCCCCCCCCCCCACCCCCAATGAAAGAGCTACCGTACCACTCTACTCTGACGAGCGAGCGACGAGGCGAAAAATAGTGTTTTACGTCCTGTTGGTCTGATTCAGACACATATGGGACATTTGTAATAGATACACATAATAATGGTGGGAACTAGAGTTGAGAACCGGTTCAAAATTTCGAACCGGTTTTTAAACCGGTTTTTCGTCCCGAACCGGTCTTTTGGAACCGGTTTTTTTTTAACCAGTACTCGCATCAGTAGTTTCACCTATGCAAGCATATGTATTTGTCAGAATATTCACACACGCGCGCGCACACATACACACACACTCAACTAAAAACTTGGCTCAACTCCAACAAACATTTTAATGACGGGGCCATCTGCCCGTGTCAAAGAAAGGTGAGGGTAGGGGTGTAGTTGAAAAATATTATAATCATAGGGAAAATAATTAAACCAAAGCAAAAACAAAACGTCATATGGCGGTTGGAGTGTGAAGGATGGTGGCACATTCACAACGCAATGAACTAGTGTGACAGAGTGCCGTATTTCATAAGGCCTACCTGTCACGCAATACTATTTTTAGCATACGACAAGCGTGCCTAGGCCCTTTTTCCAAGTCGCGCGCGCCTCACTATATGACATCATATCTATTTTTAGACATGTCACTTTTCAAATCGCATCATGCGACCCGGTTTTTCAAATCTCCAACGGCCTCCCCTCAAATCTCAGGCCAACTAGTAGTAATAATAAACTTATAATTTAGCCATTTTCTTCTATTTGATTGTCATTCCAATAATAAAATCTTATTGTAGTTATGTCAATCACTTTATTAGTTTGTTAATTAAAACATTGAATGGCTGATTTATCCTTAAAACTGGCAATCTAACCGGCCAAGTTATGTCACCTCTTATCTTTATAAAACCTATTTTATCAAAGCCATCCTTTCATAATGTTGTTACTAAACAACTCTTTCAATGTCCTACATACAAAGTAGCTACTTTATTTGACGTCAAAACAGAACATTTGACGAAAGCTACACCGACGCTGTGTCAACGTCACAATCCGCCTGACCACCGGTGTGGACTCAGTCCGAAAACCGGGTTTTCGGCTAGCTTATTTTTGTTACTGGACATTGAATGCTAATTATATTTTAACTGTGTCATCTAACATAGTGACATAGTATATGTATAGAAAGGTCTTACTTTAGTGTATTAATCCATTATGAAAGATCGGTGTAATGTGGTATGAGTTTAGATAAATTAATTATTTAGTAGCTTGAACCTGTTTCAGTGGGGTCTAAAATACAAGGTTTTTCATAATTATTATAAATATATAGTTAGATCTCCTTATTATAATAGTAGTCAGAATAGAGCTTAGTTCATCCTCTTTCTTCTCATATACAACATGCCAGGGTTTAGTGATTAGTGGCATAGATATCTGTGTTGTACAAAACCAAACAAACACAGATCTGGTCACTCTCGCCACCCACAGAGCCATTTTCGCTACATCCAGCGACTGCTGTCCTTGCGGTCTGGCTCTCGAGCATATATATATAAAGTGCCCAAAATCTGGGTTCACACGTTTTCAATCAAATTAATAATGTAGCACTAGGTTTATAGATTTTCGTCTGCTCGATCTCGGCCTGCCTTCTCATTCATGCTGTTGATGTGAATCTACAGTGACTACTGATGTAATCTCTGCACTGTCTTCCTATGTCTTCCTTAGTATTTCCTAGTACCCAAATAAACAAAAGCTAAACAACTGTCTGGTTTCCTCTATATGTTCCTGGTCTGTGCGGAGTGTGCCTATCTTCACCCTCCAATCCTTATCCCTCATCAACTTCCCTATCCTTATCCCTATTCACTTATCCCTTTACCCCCTTACCACCCCATTACACTAGCTTTGAGAGTAATCAGATATGTAGCGGGAGGATAAGGAATACAAAATATAATAATCTTTATTATGTACCTGGACAGATAAACAAAATGACAAGAGAAAATCTTTCACAATGCAAGGAAAAAATATCACACACGAGCGCGCGCGCACACACACAGCCACACGCGCACAACCGCACACACGCGCGCTTGTACACGCACATGCACGCACACACATTCTCTCTCTCTCAGTCCCAGGGTTGGGTGGAGAAAAGCTGTTATTGCTACTATCTCATTCTTACAACAGTAATGACATATTCTACTTTTAGACAATATCTTCAGTAAGCGCATTCATTTTAATCGAACAATAACTACTGGATGTACGTTAATAAGCAGTTTATGAAGCGTGATATGTGTGATAATAGGGTTTTTACGCCCTCTCCGGCCTTTCGGCCATGTGGGGCATTGGGGATTTATTTTAGATGCCTATAAGTGTGTGTGTGTGTGTGTGTGTGAGAGAGAGAGAGAGAGAGAGAGGGGGGGGGGGGGGAGAGAGAGAGAGAGAGAGAGAGAGAGAGAGAGAGAGAGAGAGAGAGAGAGAGAGAGAGAGAGAGAGAGAGAGAGAGAGAGAGAGAGAGTGTGTGTGTGTGTGTGTGTGTGTGTGTGTGTGTGTGTGTGCATATCAATTTTTTTTTGAACATATTTGCTCATCTTCTTAGCATAAGAATTTATAGAAATGAAATTAAATAAACTTCAAAAGACATTGTTTTATTGTTGTTCCATTCACAATTCTCTTGGTGCAATAGTTTCTACAATCACTCCATCACTCTTTCGATTTTTTTCTCTCAGGAGAAAATGCCTCCAAATGTTCGTTACTGTGGTGTAGGCCTAATCATGGCCATACTTGCTCCTTACAACACCAGACAACTAGAAACAGCTACTCTTGGTTTACAAACACCCAATCTGCGCTGAGATTCAGCGTTGTTCTTCGAAAAGAATGCGTTATTCTAAGAGAAACTTACTTTCAGTTTGCAGTTAAAAAACCGGTTCACAGCAACTCGAACCGGTTTTTCGAACCGCGGAATTTCAAGACCGGTTTTTCGGTTCAAACCGGTTTTTTCCCCCACCTCTAGTGGGAACGATACTGGAGGCAATGCCCGGAGGCAGTACGAAACCAGCATAGTCCCAATTTTTTTTTAATCAATACAGATAGGTGTAGCGGTAACCACGCCTCGGTTAAACCTCATCGGCTATGGCACCGCAGTGACCGCACTATACTAAATACCACTCTGAATTTCCCCCCTCATTCTTTTTATCCCAAGCAGTTGTCCCCGCGTAGAGAGAGAATGTCGTTGCCAGACCTGGGGTTGTCCTCCCCCTCCCCCCTGCCCCCCCCCCTCCCCCTCCCCCCTCCCCCCCCTAATCAAGACCCATTGAGAAGAATCGAAAGATCTAACGAACTATTCACTCCAGACACCCCCGACCCATTGCGTTCAAATGACCACTGAGGCAGATTTTGGCTTGGTTTAAGGGGGCTAAAGCCCTATGCCTGACGCACGGACCGTTATCATTTTTTTTATTAGCGGCTAAAAGCTGACACAGAAAGATAGTCATAAATCTTAAAGGTCTGTGTACACGTTAGCATTATTCACCAGATATTTCTATTTCTGACTTTAGATATCTAGCCCACTCTTAATAGTACTTACAGCTCACTGTGTTGCCATGGGGGAATATAAATATCTTGTGAATAGTGTTGACGTGTACACATACCTTAATATGACTTACAGCTCACTGTGTTGCCATGGGGGAATAGAAATATCTTGTGAATAGTGTTGACGTGTACACATACCTTAATATGACTTACAGCTCACTGTGTTGCCATGGGGGAATAGAAATATCTTGTGAATAGTGTTGACGTGTACACATACCTTAATATGACTTACAGCTCACTGTGTTGCCATGGGGAAATAGAAATATCTTGTGAATAGTGTTGACGTGTACACATACCTTAATATGACTTACAGCTCACTGTGTTGCCATGGGGGAATAGAAATATCTTGTGAATAGCGTTGACGTGTACACATACCTTAATATGACTTACATCTCACAGTGTTGCCATGGGGAGATAGAAATATCTTGTGAATAGTGTTAACGTGTACACAGATCTTAATATGACTTACTCTTAATAGGACGTACAGCTCACTGTGTTGCCATGGGGGAATATAAATATCTTGTGAATAGTGTTAACGTGTACACATACCTTAATATGACTTACAGCTCACTGTGTTGCCATGGGAGAATATAAATATCTTGTGAATAGTGTTGACGTGTACACATACCTTAATATGACTTACAGCTCACTGTGTTGCCATGGGGGAATAGAAATATCTTGTGAATAGTGTTGACGTGTACACATACCTTATGTACACATACCTTAATAGTACTTACAGCTCACTGTGTTGCCATGGGGGAATAGAAATATCTTGTGAATAGCGTTGACGTGTACACATACCTTAATATGACTTACATCTCACAGTGTTGCCATGGGGAAATAGAAATATCTTGTGAATAGTGTTAACGTGTACACAGATCTTAATATGACTTACTCTTAATAGGACGTACAGCTCACTGTGTTGCCATGGGGGATATAAATATCTTGTGAATAGTGTTGACGTGTACACATACCTTAATATGACTTACAGCTCACTGTGTTGCCATGGGAGAATATAAATATCTTGTGAATAGTGTTGACGTGTACACATACCTTAATGTGACTTACAGCTCACTGTGTTGCCATGGGGGGGAATAGAAATATCTTGTGAATAGTGTTAACGTGTACACATACCTTAATATGACTTACAGCTCACTGTGTTGCCATGGGGAAATAGAAATATCTTGTGAATAGTGTTGACGTGTACACATACCTTAATATGACTTACAGCTCACTGTGTTGCCATGGGGGAATAGAAATATCTTGTGAATAGTGTTGACGTGTACACATACCTTAATATGACTTACAGCTCACTGTGTTGCCATGGGGGAATAGAAATATCTTGTGAATAGCGTTGACGTGTACACATACCTTAATATGACTTACATCTCACAGTGTTGCCATGGGGAGATAGAAATATCTTGTGAATAGTGTTAACGTGTACACAGATCTTAATATGACTTACTCTTAATAGGACGTACAGCTCACTGTGTTGCCATGGAGGATATAACTATCTTGTGAATAGTGTTGACGTGTACACAGACCTTAATATGACTTACAGTTCCCTGTGTTGCCATGGGGAAATATAAATATCCTATGAATAGTGTTAATTAGCGTGTACATAGACCTTAATATGACTTACAACTCACTTGTGTTGCCATGGGGATATATAAATATCTTATGAATAGTGTTAACGTGTACACAGACCCTAACCCTTTCACCGCCAACATCGCATTTTAGCACCACTGTGACTTAACATCTATGTCACTGAAAGACATCAAATTGAGGTCTATTATCTAAAGACCCTATTGTCTTAGTTTGGGGAAGGAAGGATAGACCTTATTTCATATATGTCACAGAAGAATTATCAATACTGCAGATGGATTTTGTTTTCTTTCTACCCAAGTAAATTTAATGGAAATGTTTGGCTGAAATATTGCTGACGGTGAAAGGGTTAACTGCGTGCGATTCAACGGGGCTGTGATCCGACTGTGACGTCAATAAATGTGAGGCATGATTCTCGTTAAAGTGCTACTTTAACCCTTTTGCCGCCAGCCATTTTTCAGCCAATCTTTCAGCTAAACGTTTAAGTGGGCAGAGACAATAAAATATCTGCAATATTGGGAATTCCTCTGTGACATGTATCTCCGAAATAACAGGTCCCGATTTGACGCCTTTTAGTGACATGGGTGTTTAACCATTGTGGTGCTAAAATGCGACATTGGCGGTGAAAGGGTTAAGGATGAAATCCGACTAGTTT
>CM065696.1:28361673-28374173 GCA_017654935.2 Phymorhynchus buccinoides
CAAATGCGACCAATACCTCTGGTGGGCTGCTTCTTCTTGACATCTTTATAGGAACTGTTTTCTAAAAGACCGCACGCTGCTATCTATCTAGCTTTTTGCCCGACGCTGCAACGTTATTACGGGAGTGTATTGCGCTGTTCGGTGCACTGAAGGTTGAAACGAGATGGCGTCAGTAGGGTCAATGCGCCTGAATACACCCCTCTCCCCCCTCCTCCCTCCGAAAAGGACGGCGTCAAAAGGGTTAATGCCATTGAATAGCCAACAGGAAGGGACGGCGGAAACGAGGGATGGGTTGTTAATTGATTTACAGCTTTTAAAAAACCCGTACAGGCGATTTTTTTATTTTATTGATTGATGACGTTTTGAAAGTACGGTGCTAACTCTTGTAAAACCTCATGTTTATTAGAGGGGGTGAAGATGGACGACGGGGATTTTGGGTGCTTTTATTGCAATTTCTGTTTTATTTATATTTTTTTCTTCTTTTCTTTCCTTCTTTTGATGATGTCCTCGGTCCACCAAAGTGGAAGATGGGGTATGGTTTTGTGGTTTTGTTGTGTGTGTGTGTGTGTGTGTGTGTGTGTGTGTGTGTGTGTGTGTGTGTGTGTGTGTGTGTGTGTGTGTGTGTGTGTGTGTGTGTGTGTGTGTGTGTGTGTGTGTGTGTGTGTGTGTGTGCGTGTGCGTGCGTGTGTGTGTGTGTGTGTGTGTGTGTGTGTGTGTGTGTGTGTGTGTGTGTGTGTGTGTGTGTGTTTATTGTGTGTGTGTTTGTGTGTCTGTATTGGGGTCTGCAACGAACACCTTTTGGAAGAGTGAATGCCCTTGGAGGGTGGGGGAAGATGGTTCAGTACTGACCAGACAGGGGGATAACTCTCGCCAATAACCCCTATTTGATGCCACTAAATGGCTGCCTTTCGCAAGAGTGAATGCCCTTGTCAGTACTGACCTGCAAGAGCAATAATTACTCTCACTGTCAAGGGCGTTAATAACCCTAGCTGCAAAGGCCTATATGTGACATTGTTTAGTTTGGGGCCGTTATTTTTTGTCGTTGATGTGAGTGGTTTTTTGTTTTACATTTTTTTTTTTTTTTTTTTTTTTTACTGTTCTTGTTGCTGTTCTCGCTACTACTGTCATTGTTTTACTGCTGCTGTTATCATGATGATTCCACTCTATTATATACAATGTGATTACTTTTGTTGTTATTTGGTTGTTGGTTCTACTGCTCTCCCTATTATTAAAGGCTGTTATTATTATTATTATTATTATTATTGCTGTTTTGCTGTTATGGTTGTTGCTTCCGTTGTTGTTTTTTAAATTGTGATATTTATTGATGTCCTTTCTTGTTGTGGTCACGGTTGCAGACAGTGAACATATTGAGCACTCAGACCACGTCAGCCTCAGTGGTCAGTGGAGACATATCTGCTTTGAACGGTCATCTTCACATCATTGACGGGGTACGGTGACATTACTGATCTCAAATGCCCCCTCCCCCCTCTACACCCCTCTCTCTGGTGGTAGTAGCAGTAATAGTAGTAGGAGTATCTTGTTCTGATTGACTATTAACAGCTATCTGACTGCAGTAACTGTAATGTGTGGAGATGCTGTTATCATGTGTATTGATTGATTGTTGACGACGAGATGTATTCCAAATTTTGTTATTTGATTGACTGCTGTAAGTTAATAATGGTCATTGGTCTTCTCTCTCTCTCTCTCTCTCTCTCTCTCTCTCTCTCTCTCTCTCTCTCTCTCTCTCTCTCTCTCTCTCTCTCTCTCTCTCTCTCTCTCTCTCTCTCTCTCTCTCTCTCTCTCTCTCTCTCTCTCTCTCTCTCTCTCTCTCTCTCTCTCTCTCTCTCTCTCTCTCTCTCTCTCTCTCTCTCTCTCACACACTCTACTCTCTCTCTCTCTCTCTCTCTCTCTCTCTCTCTCTCTCTCTCTCTCTCTCTCTCTCTCTCAACTTAAACAACTACTTGCGAATGATAACATAGAGATATTGCTATGTACATCTACTAAGCACTGAGGAAAAGAAAAGAACTCTTGCCTCAGATGCAATAAGCAACATTTATGATTGATCCTATTAGTATATTAATTATTATACATTTATTATCATTTCGTTTTTTGTGTGCACCGCACCTCCTATGTTATAGGCCGGAGGCTTGAAACATTAAAATTGTGTTCAATTGTTCAATTATGTTCAATTGTTCTCTCTCTCTCTTTATTATTATTATTATTATTATTATATTATTATTATTATTTTTATTTTATTTTTTTTATTTTTAAATTATCATTGGGTGGAGTGACATCATTGACCACACTGTCTTATTCTCCTACACCTTTCTTTCTATCTCCCTCTCTCTCTCTTTGTTTCTGTTTGTCCATCTGTGTTTCTGTCTGTCTCTTTCTTTCTTTCTTTGATTTGGTCTGTGCGTGTGTCTGTCTGTTTTTCTTTTTCTGTCTCTGTTTCTCTGTGTATATGTCTGTCTCTTTCTTTGTTTTAAGTTTTGGCTGTGTGCTTGTCTGTCTCTCTTTCTTTTTCTCTGTCTCTCTGTTTCTCTTTGTGTATGCATATCTCTTTCTGTCTTTGGTTTACTCTCTCTCTCTCTCTCTCTCTCTCTCCCCCCTCCCTCTCTCTCTCTCTCTCCCCTCTCTCTCTCTCTCTCCTCTCTCTCTCTCTCTCTCTCTCTCTCTCTCTCTCTCTCTCTCTCTCTCTCCCCCCCTCTCTCCCTCTCTCTCTCTCTCCCCCTCTCTCTCTCTCTCTCTCCTCCCTCTCTCTCTCTCTCTCTCTCTCTCTCTCTCTCTCTCTCTCTCTCTCTCTCTCTCTCTCTCTCTCTCCTCTCTCTCTCTCTCTCTCTCTCTCTCTCTCTGTCTCTCTCTCTCTCTCTCTCTCTCTCTCTCTCTCTCTCTCTCTCTCTCTCTCTCTCTCTCTCTCTCTCTCTCTCTCTCTCTCTCTCTCTCTCTCTCTCTCTCTCTCTCTCTCTCTCTCTCTCTCTCTCTGTTACCCTCTCTCGCGTTATTTTCTTACACATATTTTTCATTTTTGTCGTGTAATCATTATCTGTTTCTTGTTTGTATTTTCTGAAAGCCTGATGGGGACAAGCAACAGCCTTATTTATGCTTACTCAATACTCCCCAATAAACATCCGAGTGTCAAACTCTCGACATTCTCTCTCCAATAGAACCCACACTTTATCTTTTAAATCTTTACATAATACGACCAAATCACACGCCTTCGATAAGTGTTTGTGTGCATGGTCGCGTGTACGCGCCTTTGCAGATGATTATTGCAAGTTTATATGTCTGGAATGGTGCACTGGTATGTTATTTCAAACCAATATGTGTGAAATATTGTTCATTGCCGCAACAGAATTGTGATTATTTTCTTGTGCCTCTAGGGTTTAAAAAAAAGAAAAGATGACTTGACTTGATAACCTATTCTTTTACTCACAGGTTCTGGAACCATTCTTGCCTGACTCGGAGCAACCCTTCCTTAAAGACTTCTTCCAGCAGCACACGGAGTATTCCATGTTCGGCGAATGGCTACAGGTGAGATCATTTTACTCGTCTCAGCTCAACTCGATTTCCATTTTCCTTTTTTTGTTTTAACCCTTTCAACGCTAGCCATTCTTCAGCCAAAATGTACCATTAAAGACACACTGACGCACCACGATTAAGTCCCTTTTTTCTGGGTAGCCGTGACCCACACACACATGCCCCACAGCTGTTTCGGGAGCAACATTTAGTTTATCTATATTTTCGTAAGTTTTTTCAAGCCAACTTTAGTTTAGCATACGTTACTTTTCATAAATAACAGGAATGAATATGTTGTAGTATGTGACAAAAGTATTTATATTCAGTGGATATTGTTTGATTTTTACTCATGGGCAATTTTGCGATACTAAGTGCATTAGTCAAGAACATTTTCTACTAAATATATTGTATGAAACTGCTCAACAAAATAAGTTTTTACCATAAATTTGATTGAAGAAATATATGAAAAATACAATGAAGAACATACAGCCCAAATATGTTAAGAAACAAAAGTTTGGTTCAGTTTTTATCTAAGATTTCTAGATTCAGTCTTTTAACTAAAAAGCTTGTTTTTGTATGAGATGGAACAGCTGTGGCCCCCAACTTCAAATTGAGGCTGCTCTTTAAAATGATGTTTCGTTTTCAGTTTGGGGGCATTTATATGGGAGTCTAACCGGGTCAAAACAAGATTTCTTACCAGCTATTAGAGGGAAAACACGTGAAACCCGTGATTTTGACACGTGATCTGGTAGGTCTTTGAACTTACCCGGGTAAAGAAAATATTTCGTCTGCAACATTGGGTATTCCTCTGTGACATGCATAAAATAGGGCCTTATCCTTACCTCCCAAACTTAAGAACATAAGGTAATTGGTCAGCAGACCCTCATTTGATGCCTTTTAGTAACATGGGTGTTAAACCCTTTCACCGCCAATGTCACATTTTAGCACCACATTGGTTTAACACCCATGTCACTAAAATACATCAAATCAGGGCTTGTTATCCAAAGACCCTATTTTCTTAATTTTGAGAGGTAATCGTGTGTGCAGAATCAGTCGAAGATTTACAAAAGGCTTTGGATGCTATGTATACATACTGTAATAGATGGGATCTAAGAGTTAATGTAGCTAAGACTAATGTTGTGGTGTTTTCAAGAGGTAAAATACGTAACATTCCTCATTTTTATTATAATGGACGGCGGATTGAAACTGTATTCGGGTTTAATTATCTAGACATTTATTTCAATTACAATAATAAATTCAATCTTGCCCCAAAAAAGCTTTATGATAAAGCATCAAGAGCCATGTTTTGCCTTCTGAAAAACAGCAAAAAGATATTATTACCATTAGATATAAAAATTGAGCTATTCGACAGAATGATTGCACCAATACTTCTTTATGGTTGTGAGGTGTGGTGTCACAATATGACTGATTTAGCATCCAAGTTGCAACTTCGATACTACAAAATGATACTTAAGCTAAATAAATCTACACCAAACTGCATGGTTTATGGAGAACTAGGACAGTATCCTATAGAGATTCAAGCAAAGAGCAGAATGCTGTGTTATTGGTTTAAACTTGTGAATGACGTTAATCAGTCTAAATTTTCTTGCATAATGTATCGTTTTATGTTACATCTGTATGGAGAGAACAAACATCTGTCACCTTTCTTAATGTGTGTTAATACTTTATTAAATAACCTAGGAATGACTGGTTTTTGGACTCAGCAAACCCATTCTAACATATCACTAAACTGGTTTAAGTCCAAAGTGTTACGTTCTTTGAAAGATCAATTTATTCAACATTGGTATTCACAATTAAATGAAAAGCAAATTTTCAGTAATTACATACTATATAAGGACGTTTTTTATATTGAAAATTATTTAAAAGCTTTACCAGAAAATTTGGCCATTTTGTTTGTTAAATTTAGAACATTAAACCATAAACTACCAATTCAAACAGGTAGGATTCAAAACATCCCACACAACGAACGATTCTGTCCTAAGTGCGAACACCGTGTGTTGGGAGACGAATTCCATTACATCTTTGAATGCCAAGCCTTCCAAGAACCAAGGAAACTATATTTGCCAAACTTTTGCCAGAAAAGACCAAATATTATTAAGTTTCATTCTCTATTCCAAACAACAAATACAAAAATCCTCATTCGCTTAATTAGTTTCATTAAGATAATTGTAAAAGATTTCTAAGACCTTTCTTTATTATTTTAGGCTTTAAACCCTTAGGTAAGCGTAAATGGTATTTTAAAACACAAATATTGTGTCCATGCAGTGTTCTTTTTTTTTCTGTAGTTACATCCCATCACTAGTGATTGGGATAATTAGTTCTCTGCATTTTTTATGTTTAAATTTGATGTGTATGTGAGAGAGTATACTAGATTGTGTAAGGTTGGTTTGTGAGGCACTATATACCGCTATGTTTCTCTCTGCTGGTTATGTGTGTAATGTTTCATTTGGAAGTAGTTACATGTATTATGTAACAATTTCATGTACCCCCTGGGGGGTTTGGAAATAAACTTACTTTGACTTTGACAACGGGATTGTTCTCCGCCCCCCGCCCCCCTCCCCCCCCCCCCCCTCCTGCCAAATATCTTAACTTGAATCGCTGCAAAGAATCGCTTTAGCCCTTTCACCGCCAATGATGCATTTCTGCACCACGATGGTTCAACATCCACGTCACTAAAAGGCATGAAATCAGGGCCTGTTATCCGAAGACCCTATTTTCTTAATTTTGGGAGGTAAGCATAGGGCCTAATGTTATACATGTCACAGAGGAATTTTTAATATTGCAAAGATTTTTTGTTTGTTTCTCTGCCCAGTTAAGTTTAATAGTATATATTGGCTGAGAAATGGCTGGCGGCAAAAGGGTTAAAGTTTTCACGGGGTTGTAAGTTTAGAGTACGTAACTCTGGTGTGTCCAATTAGCGTAACGTTTTTAACCCTTTCACCGCCAGCCATATTTCAGCCAAAAATGTCCATTAAATTTACCTGGGTAGAGAACAAAATCCATCTGCAGTATTGGGGATTCTTCTGTGGCATATATAAAATAAGGTCTATCCTTACTTCCCAAAACTAAGACAATATGGTTTTGGGATAACAGACCCCAATTTGATGCCTTTTAGTAACATATGTACTAAATCACTTTGGTGCTAAAATGCGACTTTGGCGGTGAAAGGGTTAAATGTGGGAGGAGAGTGAGGGGAGGAGAGCTAGGAGGGAAAAAAGAAGAAGTACAAAATGAGTCACAACACACGATGCAGGCAGGAGAACCTCAAACCACTGAGGTCAGATCCCCGGCAGACCCCCGTGGGGATACCGGGGGGTGTCTTTGTATAAATAGTTCCCCCACCTTCTGGAAGTTCTCTGATCTGTCACTCTCTTTGACTCTGCCTTTTCCCTTTCCTTACTTTGCCTGTCATCTACTATCTTTCTGCACTTACTGGTCCATTCTCCTGCCTTTTTTCTTTTTCTTTTTTTCAAAGAAACACTTTCCAAAAACGATTTCCTCCTCCAGTCTTAGTCGGACTTGCTGGGGCCTAACTATTTCTTTAGTTAGGCGCATAATGGCAGCATGACGCATCTGCGCTCATAATTGACCGAAATCTGTCTGAGCAATAGAAGAAAAAGAAGAAGAAGAAGATCCCCGGTAGAGACGAACAGACCGAAAACTGTGCACATGTGGCATTCTCAAAATGGATTTGTTCTCAACATGTCTGCGCATGTGCGAAATCGATCATGACGTACCATCAAATTGTATCCTTTGTGTATTCGACACTTACTTGACCCTAAACCTATTCCTAGCCCTAACCCTATCCCTATCCCTATCCCTAACTCTTCGCACATGCGCAGACATGTTGATAACAAATCCATTTTGAGAACGCCACACACTGTCTCTCTCTCTCTCTCTCTCTCTCTCTCTCTCTCTCTCTCTCTCTCCCCCCCCACGAGACCCAGGAAGAAGACAGAGTGTCAGGAAATGCGAACCAAGCGCTCTGTCAGCGCTGACCGTGTTGATGGATCTAGGAAGTGGTCAAGGGGTGGGACACTATTACCGCTAGATCGAACGACTGACAGTAGTACTAGTGGTGCATCCCTGTGTGCCTTCGACCCTCTCTCTCTCTCACAGTGAGCAAGTTGGTCGACAGCAACAGGTTGAGGGGTTGAATGTGTAAACGTTAGTTATCGTCGTTGTTATCAGACCAGGTTGCTTTTTCTCAGTTTTGTTGTTGTTGTTGTAGTTTTGTATGATAAGACAGTAAACGGGGCTTCCGGTCAGGTCGCCACGACGCATGAACTCGTCGCTCACATGCGGGTAGTTTTGTTTTGTTTTAACAACACTATTATTCATATTCTATACTTCAGTGAACCAAAACACATCACACACTGTAGCTGACAGCACTATCATTATTAGTCAATACCTTATTCAAGTCAACCAAAAAACACATCACAAAATTTAGTTGACAACACTACCATTATTATTCAATGCCTCAATCGACCAAAAAAACACATCACACATTGTATTTAACAACCATATCATTATTATTCTATACTTCAGTCAACCCAAAACACGTCACAAAATGTAGTTGACAACACTATCATTATTATTCAATACTTCAGTCAACCAAAAAACACATCACACACAGTAGTTGACAACACTATCAATATTATTATATACCTCAGTCATCCAAAAATCACATCACACATTGTAGTTGACAGCACTATCGTTATTATTCTATACCTCATTCAACCCAAGACACATCACACATTATAGTTGACAACACTATCATTATTATTCTATGCCTCACTAGCGCAACGCCGAGTACCGGTAACGCCTAGTAACGGTAACGCCAAGTACGGGTAACGCTGAGTACAGCAAATTTGAAGCGATTCGGTTAAGAAAAGGCGGAGTTATAAGGCCCCGTTTCCCGTTGGCGCTGCTCTGAGAGTGATGCGCTCTCCCTAGTAATGGTAACGCCTAGTAACGGTAACGCCAAGTACTGGTAACGCTGAGTACAGCAAATTTGAAGCGATTCGGTTAAGAAACAGCGGAGTTATAAGGCCCCGTTTCCCGTTGGCGCTGTTCTGAGAGTGACGCACTCTCCCGATTTGCTGCAAGGCTTTGCCCCGGCAACAGCAAGCCTGACAGCAAATTTGAAGCAATTCCATTAAGAAACGGCAGAGTTATTTGTGAAACGGTGAAGCGGCGTATATCGCGCGCGTTTATGAATCGATTCGCCTCAGATTTGGCACACATATAGTCACCGTCCCGGGTCATCTACCTTCCAAATTCGAAGGCAATCCGTCCAGAAATACTGGAGATATGGGCGCCGAGAGGCCGGCGGACACGTGTTTCGCGCATTTGCCAAACCGCGCAAATGACACGGCCGCCTCGGTTGCCGTTGCCATCGCCCCGTTAGGGCTCATAGCAAATTTGAAGCGATTCGGTCGAAAAACGGCGGAGTTATAAGGCCCGTTTTGTGTTTCACACACACAGACACACACTTGCCTTTTTATTATATGATTCAACCCAAGACACATCACACATTATAGTTGACAACACTATCATTATTATTCTATACCTCATTCAACCCAAGACACATCACACATTATAGTTGACAACACTATCATTATTATTCTATGCCTCATTCAACCCAAGACACATCACACATTATAGTTGACAACACTATCATTATTATTCTATACCTCATTCAACCCAAGACACATCACACATTATAGTTGACAACACTATCATTATTATTCTATGCCTCATTCAACCCAAGACACATCACACATTATAGTTGACAACACTATCATTATTATTCTATGCCTCATTCAACCCAAGACACATCACACATTATAGTTGACAACACTATCATTATTATTCTATACCTCATTCAACCCAAGACACATCACACATTATAGTTGACAACACTATCATTATTATTGTTGACCTCATTCAACCCAAGACACATCACACATTATAGTTGACAACACTATCATTATTATTCTATACCTCATTCAACCCAAGACACATCACACATTATAGTTGACAACACTATCATTATTATTGTATACCTCATTCAACCCAAGACACATCACACATTATAGTTGACAACACTATCATTATTATTCTATGCCTCATTCAACCCAAGACACATCACACATTATAGTTGACAACACTATCATTATTATTCAAGTGTTGTCTGAACGTGCGATCGACATGGCAGCGTATGATGGATGCAGCTAATTTAGATTTAGTGTTAGCGTTATTGCTGCGATTCTCCAGGAAGTTACTTGTATTTATAGGCCTGTTTCTATACCCCCGTCATTGCTGATGAATGTTATTACTGTTCATGTCTATCTGATTTGTTGTGCACCCCCCCCCCCCCCTCTCTCTCTCTCTCTCTCTCTCTCTCTGGCTGACTTTCAGGGTCGATGTATGTTGTAGACTATCTATGCGTTTTAGTGTGTGTGTGTGTGTGTGTGTGTGTGTGTGTGTGTGTGTGTGTGTGTGTGTGTGTGTGTGTGTGTGTGTGTGTGTGTGTATATATATAATTTATAGGTGTGTGTGTGTGTGTGTGTGTGTGTGTGTGTGTGTGTGTGTGTGTGTGTGTGTGTGCATGTGTGTGTGTGTGCGCGGCGCGCGCGCGCGCGCGCGCGCGTGTGTGTGTGTGTGTGTGTGTGTGTGTGTGTGTGTGTTGTGTGTAGGTGTGTGTGTGTGTGTGTGTGTGTGTGTAGGTGTGTGTAGGTGTGTGTGTGTGTGTGGGGGGGGGGGGGCGGTATGTGTGTGTGTGTGTGTGTGTGGGTGGGTAAGTGTGTGTGTGTGCGGGTGGGGGGTATGTGTGTGTGTGTGTGCGCGCGCGCTCGCGCGCGTGTGTGTGTGTACGTGTGCGTGCGTGTGTGCGTGTGTGTGTGTTTGTGTGTAGGTGTGTGTGTGTGTGTGTGTGTGTGTGTGTGTGTGTGTGCGTGCGTGTGCGTGCGCGCGTGCGTGTGTACGTGTGTGTGCGCGGTCGTGTGTGTGTAGGTGTGTGTGTGTGTGCGCGCGCGCGCGCGCTCGTGTGTCTGTGTGTGTGTGTGTGCGTGCGCGTGCGTGTGTGCGTGTGCGTGTGCGTGTGCGTGCGTGTGTGTGCGTGCGCGTGCGTGCGTGCGTGCGCGCGCGTGTGTATGTGTGTGGTCGGCAGGGCTGCTATGCGATCAAAACTGATTTGATTTGATTTTGTTTTGGTTTCATTTATTTTCCAGAGACAGGGACTGATCGACCAACTTCAGAGCATGGACCACTACACCCTGTTCGTCCCTGACAACTCTGTGTTCAAACCCCAGAGCTTCAACCACACCATAGTAAGTACGGGAAGCGTGTTAAAACCTAAAAGCCTCAACGATACCGTAATAATAAGTTATAAATTGTGTTCGAAACGCGAGAGCTTAAGCTTAACCATATTGCAGACTTTCGGATGAGACGATAAACCGAGGTCCTGTGTGCCCACACAAAAATCGCATGCAAAAACAAAAACAAAAAATATGGGTGGCGCGCCTCTGGCTGCGACGCGCTCCCCAGGTGGGAGCAACCCGAATTTCACAGAGACGCCTCTGTGACTATAAAGTACCTAATACCTAATAATAATAAAAAGTTACAATTTGAGTTTGAAAAAAAAAACCTACAAATTTCACAGTGGCCCACCTTTAAGGCTTATGATTCGATTCACTGCGATCCGATTTGTGACATTTGTCAGGCATGATTGACGTGAAATTCTTCTGTCTGAAGAAATCTGTCGAAATCCTACTGGTAGTTATGTTGACTATGTTTGTTGTCTACCGTACACGAATATGATAAAGTATCTTATTTTTGTATCGGACATGTTATTTGATTAGTGTATTCCTCCCCCCGCCCCCCCACCCCCACCCCCACCCCCACCCCCGCGCTGCAGAATTGTTTGAACCCCAGTACATACATGACAGTAATTGCCGGTTACGGCAGGTGGACATTATTGGTAGAAGAAGAACGAGTATAATAGTGGACGAAAAATAGTAGAGTTATTGTTAGACGGAAGTATTTCACGTGCATCACGACTCACATTCATCGTCACAGTCATATCGTATTGGGGTCAAATCGTATGCAGTGTGGCTTAGGCCTTTAAGGGGAGGCTAGACACTCGTATCTCCTTGATATCTCTCATTTCATTACTGTAATAGTTTAAAAGATAGGGCTACTAGACAGGATATTGTGTGTTTGATCTTCTCGGAACTAATCATTATTAAGCTTACTCTTCTACCATCGTGTTTATTCGTTTTTGGATCTTTTTGTGTGTGTGTGTTTGTTTTTTCCTTCTCTGTTGATGCTTGCTTCTCCCCGTAGGGATACCGAGGGGGATGTCTTTCATAAACAACAACTTCCTTTAATCTGCCACTCTCTTTGATTCTGCCTTTTCCCTTTGCTTTCTCTCATCTACTATATTTCTGACTTACTGGCCCGTTCTCCTGCCTTTAAAACAAACAAATCTTCCAAATAATGTTTATCCTTTCAGCTCCTCCGAAATCGGAATGTGTCGGTTGTACGCAGCGGGGAGACCAGTGAAAACAATATAAAAAAAGGGTCTCCCCCGGAGACCCCCTGGTATCCCCACGGGGAGAAGCAAGCATCAAAAGAGAAAGAAAAAAACCCCACACCAAAAGATCCAAAAACGAATAAACACAACAACGGTAGAAGAGTCGATTCCACACCACAGCTGTTGACTGGACTATTGGTCGACTTATGGCGATTATTTGACCGCCAGGGGGGCAGTCAAACCACAAAGGGCTTATCACGCTATATTCTTAGTTGGGCGTAGTGAGAGAGAGTCAAGATTTATACGAAATTCGTTTTACTGTGGCGGTACCATAGCCGATGAGGTTTAACCGAGGCGTGGTTACTGCTACACATATCTGTATTGCTAAAAAAATCGGGACTTTACTGGTGTTGCACTGCCT
>CM065696.1:28379173-28384173 GCA_017654935.2 Phymorhynchus buccinoides
AGTAAGCTTTACGTCCCTTAGGGACAAGTTCTTCTGGTGCGATAGTCTCCGAAGTAAATGGGTCGATCCCGGAGGTACTAGATACTGCAATACCAGGTGGATCAAACGCGAATCTTCACCGTCGTTCAAACATCAGTCTGATATCGAAGCCCCCGAAATGGAGCATGTGTTTGTGTGTGGTGGGGTGGGTGGTAGGTGGCGGGGTGGGGTCTCCTCCGAAAACCCTCTTTTATCCAGCTCTCCTGAGAGTTGCTTTCCATTGTAACCTTTCTTGGTGTTAACGGCTAACCTGACATTGGGTTTGGCGGTCATATCAAGGCAGCAAAGATAATGCTGGTCTAACTGGTCATTTTGCCTGCTGTATCAACTGGACTTTTATCTGTTTTCTTTCAGAATCCTGAGTGCTGTGTCGGCTATTATGGCCCTACCTGCAAAGGTGAGGGTTTTGTTTTTGGTTTGTTTTCTTTCACAATGATGATGATTATGATGATGAATGATGGTTGATGTTGATGATGATGACAATGCTGATAATGATGATGATGTTGATGTTGAGTATGAGGGCTATGATGATTACAATTAAGCTAGCTGCTGCTTATGATGTCGACGACGTTTACGACGACGACATCGACTATGATGATAATGACGACGACGACGACGACGACGACGACGACGATTCTGACAACGAAGTTGCTGCTGCTGACAATAATGATTATGATGATAATGTTGGTCATAATAATGGTACCTATCGATTCTCAGAATGTCCCGGGGGTCCGGAAACCCCGTGCGGGGGTCACGGGGTGTGCAATGACGGCATCCACAACCCAGGGCTATGCACGTGCGACGAGGGCTTTAGCGGCTCCACTTGCGCGCAATGCTCCGACGGCAACATGGCGGGTCCCCACTGCAACATCAGTAAGAGGGAAAGTCTAAAGGGTGCCGGCCCATCACATGCGTGTGTTTAGTCCTCTCACGGACGTTTTGTCCTTACGTGCACATTAGTCTAACATTTTTGCTTTTGTTTGTGAAAATAGGGTTTAGCGCCCTGTTCGGCCTTTCTCGGCCATGCGGGGCATTTGTAAATACAAAGCTGGTGGGAACAATACTGGAGGCAATGCCCGGAGGCAGTGCCAAACCAGCAAAGTCCCGATTTTTCAATAACACAGATATGTGTAGTAGTAACCACGCCTCCGTTAAACGTCATCGGCTATGGTACTACCACAATAATTTTTGCTTTTGTTTGGTATTTATTGGAAGTATTTATTTAATTACTCGCCATGTTTCAACATTACCACACAAAATGTGAAGCCATTCTACCCACTGGTTCATGAGATACAGATCAGACAGGAAGGAAGAAAATTTCGGTTTTGTGAGTCTTCCTTGTATTGGCGGAGGTTTGCACTGGCTGGTTCAAAATTCGGGATCTGAATAGGTTGTGACATGTGCATCAAGAATATATTATATGGCTATGGAAGACCCTAGGCTTATTGTAAATCATGGTTTCCGCGAGAGGACAAATGTCCGCGGACAGGACTTGACACACGTGCGATTTCTATCCAACTGCGATCCCACTGTGACCATTTTGATGAGGCACGATTCTCGTAAAACACTATTGTCTACTAAAGGAATCTGATGAAATAAATCCTTCTAGTTTCGTTCACTGTGTTTGTATTCCCTCCTCCCCCCCCCCATGAGCGCAAATGCATCATGCTGCCGATATGCGCCTAACTAAGAAAAAAGCCCAGCATGTTCATCTTCGGCTGGTGTGATATGTGTGTGTGTGTGTGTGTGTGTGGGGGGGGGGGGATCTCTAAGAGTTTCTAGAACAAAGGCCGGAGAATTACTGACCTATAAGGCAGAGAGAGAGATATAGTAGATGACAGTAAGCAAAGGGAAAAGGCAGAGTCAAAGAGAGTGACAGACAAGAGGGAGCTATAACAAGCACATAACTTCCAGAAGGTGGGGGGACTATTTGTTCGAAGAGCCCCCTCCCACCCACCCACCCACCCCGGGTATTCCCACGGGGAACACGTGCTTTTAATCCTGATACTGCCTTTGTCTGATGCATGGTGTGAGTGTGTGAGAGGGCCATGTGCAAAGAAGCTATTGTAACTAGGTTTTTTTTAAAAATTATAAACTAAATTTTGTTTTTATGTACTTCTATTATACATTTGCTTGTGATATTATTCATATTATTTGTTTTATGCATATTGTCATATCATATGCAAACTGTTGGTTTTACTTTTAGCTCTGTGTGTGTGTGCGTGTGCGTGTGTGCGCGTGCGTGTGTGCGCGTGTATGTGTGTGTGTATGGGTACTTCCTAGTGTTTATTTTGCATTGTAATTTAATACTATATTTATTTATTTATTCATTTATAAAGGAAAAATGTGCAGAAAGTTTGATTTTGGATGAGAGTTTGTAGTACTAAATGATATGTTTCTTATTATGTTTATGTTTTATGTGCATGCCAGACAAAGATTTTCTTTATCTTTTTAAAGACAATACATTTTTATTAATTGATTGGTTGATTGATTATCCTTTTTACATTCAATAAAACATTCGTATTCATTCGTATTCGCATTCGTCTTCCCAGGCAAACAGAGCTGCCAGTACCAGAACGGGAACTGCAGTGCCAACGCCCAGTGCACGGATACCCGACAGCCCGAGAGCGGGGTGCGGGTGCACTGCCGCTGTCTCCCCGGGTACGTAGGTGACGGGTACGCGTGCACCTCTCCCTGCGATACTCACAACGGCGGCTGCCATGCCAATGCAACGTGTTCGCTGCAGGTAGGTGACAGTTAATATGTGAAGAGAGAAAGGAGAAAGAGAGAGAGAGAGAGAGAGAAGAGAGAGAGAGAGAGAAAATGGTTTTAGAGAGAGAGAGAGAGAGAGAGAGAGAGAGAACAGAGAACACTTGAACACTTGAAATTTATTGTCATTGCTAAACTGGCCTTGTATGTATGACAAGGGGGTGGGTGTGACGATAGTGTGTAGGCTAAACTGAAGTAACATGTGTTTTGTGTTTCAATATTAATAAACAAAATAATACATAATGATATCATGGTAAATCAAAATCATGACAGAAATCAACTCTTTTGTGCACACACCACACACACACACACACACACACCCACACACACACACACACACACACACACACACACACTTTTTGCTTGCACACACACACACACCGAAGGTGCACACACACACACACACACACACACACACACACACAACACGAGAGCAGCTCTCTCTCTCTCTCTCTCTCTTTTCTCTCTCTCTCTCTCTCTCTCTCTCTCTCTCTCTCTCATTCCAGGTAAAAAAAAATTGGATTTTTTGGGCTGAAATATGGCTGGCGGTGAAATGGTTAAAAGAAAGATCAAACCTTGAGAGGAAAGAATAAAACCAGTACACGGGAAACGCCACGCATCTGTGTTGTTTTCTTAAAATATTTTGCTTGGAATCATTTTGCTTGCTTTATTTAATGGACAAAAACAGAAACAACCGAAGGTGCTGGTGGGACCCCCAGAGATGCACTGGCCACCACCTGCCCTTTTAACACGAGAGCAGCCATGCTCCACCCTCAGTATCAATGCAGATCTGTATTGTTAGCAATTCGGAACTTTCCTGGTGTTGCACTGCCTGCGGGCATTGCATCCACTAGATCCTGTTATTGGTATTCGTCTGAAACGCTTTACAAGCTAAACAATGTCCCATATGAGGTCAACTAGGCAGACCGGAGGACGTTAAAAGCAGACACAGAGAGAATGCTCCACCATTGATTTTGTGCTTTTTAAAGTTTGTTAGTTTTTGTTTGTTTGTTTGTTTTTTGTCTTTCAGCCTGAAAATCAAACCGTGACCTGCACGTGCAAGGAAGGGTTCCACGGGACGGGAGTCACGTGCGTGCTGAATCGAGACCTCTGCAAAGAATACAAAGAAGAAGAGGGAGAAGAAAAAGTGGGGCGCAATGGCGGGTGTTCGCCCTTCGCCCGCTGCCGATACTCGCCTCCCCCTGTGACGTCAGAGAGGGAGGGGCGCGTGGAGTGCACGTGCGCGGATGGCTACGTGGGTAACGGGACGCTGTGCGTCACCACTCTGCTGGACGCCCTGGCTCAGATGTCTGCTGCGTCCGTCTTCCACCTGGTTAGTGGGTCTAGTCCACGTCGATATGTCAGATTCTTCAACAATGGTTTAATGTTTAGGCCTCTGGCCCAATAGGAATCGTTCGGAAATAATTAAGGGGAGTAATTTCATGGTGTGTGTGTGTGGGTGATCTTGCTTATTCAATCGGTCAAACAGGGGAGAAGTACTCTACCATCGAATAAATCCCCGGCTCTCGCCTCGTGTGTTTGAGTAGACGTACAGCACTTAGAACACCGCGCGTCATTCTAAAATTGATGTCATTTATATTTTTACGTCACATTTTGCACGTTCTATCAGTTTGTGGATACTGGCCACCCCTCATTTTTTCCTAAAAAAAATGTTTGCAAGTCGCTGACTCGCATCCTGAGGTTTCAGGCTTCGACGCCATTGTTGCTATGGTGTTTGACCGAGTAATCGAGGTAAACAACTCTAATTTTCACGAAGTGCTCTCTCCCCTAGGTGTTTTTTTCTCTCCCGAAAATCGTCTATTAACAATAGCACTGTGGTGGGGTATAGGGGGACCGAAAACGATCATCGATCAAAACGAATTTGGTTACTGGGTTTACCTGAAGAGGGAGGCATTCGTACATGTCCACTCACGCACTCGCTCAAATGTCATAATTAGAGAACACGACTACGGGCTTGTGTACATGGGAGAAAGGTGGCAGAGTGGTTAAGACGTTCGCCTGCCAAATGTAATGCGCGACTACAACATGAGTGACCCGGGTTCGAATCCCGGCCTCCTCGCCCTTTCTTTCTAGTCCGACAGGAAAATCAAACTGAACGTTCAGTCCTTCAGATGGGGACTTAAAGCTAGTCTGACCCGTGCGCTTTATGCACGTAAAAATCCCACGGCAGT
>CM065696.1:28389173-28404173 GCA_017654935.2 Phymorhynchus buccinoides
CTATTCTTCCAATCTGTCCTTGATTGGAGAGAGAGAGAGAGAGAGAGAGAGAGAGAGAGAGAGAGAGAGAGAGAGAGAGAGAGAGAGAGAGAGAGAGAGAGAACGGGAACATGGGAATTTATTCAAAAAGGCCTATGGCCCCTGTGAAGGAGGGGGGGGGGGGGCAATAAACATGTAACAAGGAAAAGAACCGGACAAACAACAATGACAAATAGGATGTACGTATCTCTCTTAGTTTGAATGCTTTAGACAAAAAACACAGGAACATTTGGGTCATTAAGGCGAACTCGGCCCATTCGTTTTGGAGAATGATGCTTTGTTTGTCTCACTTTGGTTCTGACCCACGCACTGCTAGGTGATTGGTATCGTAATCAACTTTGGTGGAGGGGAGTTAATTAGAAAGAGAGTATTCACCCTTTGTTCAATTTCACAGGAAAAATCTTAATATAACCGACACATGCAAGGGTTTTTATTATTTTATATTCTATGTAAATGGGATCAACTGTTGACGTAGATTTTCCAAAGCTAGGCAAGACCCCACACACAGAGAGAGAGAGAGAGAGAGAGAGAGAGAGAGAGAGAGAGAGAGAGAGAGAGAGAGAGAGAGAGAGAGATTTTATATTCTATGTAAATGGGATAAACTGTTGACGTAGATTTTCCAAAGCTAGGCAAGACCCCAGAGAGAGAGAGAGAGAGAGAGAGAGAGAGAGAGAGAGAGAGAGAGAGAGAGAGAGAGAGAGAGAGAGAGAGAGAGAGAAGGGGGACTTTAATTTTGTATGTGGGTCACAGCTACCCAGAAAAATCCCCAGTGGGTCAGTGTGTCCTTAAGATTTACGAGTTGTGACCCGGTCTGGTTTGGGTTTCAGGGTTTGGATGTTGGGACCAGCCAGCACTCTTCTTCAGGCAGTGCACCGGTAAAGGGATTGTTTTGTTTTTTTAAATAACGCGTGTATGTATGATTATCAACATCATCATCATCATCATCATCACTATCATCAACATCACCACTATCGTCATCATCATCACCATTATTATCACCATCATCACCCTCATCATTACCCCCATCATCATCATCAACATCACCATCCCGCTATCGTCATCAGCAACATCAACACCCTCATCGCCACTATCATCATCATCATCATCATCATCACCACTATCACCATCATCATCATCATCATCATCATCATCACCATCAGCATTAGGTATTAGGTACTTTATAATCACAGAGGCGTCTCTGTGAAATTCGGGTTGCTCCCACCCGGATGAGTGTGTGTGTGTGTGTGTGTGTGTGTGTGTGTGTGTGTGTGTGTGTGTGTGTGTGTGTGTGTGTGTGTGTCTTTCTGTCTGTGTATGTGTGTGTGCGTGTGTGTGTATGTGTGTGTTGAATTTTGACCAAATGACAACTTTTGTCGTTGCCACTGGGGTGTAATGTGTACCAATCATCATCACCAATCGTCGTGGTGTGTTATGTTGTTGGTTACAGCTGTTGGTCATAGTGGTTCCCTTGGCTGTAGTGGTGGTGGTGGTGATGGTGGTGGTGGCAGTGATCGTCTGCTATCGACGTTCTCAGGCCACCGGCTTTCTGGACTTTGTCAAGACCTTCAGGAAGGTCGGTGCTGCCCTTTTATTTTAATTTTAATTTTTTAGCCTACATTGAAAATGGAGAGAGAGAGAGAGAGAGAGAGAGAGAGAGAGAGAGAGAGAGAGAGAGAGAGAGAGAGAGAGAACAAATGCAGAAAATGTAGATATTTTTAAAACTGTTCAGCAATTTATTGGTACCAGCAACAGAATATAAGCTAATAAGATCATTTAGACTGTAATATAATAAATTAAAAAAACATGTGCAATATATAAGCTTGTGCGAAGTGCATACTTATACATGTGTATCAACGGCACAGGGCTGGGCCTTGTGAATGGCAAAATTTGGGTCGCTCTCTCTCTCTCTCTCTCTCTCTCTCTCTCTCTCTCTCTCTCTCTCTCTCTCTCTCTCTCTCTCTCTCTCTCTCTCTCTCTCTCTCTCTCTCTCTCTCTCTCTCTCTCTCTCTCTCTCTCTCTCTTTGTGGTGTGTGTAATATTATTTATGTTCATGTTTGTGTATTGCATCTTTTCCTAATGATACAAAAATAATGTATAGCTGTGTTGATTCAAGTTTGCATCCACCCAGTCCTTCATTTTCATTCTTTTTTGTTCTGTTTCGTACATTTGTTTTCCACGTTTAATTCAGTCATTGCAAATTCAGCCAATATTGCTGTGTACATTTTCTAACTGAGCACGCTATGAGCTTCGCTTGTTGTTGCTTCAGTCTGTTGTGTTTTGTCTATGCGAATGTAATTGAAGAATAAATTAACCAGAGAGAGAGAGAGAGAGAGAGAGAGAGAGAGAGGAGAGAGAGAGAGAGAGAGAGAGAGAGAGAGAGAGAGAGAGAGAGAGAGAGAGAGAGAAATTATGTGCATGGGAGGTACATATGTGCTGACCTTTTCTTAGTTTGATAGCCTACAGAGAGGGAGAGAGAGAGGGAGAGAGAGAGAGGAGAGAGAGAGAGAGAGAGAGAGAGAGAGAGAGAGAGAGAGAGAGAGAGAGAGAGAGAGAGAGAGAGAGAGAGAGAGAGAGAGAGAGAGATAAAGAGCATGGGAGGAAAATATGTGCTGACCTTTTCTTAGTTTGATAGCCTACAGAGAGGGAGAGAGAGTGGGAGAGAGAGAGAGGGGGAGAGAGGGAGAGAGAGAGAGAGAGAGAGAGAGAGAGAGAGAGGGTGAGAGAGAGAGAGAGAGAGAGAGAGGGAGAGAGAGAGGGAGAGAGAGAGGGAGAGAGAGAGGGAGAGAGAGATTGTGTGTATGGGGGAGGGAGGTGCCAGTGTGAGTACCTAGCAACAATAATATGCATGTGTCTTGAATTAATCTATTATACTAATGGACTATGATAAAAACAATATCAGAATCGATACGTTTTTTCTATTTCATTCTACTGTTGGCTAATCAGTATATATATATACGTGTAAAATGAATGATACACGCCCAAGAACTTTAGTATGTTTGAAAAAACTACATTATCGATATACAATTGAAGAATACAATGCAAAAATAAGCATGGAACATTCACAGTTTGTTTTGAAATGGGCAGCATATGTGCCAGCCTTTGTTGATATCTAATCCCCCCCCCCCCTCCCCTACTGTATTATACACCTGAAGCTTCACCAGACCAGATTTTTGCCATATTTTATGATGTCTGTAAATATACTATATCACTTACAATTTTCATGTGCCTTTATTATGTATGTTGAGGCCATCATATTGTGCAAATGGATATCTATAAAAACAAAACAAAAAGGAAAACAGATGAATATTTCCATCCAACAGCCCCTCCCCCCCCGCCCTCGCTCTCTCTCTCTCTCTCTCTCTCTCTCTCTCTCTCTCTCTCGCTCTCTCTCTCTCTCTCTCTCTCTCTCTCTCTCTCTCTCTCTCTCTCTCTCTCTCTCTCTCTCTCTCTCTCTCTCTCTCTCTCTCTCTCTCTCTCTCTCTCTCTCTCTCTCTCTCTCTCATTTCCTTCCATCCTCTCATTCTCTCTCTTTCTAACAACATAATGCTAGACACACGAATAATACTGTCATGGTCTGTTCATTTTTGCTTACGTTTCTTTTGCCATTTTTTGTTTTGTTTGTTTGCATGTTATTGGGGTGTGTTTTTTTTGGGGGGGGGGGTTGGGGTGTTTTTTATGCATGTATATACATTGTTTTGTTTTTCCTGCAAAATTATAATTGGAAAAAAAGTTTTTTAAAAAAAGAAGTAAAAAACCCCAGACAAAGCAAGATTAAGACTAAACAAATAAATAAAAAATAATATGCGTGTGTGGATGAGCGTGGGGGTGGGGATGTATTTGTGTATGTACGTGAAGTCATGTCAAGGCAAGCCAAAATGATTATCGAGGATAAAAAATGAACTTATAAAAGCTTTTTTTACAGCCTGTGCGTGCGCGCATTTGTGTGTTTGTGTGTGTGTGTATGTGTGTGTGTGTGTGTGTGTGTGTCTGTTTCTGTTTTTCTGTCTGTGCGTGCGTGCGTGTCTGTCGGTCTGTCTACCTGTGTCTGTGCATACGTGTGCGTATGCATAATTATATGATATGTGTGTGTTTGTGCACGTGTACACGTATTTGTATGTGTTCATCATGTGGGCGCGCATTCGTGAATGCATTTCCTCCTCATAGTTGTCGTGTTTGGTTTTTTTTGGGGGGGGGTCCTGAAGAACTTTAACCCTTTCACCGCCAAAGTCGCATTTTAGCAACACAGTAGTTTAACACCCATGTCACTAAAAGGCGTCAATTTGGGGTCTATTAAAATCCAAAGACCCTATTGTCTTAGTTTTGGGAAGTAAGGATAGACCTTATGTTATATGTCACATAAGACACCCCCCCCCCCCCCAAAACCCCAATACTGCAGATGGATTTTGTTCTCTACCCAGGTAAATGTAATGGACATTTTTGGCTGAAATATGGCTGGCGGTGAAAGGGTTCTTCTTCTTCGTTCGCTCAGACAGTTTCCTGTCAAATATGAGCGCAGATGTGTCATGCTGCCGTTATGCGCCTAACTAAGAAATAGTTAGGCCCAGAAAGTCCGACTTCGGCTGGAGGAAATCTTTTTGAAAGTGTTTCGTAAAACAAAAAAAGGCAGGAGAATGAACCGGTAAGGCAGAAATATAGCAGATGACAGTAAGCAAAGGGAAAAGGCAGAGTTAAAGAGAGTGACAGATTAGAGGAAGTTACAAGCACAGAACTTCCAGAAGGTGGGGGAACTGTTTATACAAAAGATCCCCGGGTATCTCCACAGGCGGTGGGTGGGTGGGGGGTGGGGGTGAAAGGGGTTAAGTGAATGGATCTGTGAACAGCAAGCTAAAATCAATAATTAATTGATCAGCATGTCACCCACTGTCTCTCCGTTAATATAGGGCTCCGATGCCAGCATGTCGTTCGCTCGCCTGAAGGCTCAAGAATCGGAGGAGGATTCCATCATCCAGCAGAGTCCCTTCAGTCAGCCAGACAACGTCAACTTCGACAACCCGCTCTACAACGATCCAGAAACCCTGTAGAGCAGTGGCTGCGTCTCCATCGCGACGATTGGACTTTTTTTTGTTTTTACTCATTTGCGCGCCTCTAGCTGGCATCTGGGATGGACTCATCAGTCAATAGGGCATTTGCCACCACGAGTGTTCGTTCTCTATCCTAGACTACTTATTTGCCCGCACTCGTTCTGCCCGAGTTACGCTGACCTTTCTAATTCAAGTCTCTAAATTCAAGTCGGTGAAGTTCAAGGTCGCCGGCACGCGGCAAATGCCCTAATAGCGTGCGGATGTAACCTTTTGTTTAAAATTGTTGTTTGTTAATTGATTACATAATTTAAGTCGATATTTGTTAAGATAATGTGTGCGTGTGTGTGTGTGTGTGTGTGTGTGTGTGTGTGTGTGTGTGTGTGTGTGTGTGTGTGTGTGTGTGTGTGTGTGTGTGTGCGTGCGTGCGTGCGTGCGCGCGTGTGTGTGTGTGTGTGTTTGTGTGTGTGAAGTCAAGTCAAGTCAAAATTGTATTTCCAGATGGAGCATTGAATATTAAGCAAATTATATACTTTGTGTGTTTGTGTGTGTGTGTGTGCGCGCGCGCGCGCGCGTGTGTGTGTGCGTGTGTGTGTGTGTATGTGTGTGTATGCGTGTGTGTGTGTATGCGTGCGTGCGTGCGTGCGTGCGTGCGTGCGTGCGTGAGAGTGTGTGTGTGTGTGTGTTCTTTCTTTACTTAGTGTGTGGAATTGCGTTACACACCCCACCTACATGAATGTTTTTTACCGATTACTTATACACGGTTGGGCTAACTTGTAATTTAGACCCCCCCCCCCCCCACCACACACACACACACACGCATACTCACACAATCAAATTGTCGCACTGCTTTTTGTCCCACCGACAAGCAACATTCTGTCGTTCTCGAGAAAAGGATAGGGTTAGGATCAGCCTAGGATTATCGCTACGTATCGATAACACTGTCAAGATAAATCAGAACAGCTATCTCGTCGTATCGATAACACTACCGGGCTATGTCACTGCAGCAACTAAGGGTTAGGGTTAGGGTTAAAATAGCGTTATGCTTAGGTAAGGAATAGAGTTAGGTGAGGAAAACGGTTCGGGTTAGGGTTAGGAATAGGGGTAGGGTTAGTCTGTCGGAATTCAAACTGACAGATTGGTACCGTCATTATTAAATGGTTCTCCATGAGTAGTAGTGGTAGCAACGGGTAGTTCTTTCGATACGTAGCGATAGCGCTGCGCACTCGATTATTGTCATGAAACTGAGAGAACCAGACTTTGAGATTGAGAGTCGTAAACATCATGTGGAGGGTGGTGGCGGCGGGGGGTTCGGGGGGGGGGGGGGGGGGGGGGAGGGGAGGGGTGTGTGTGTTTGTGTAAAGGGTGCAACTTTGCCAACTATTGGTAGGTTTGTTCGACGTGTTCTGTTATTTTGCGTTTATGTTAAGGTAGGTGTTGTTTCAGTAATAATAAGTATAAAAAAATATAACGTCCATTATCAAAGGATCAAAACTGTATTACGATATTCTGATAGAAAACACAGTAAGGCCTAAACGTTGTACACGCTGGGACGAAAGAATGAACTATGAAAATGATTGGAAGGAATGCTTCTTTTATGTAAACAAAACTGCAGTTGTTAAAATGAAATGGTTGCAACTTAGAATTGTTCATGGATGCCTAGGAACAAAATTAATGTAATTCTGAAAGAAATGGGCGCGAGAGACAATGATCTATGCAATGTTTGTAATACAATACAAAGATAGCATCCACCATATGTGCTGGAAATGTCACATTATTCAACGGTTTTGGTCTCAAATGTCTGATGCATTGAATGATAAATGCCAACATGTATTTAATCTACTATTTCAGAAGCACTTGCAATTGTTGGAGTTGAATATACAACTCGATCAAATCTTTTATTTTATGTTGTTGTTTGCAAAAGAATACATATACCACTGTAAGCTAAACAATGTATATACATGTGTTAACAGTCTACACAAAAACAACTGAAATACAGATGCAAAGTTGAATATATTTCACAAACAAACTTATTGTATAATGATGTTGCTGCCAGGTGGGCTCCCATCACTGCAATATTCAATGATATAAATTGATATTATAAAACGTTTACCAATAAGATCCCTAGTAATGATTAGCCTTATACATATATATATGTACTTTCGGTTTATGCATGTTAGCTTAGTTAACTAAGATGTCTATGTTGACTATGAAATCAGGCTCCTGGAATAATGGAAAACAAAGTACAATTTGCAATGACGCCTCTTAAGGCGGCGACAAACTATGTGGCTGCCTCATATGACTCGATCAGGTCGTGACGTAGACCAAATTTTGTTTCCCGCACAGAAGAGGTCACAAGCCATCTGACTCGATCAGACTCGATCAGTGAAATTTAGAACCCGCCCAGATTGATCGAGTCAAATGAGGTGAAACGTCACGACCTGATCAAGTCATATGAGGCAGCCAAATAGTCTGTCGCCGCCTTTAGAGAGAAATAAGATGGAGTTAAACAGGGTCTGGGTGCAATGCTTTTGTTCGTTATTACTGATATTGTTGGATTATATGATCCTGTAATTTGAAAACATTTTGAATACGATGATTAATACCCGTTGTCCAAAGCTTGGAACTCACAATTTGCAATGTTCAGCTCTTTGTTTTGTTTACTCCACATAGTGATTAGATCAACTGTTCTCTCAAGATTTTGTGCTAACATTTTTGAATAACCTCCATGGCATAGTTGTGTGTAAATGTGTTGGTCTGTCTGTTTGTTTGTCTTCTTTACATATTTATTTGCTTTTTGCCTCTTATTTACTTTTTTTCCTTGTGAAATAATGTGAAAACAAAGTTTCAATAATTAAAAAAAAGTTAGGTGTTGTTATCCGATGTACACTACTGCACCAGTCGTTGTTTCACTGCACTATGTTTGTTACAAGCAATTTTCTTTCGAAATAAAGTAATGCTTCCGATTTTGATATTATTTTGTTTTGTTTTGTGTTTCATTTGTCATGAAATGTTTGTTACCTTGAGGGGGGAAAAAGAAGAACGAGAGAAGAAAAGACGAAGAAGAAGAAGAAGAAGAAGAAGGAGAAGAAGAAGAAGAAGAAGAAGAAGAAGAAGAAGAAGAAGAAGAAGAAGAAGAAGAAGAAGAAGAAGAAGAAGAAGAAGAAGAAGAAGAAGAAGAAGAAGAAGAAGAAGAAGAAGAAGAAGAAGAAGGAGAAGAAGAAGGAGAAGAAGAAGGAGAAGGAGAAGAAGAAGAAGAAGAAGGAGAAGAAGGAGAAGAAGAAGGAGAAGAAGAAGGAGAAGAAGAAGAAGGAGAAGAAGAAGGAGAAGGAGAAGAAGAAGAAGGCGAGGAAGAAGAAGGAGAAGAAGAAGAAGGAGAAGAAGAAGGAGAAGAAGAAGAAGAAGAAGAAGAAGAAGGAGAAGAAGAAGGAGAAGAAGAAGGAGAAGAAGAAGGAGAAGAAGAAGAAGAAGAAGAAGAAGAAGAAGGAGAAGAATAAGAAGAAGAAGAAGAAGAAGAAGAAGAAGAAGAAGAAGAAGAAGAAGGAGAAGAAGAAGAAGAAGGAGAGAGATTAGAGTGAGAGGGTGAGAAAGAGAGAAACAGATAGACAGACATATTACGCTGAGGTGTGTGTGTGTGTGTGTGTGTGTGTGTGTGTGTGTGTGTGTGTGTGTGTGTGTGTGCGCGCGCGTGTGTGCATGTGGGTGTGGGTGTGTGCGTGCGCGTGCGAATGTCTTTTATGTTCCTGAAATGAATTCAATAATTGAGTTACTTGCATGTACAGAATAGCTATACAATTAATATTATTTGAATTAAAAAAAAAAGACTTTCGAACGAAAAAAAGTAACAAAGCAAAGCCCCACTTCTTTTCACTCCTTTAAACAAACATTGTACAGACATCACGCTGAATAAAGCACACACACACAAAACCACCCCCACAAAAAAACCCAGTATTCTATTGAATTCGACAGAAAATGAAAGTTTCTTCGACAGTTTCCGTGTCCGATGGGAAAGCGAAGTAACTGAACATCAACTTGAATTGGTCGAGCGCGAAGCTAAAGTTTTACGTCCTCAGTTAAGATACATATGGGACATTACTAATTGATGAAGTTAAATTAAAGTAAAATTGGTTTTTGGATAGGTACACTAATTCCCTTGCATTAAACGGTGTTTTTGTTTTGGGGGGGGGTTGAAAAATTAGAATTTTGCTTACCCAGAAAGACAAAATATCGGACATAAATAACGCCCTGTCCAACAAATCCAACCGATAACCGAAACAAGCTTGATACGAAGGGAAGTAAGCGAAGGACACGATATTTCCCGAAAGAGTTGTTCCTCTTAGATCGAAAGTCGACGAGGCAGTGGGTTTACACACTGGTTGGAATTACAGCAGTTTATTTATGCATTAGTCATAAGTTTCTTTATTGCCCATTGGCATTGTACAACGCACATGGAGACTTGTCTTCCACCGTGTAAAATAAGATGAAATATATCCAAATAAAAATATGAAACATTAATTTACATTAAAACAAATACGTAACTCTCACGCCACACCCAATCATTCACCCGCTCTCCGCTGTCTTGCTCACTCATCATGCAACCCACCACCACTTCCGCCTTCATTTTTAACCTTTTCTATTCTGTTTTTCCTTCCTTTCCGCCTTTTTTAACGTGTTCCTTTTCTCTTTTTCCCTTTTCTATTTTCATGATAATAATGCTTGTTGCATTTGCATGCCGCCAGTACACAGAGCTTGGCATTTCTAAATGGAATAACGGTGAAACCATGCTATTAAGGACCCTCTAATAAATGTGTGACAACTGACAACCCCCCCCACCCTCCCCACCCACCCCGAAAAAATACCTACTACAAAAAAATGGCCTCTCAAGGTAAACTAATCATCCTTGTACCGCAACCACCTTCACTTATCCATCAGTTTTCCTCTTCCACTTCATCCTTCTCCTCTCCCTCCCCTCGCGCCCCCACCCCCTCCTTCCCAAACATAAGAACAAATGCGCGCGCGCGCACGCACGCACGCACACGCACGCACACGCACACACACACACACACACACACACACACACACACACACACACACACACACACATACACACAGCACACAGCCATACACATGCACACACACACACACACACACACACATACACACACACACAGCCACACACAGCCACACAGACATACACACACACACACACACACACACACACACACACACACCACCACACACACACACACACACACACACACACACACACACACACACACACACACACACACACACACAGCCACACACACACATACACACACACACACACACACACACACACACACACACACACACACACACACACACACACAGCCACACACACACACACACACACACACACACACACACACACACACACACACACACACACACACACACACACACACACACACACACACACACACACACACACACACACAGCCACATGTGCCTGCACGCACGTATGTCGCACCTCCACCCACGCACACTTTTTATTTCCCTGGACACTGGGTAGCTTATAGAAGAAAAAAAAACCCAAGATGGTTAGTCACATACACGCACTCCCAGTCAGTGTGAACAAAATCAATCATGATCATGACTAATCAAGCTATGCTTATTATTGATGAGTTGTTCCGAGTTGACACATTCTGGTTCCTTCGAAAAGTTAATTATATTAGCGCAACGCCGAGTACCAGTAACGCCTAGTAACGGTAACGCCAAGTACTGGTAACGCTGAGTACAGCAAATTTGAAGCGATTTCTTTAAGAAACGGCAGTTATAAAGCCCCGTTTCCCGTTGGCGCTGCTCTGAGAGTGACGCGCTCTCTCGATTTTCTTCAAATTTGCTGGCAGGCTTTGCCCCTGTGACAGCAAGCCTGACAGCAAATTTGACGCGATTCGGTGGAAAATCGGCGGAGTTATAAGGCCCGTTTTGCATCATGCTGCTGTTATGCGCATAAGTAATGGATTCGCTTCCGGTTTGGCAGGTTGATAGACACCGACCCCGGTCATATATCTGCCAAATTTGAAGGCAATCGGTCCAGAAATACCGGAGATACGGGCGCCGAAAGGCCGTCGGATGCGCGTTTCGCGCATTTGCAAAACCGCAATCACGGGTTTCACGTGTTTTCCCTCTTATAGTTGATAGGAAATCTTGTTTTGACCAGGTGTTACTCCCATACAAATGCCCCCAAATTGAAAACGAATCATTTTAAAGAGCAGCCTCAATTTCAAGTTGGGGGCATTTGTATATGGGTCACAGCAAACCCAGAAAAAAAAAAGCAAGGGACTTAATCGTGGTGGGTCAGTGTATCTTGAAAGTAGTCACCGTACTTTCTGTTCCCAAACACAGGCAGACGGACAGACAGACAGACACACAAACATACACAGGCACTCATTTCGATTTCAACATGGCCCATACTCCCGTTCGTAAGGTGTATGTTTAAGAAGACTTTTCCATCCAGGTGGTCTGGCAGGCGAACACGGGATGGGGTGGGGTGGGTGAGGGGGTGAGGAGGATGTATGGGGGGGGGGGGGGGGGGCGGGGTAGGGGCTAGGGAGGTGGCTGGATGACCATCATAAAGCGACTGTCACTACCTATGGATTATGAATGACCATTACACCAGGGACACTGGGGGCGGGGGTCGGGGTAGGGGGTTATTGAGGATGGCACGTGCACGCACGAAGGCACACGCGTGTGTGGATTCACGCAAGATCTCTTTCTGTCTGTCTGTCTGTCTGTCTGTCTGTCTGTCTCTCTCTCTCTCTCTCTCTCTCTCTCTCTCTCTCTCTCTCTCTCTCTCTCTCTCTCTCTCTCTCTCTCTCTCTCCCCTCCTCCTCCGCCTTGTTCACTGCATCTACTTCATTCACCGACACCTGTTCATTCATTGATCTCGGGAAAGAGGATTGACCACTGACCACGTCTGTCTATGCCTTGACCACCGAGTCAATCGCCCGGTCATTTCACTACGGCTAGCTTCAGTATCACCCCTCCCCCACCCCACCCCACCCCTCTTTCTCCACCCTCGCAGATCTTCTTCTTCTTCGATCGCTCAGACAGTTTCCTGTCAATTATGAGCGCAGATGCGTCATGCTGCCGTTATGCGCCTAGCTAAGAAATAGTTAGGCCCAGCATGTCCGACTTCGGCTGGAGGAAATGTTTTTGAAAAGTGTTTCGTGAAAAAAAAGGCAGCAGGAGAATGGACCACCGGTAAGGCAGAAAGATAGTAGATGACAGTAAGCAAAGGGAAAAGGCAGAGTCAAAGAGAGCGACAGATTAGAGGTAGTTACAAGCACAGAACTTCCAGAAGGTGGGGGAACTATTTATACAAAAGACCCCCCCCCCCGGTATCCCCACGGGGGACTCGGAGATCTAAAGCACCGTGGGAGGTGTGTGAAAAATGGATGACTTGTTAGGGGTGGGATGGGTGGGCGATGCTGTGCCATCATGCTGTCAGTCGGAAGACTTTTCCATTCATAAGGTCAACACCATGCGTACGTTTTCATTTGCATTGCCCAGTTGGTGACCCGCCGCCCCTCCTCCCCCTCTCTCTCTCTCTCTCTCTCTCTCTCTCTCTCTCTCTCTCTCTCTCTCTCTCTCTCTCTCTCTCTCTCTCTCTCTCTCTCTCTCTCTCTCTCCCTCTCTTGCACCGGCTCTGGTGCTGCAGCCAAAGGGATTGGTTTGACCTTTGGGGGGACCTTCCCCCAACGCCAACTCTCGTCCTCAAATCCCTTTGGGCGAGAGAGTGGGGATGTACCCTGGGCAAGGTATCTCCACTGTATAAACTAATTCTCGCCCAGCCCGCCAGAATATTATTATCTGCCCTCTCTGCTATCTAGCAGTCATTGTCGGAAACGACAGACAGGCAGCAATGTGCAGGTACGCGAACATTTGACAAAACCGCTTTGCTGTAAAATGGTCAGTTTGCACTCTTCTTTTCTTTTCTTTCTCTGATCGGCGGATATGATCAAATAGCAGAAGATTAATAGTGGAAAAGATGAAAATAAGTACGTATGAAAGTAAGTGTGTACGTATAATAAGTACTTATGAAATGAATTGCTTTTACCACCAAAAAAACCGCACCTGTTCAACAGCAAATATGATTAAACAAAAAAGACTGCAACTTAAATGTTATGGCTTGACTGTCTCGGCTTGATCAATAAACAATTATTATTGACTTTCATTCAACCTGCACGACATAAACATTCTGCCCTCCACCCCCACCCCACCCCCATTACCCTATTACCCCCCCCCCCCCCCACACACACACACACACACACACACACCACCACCACCATCTTCCTTCTCTAGATCACATATTATAACCCACTTCTCTTTACCTTCTATCGCCCACTTAAAACAGATGTATGCCTGTTATTCGTTTCCGACCATGACTGCCAGATAGCATAGCTAGGGCAGATATGCTATTCTGGCAGGCTGGATTATCATTTGTTTTCAAATTTGCAAAATGTGATGTAAAAAAATAGAAATGACATCAATGTTAGAATAACGCACGGTGTACTCAGTGCTATAATGTCTACTCAAGCACACGAGGCGAGAGCTGGGGATCTACCTGTTGGTAGAGTAACTTCCCCTGTTTGACCGATTGAGTTAGGCAAGATCACCACACCCACACACCATGAAATTACCCCCCCTTAATTATTTCCGAACAATTCCTATTGGTCCGGGGGGGGGGGGGGGGGGGGGGGGGGGGGGGGGGTGGGGGGGGGGGGGGGGGAGCACTAGCTGGTTTGGGGAGTTTGGAGGGCGAAGGGTCCCCCCTAAAGCTGATGATGATTTGGATGTAAAAGAAGCAAAGAAGGACCCTCCTTGGAGAAAAAAAAGTAAACCTGTGGCTTGAAATTAATTACATGAGGTCATGGATTTTTATTATTTTTAGGGGAGGACGGAGACAGATCCGCATCTGGGTGAAAGCGTTCGTTTGCCAATTCAAATCGTGAGTGACTCGGGTTCGAATATCGGCATTGCCTTTTCTTTCTAGTTCAAAGAAAAAAATAACTTCTGAACGTCGAGTCCTTCGGACGGGGACTTAAAGCAAGTCTGATCTGTGCACTTTGCGCTCGAAACATCCCACGGCAATTCAAAGTCCACAAGAACAGGGAGACGTCCTGTTGCCTGGTATGAACCAATTAGTTTCAGTAATGATTTATACTGGTACACATCTGTATTGTTAAAAATTCGGGGCTTTCCTGGTGTTGCACTGCCTCCGCGCATTGCCTTCAGAATCGTTCCCACCATCTTTATATCTATCCCATATGTGTCTGTTCCAGACCGGAGGACGTTAAACAGATTTTCATCACATGGTATGAACCAATAACTGATAGCTAGGTTTCCCCAGCCACACCCCTTCCCCCCCCCCTCTCCCCCCCCCTCCAGCTTCCCCCCCCTCTCTCTCTCTCTCTCCAAAAAAAAGGGCGGCGCTTGCACTGGTGTCGATGCGCTCTACAGGTAAGAGCAGCCCGAACTTTTCACAGAGACGAGTCTTCGTGAGTAGAAAACACCATTAATGAATACCCAAATACCAAGCTGATAACAAAGACAGCATGGGTGAGAGTAGTTCCTGAAATCAGGATCAGGGAACCTTGAAAAACAAAATGATCGAGAGAATATGTTTGAGCCTACTTTCATCCATGAGATCGTATAGACTATCTTTGTTCTAAGCATGTTTGGTTCTGACTTTGACTCTGATCTAAGCGAAGGTGAAAATCAGAACTTAAGTCCCACTACAGCCACTCTTTTGGGCACGCTATTTAGAGGGACCCTGAACCAAAAAAGTACCGCTCCATAGTAAACCACAGATGGCGGTGAAAAGTGAGTGGCAGCTTTGTGAGTTGTGGTTTACCTCCCTTTATCGACTTTATTA
>CM065696.1:28414173-28416673 GCA_017654935.2 Phymorhynchus buccinoides
TTTACCCTGGAGATGACTTGGAGAGACGAAGTACGTTAACTAAGAGACCGATGAGACGGAGACCTCTCTTGACAGGGAGGGATGTACTAGCGACGGATGCATACTTTCGACAGACGGTCTGACAGACAGACAGATAGAGACTCTTGTGAAGAAAAACACACACACAAAATCTGCATTATCTGCATTATCTCTCCAATTAATTAATTGCAATAAGGGCATACGGTTTTATTAACTAAAATTAACAAAAAGTCACATGATAGAGCGAAATGTAAACATTCTGGTCAAGAAAAGCACACAAAAAACCCCGAACAACATGAAATTAACTAAATAGGGAAAAAAAGGGGTCAAAATGGGAAATAGACCAAACGGGGATAATACCATTTAAGGATAGTACCGGGTGTGAAAGTCACGTTGTCGTGCCGGCAAAGCGCGTGACATGGTTCGCACGTGCGTGACCTCGCGTATCTTATGCAGCTAGTAGGTCTTTGTTGGTAGGTCTGTGGACATTAAAAGTACCAATAATAGGTTTCCCCTCACTATTTGAAGGTTCTTTGCTATACTAGTAACGTTCTTAGAATCTGTCACTTGCTCTATTGAGTTTGTTCTTTTTTGCTGTGTCTCTGTCTCTCTCTGTCTCTGTCTGTCTGTCTGTCTGTCTTCTCGTCTCTCTCGGTCTCTCTCTCTCTCTCTCATCTCTAGCGTATCTCTCTCTACTCTCTGTCTCTCTTCTCTCTACTCTCTCTCTAATAGGTTATCCCATCTCTCTCTCTCTCTCTCTCTCTCTCTCTCTCTCTCTCTCTACTCTCTCTCGTCTCTCTCTATCTGTCTCTCTAACTCCTCTCTATCTCTCAGCTCTCTCTCTCTCTCTCTCTCTCTCTCTCTCTCTCTCTCTCTCTCTCTCTCTCTCTCTCTCTCTCTCTCTCTCTCTCTCTCTCTCTCTCTCTCTCTCTCTCATTAAGAGGAGTTTGCCCTTTTTCGAGTCCACACTGATTCGTTGTCGTCGCTAGGTATTTGCCCCAAACTCTTTGTGTGGTCCCAATGAGGTGGCAACCTTCATTGTTTTCTTTTTGAAAAAAACTTCATAAAAACTGATGATAATTATGATGGCTTGGAGTCAAAACGGACTATCTTTAGATAGTCCATTGACGTATTATTGAAATTATTGCGAAAACTAATAACTTGTATTTTAAAAAAATACTGCAGAGATATATAAAAAAAGCATAATCCCCATTTTATATTATTTGCAGTCTTTTTAAAAAAATAATACAAGTTCTTAGTTTTTGCAATAACATCAAATACTATTAAGTCAATGGACTATCTAAAGATAGTCCGTTTTGACTCTAAGCCATCGAATTATGGCAATGCCAATCAGGCCATGTAGTGACGAGTGTGTCTTAGACAGTGCAGACGGGTACTGGTGGTGTGTCACTAATTAGGCTAAACAGACAATCGTTTTGGGAGTTTAGTCTAATCTACATACTACTACCTGACTGTGTCTAAGACGCGTTCATGATTACAGGGTCAGAACAATTGTAAATTGACAATAAATTATAGTTATTTTTTGTAGAAAGGATAAAATAACAAATGGTTGATTAATAAGTGCGTGTTCGTTCAAACAATAACGTTTACAAGAAACCACAAGAAAACTTGTATGGCAGAAAAAACAACCCAACTAGAAGCATATGATTTTTGTCATAGCGTATGGATAGATTTATTACATTATTGTTCACGGTCATTTTACCGCGCGCGCGAACACACACACATACACGCACACACACACACGCGCGCGCGCTAACACACACGCACATACACGCACACACACACACACACACACGCACACACACACACACATACACACACAAATGCACACTCACACACACACACACAGACACATACACATGCATAAACACACACATACACACAGAGACATAGAAAGACACACACACAAGCACATAAACCCACACTCGCGACAGAGAGAGAGAGAGAGAGACGAGAGAGAGAAGAGAGAGAGAGAGAGAGAGAGAGAGCTATCGAGAGGAGAGAGAGACGAGAGAGAGAGAGAGAGAGATGACAGACAGACAGACAGAGAGAGAGAGAGAGAGAGAGAGAGAGAGACAGAGAGAGAGAGAGAGGAGAGAGAGAGAGAGAGAGAGAGAGAGAGAGAGAGAGAGAGAGAGATGAGAGAGAGAGAGAGAGAGAGAAGAGAGACAGAGGACAGCACTGACAGAGATAGAGAGAGAGAGAGAGAGAGGAGAGAGAGAGAGGGAGAGAGAGAGATAGAGAGAGAGAGAGAGAGAGAGAGAGAGAGACAGACAGACAGACAGAGAGAGAGAGAGACAGAGAGAGACAGACAGAGAGACAGAGACACAGAGAGAGAGACAGAGACATAGAGAGATCTCACACCTCTGCCAGCCCAAAAAGCAAGGACTTAATTGCTCTAATCAATTTACCAGTCAGGCTTCCTATAGATTGGTGGCCTTGCACAGACCGACACCATTGG
>CM065696.1:28424173-28444173 GCA_017654935.2 Phymorhynchus buccinoides
ACAAGCAAAACTTATGACGTGCTCAGTTCAAAATAAATGACAGCATAAACATGAACATAAGCTGAGGCAAGACTGCCTTTTTCATGAAGTTTCTTAGCCATACTGCTGGAGTTACCCCTTGTAGTGATTAAGTTATAATGTTCATGCTATAGTATTGCTCATAAGTTACGGATTAGGCCTAGTTTGTTTTTGTGGTTTTTTTTCTCAGAGATAAATAATTTGAAACGTGCTCAGGCTAATGCAACGACATGATGACTCATCTACGGAAAGAACTCGCAGTCAGAAAATGAGTGTTGTCACTGCAAACTGGTGAAAATTCATTAAAAGAGACACACACACACACACACACACACACACACACACACACACACACACACACACACACACACACACACACACACACACACACACACACACACACACACACACACACAACCACAAACAACAACAACAAAAAACCGGCCTCTGGCCGGGTAGCAAACAAAACCAACCTTAAAATTCGGTAGCAATCGTGAGATACTGTATAACACCACAAACGCAGCAATCTTGAGATACTGTATAACACCACAAACGCAGCAATCTTGAGATACTGTATAACACCACAAACGCAGCAATCCTGAGATACTGTATAACACCACAAACGCAGCAATCTTGCCTATAACACAGACACAGCACTCCGGACCAGCTGCTTTTAGTGCATGCCTATTTTTAGAACTCATCACCAGTATATACCAATCCGAATTTGCATCCCTTCTTTTGTTTGTTGTTGCCACTTGTAAGGTCTTTCCCTATCCCTGAACTCATCACCAGTATATACCAATCCAAAGTTTGTATCCCTTCTTTTGTTTGTTGCTGCCACTTGTAAGGTCTTTCCCTATCCCTGAACTCATCACCAGTATATACCAATCCAAAGTGTGTATCCCTTCTTTTGTTTGTTGCTACCACTTGTAAGGTCTTTCCCTATCCCTGAACTCATCACCAGTATAACACCAATCCAAAGTTTGTATCCCTTCTTTTGTTTGTTGTTGCCACTTGTAAGGTCTTTCCCTATCCCTGAACTCATCACCAGTATATACCAATCCAAAGTTTGTATCCCTTCTTTTGTTTGTTGTTGCCACTTGTAAGGTCTTTCCCTATCCCTGAACTCATCACCAGTATATACCAATCCAAAGTTTGTATCCCTTCTTTTGTTTGTTGTTACCACTTGTAAGGTCTTTCCCTGTCCCTAACAACAATCATTGGAAAGAAACATTGCCTATGTGAAAGGAATAACTGGGTGAAAACTAAAAGCAGTCAGAATGTGGGGAATTGGTGTGCTGTGGAGGATAAACAACCCATGAAAAGATTGAACACCTTGGCAAATTGTTTCTTTGAGCTTGCTCAAAAGAGCAGGTCTCAACTCATTGAAAACAAAAAAGAAGCCAAGCGAAGCGCTACGCTACAAGAACACACAAAAACCACCACACAACGCTACAGCTTGGGCAACGTAACACGGATACCACCACCCACGCAAGGTAAGTAAGTACCCTAACCCATCTAAAAATGCCGCTGTCCTTGTCATCGGAGGCTAAAATCATGTTCACCACCGGTGTCATCTATGTCTGGCATCGTTCTTGGAATCCGATGTATATTAACCCATCTCTCAGCCTTCACAATCTAATCGGCCAATCAACTCATTATTTATTATACAGGTAATTACTCTTCCCACGTCCGTCACTGTCTCAAACGCGTCCGTGGCCTCGCGTGGCCTGACTAAGTTTTTTTTAAACGAAAAATAAAACGATGACTTGGAGTCAAAACGGACTATCTTTAGATAGTCCATTGACGTATTATTGAACTTAGTACGAAAACTAATAACTTGCATAAACAAAAAGGCTGCAGAACTATTACAAAGCAGAAAACCCCTTTACATATTTCTGCAGTCATTGTTTGATACAAGTTATTGTTAGTTTTTGTAATAGGTTCCATAATACCCAAAATGGACTACATACCTAAAGATAGTCCGTTTTGGCTCCAAGCTATCGAAAATATACTTTAGGGGATGAAACAAACACGAGGAGAATGCACTGTTGACAAGCACAGTACAAACAAATATGTAGAAAGAAAACAAACCCACCCAAACGCCCATAATTGTACCCTGGTCATATTTCAGATTCCTCCTTAGTTGTCGAATACCAACCATGGACTTGACGTAAATATAACAAAACCCCAAAAACTTCTGAGTGGCAGTATAATCTCTTACAACTGACAGATTCTCTCAGCACCGATTAGTAAAGTAACTGAACTCAGACAGAAAAACATGGCTATCTCATGGGAGCAACTACACAAAATGAAACACTGAAAGGCCGGGGTCTAGGGGCAATGTCCCCCTGCAGCTTGAAAACAAATTGAGTTATGAAGGTATTTTAGTGTTTTTTCCCCCACAATTTATGCACATGTTTATTTCAAAGTGTTTGAAAAATACAGTAGACACACAAAGATCTTGTTTGACAAATATAAAAAAAAGGGAAATTCCTGTTCTGGTAAAATTCAAAAACAGGAAATCCTTGTATACCAGGACAAGTTGCACGCATGCTATCTTGAACTCTACACCGCCTCCTCCCCCCCCCCCCTCGCACGCACACGCACACACACACGCGCGCGCAAGCACACGCACACACACACACACACACACACACACACACACACACACACACACACACACACACACACACACACACACACACACACACACACACACACACACACACACACACACACACACACACACACACACACACACACTCACATATATATACACACACACACACACACACACACGCACGCACGCACGCACGCACGCACGCACGCACGCACGCACGCACACACACACACACACACACACACACACACACACACACACACACACACACACACACACACACACACACACACACACAGACACACACACAGACACAGACACACACACACACACACACACACACACACACACACACACACACACACACACATACATACACACACACACACATACACACACACACACACACACACACACACACACACACACACACACACACACACACACACACACACACACACACACACACACGCACACACACACACACACACACACACACACACACACACACACACACACACTAAGTCATGAAGAAACCCAGACATTTCATCACCCTCGTCAAACATTAAATTGATTCTCTCAACAACAAAAACCAAAAAAAGTTCAAACTTAGAAAGCAGAAACAAACTTGGCAATATGGAAATAGGTCAACTAATACATGAATAATAATAATAATAATAATAATAATAATAATAATAATAATAATAATAATAATAATAATAATAATAATAATAATAATAATAAATGAAGCACAAACTTCACCGATAAACAACATTTTGCTATTCTCCGGAAAGCTAGGGATAAGGTTAGGATCAGCTTTAGCAATATCTTCATATTGCTGGTTTTGCTCCATCAAAATCCTCTTGATTACATCTCCTCTTCATCCACCCCTCATTTGCGCACCCATCCTATGTCCTTCTCAATCTTCCTACCTCACCCCCACCCCCCGCCCCCATTCTCTCACTATATTATGTTGTTTTTCTTTCAATGTACTCCCAGTTCTGTTACAAGAACCGGAGTACTTTGGAATGGGAACGAGGGCTGTGCGTTTCTCTCTCTCTCTCTCTCTCTCTCTCTCTCTCTCTCTCTCTCTCTCTCTCTCTCTCTCTCTCTCTCTCTCTCTCTCTCTCTCTCTCTCTCTCTCTCTCTCTCTCTCTCTCTCTCTCTCTCTCTCTCTCTCTCTCTCTCTCTCTCTCTCTCTCTCTCTCTCTGTGTTGTAACAAATAAAGCATCACACGTAACATGAGGACATGGAGGGTGGAAAAAACCCATTTGGACGTGAAGAGGGGGGTGGGGTGGGGGGTGAGTTTACAGTTGTGAGCAAGTCGCTCCATAACCATCAGAGGAAGCGGCCGCTATTTAGGAAAGCTGGGGCGGAGTTTGTAACCAGTGGGAATACTTTGCCCAAGGTAGAAAGAACCCCGTTCCCGCTCTCTAACTCTCAGTCAGCCATAATGAAAAGACACTTGGTCTCAGGAAGGGTCAATAAAATGACAACTAATCCCCTTGGCTGGAGCACCGGGGACAAACGCAATACATTCTAGGGCAAATGCGACCCAGCTCCACGAAAGGGACATTAAGTCGCGGGGCTACTTTCTCACAACAGGCTTGGAAAGTCAAAATTCATTTTTTTGGTCAAATTTGTGTTTTGAGTATTTTTGTGTTCTCTAACATCTTATATTTCACATTCATAAAGGACAATCTTTTATATGGTCTCTAAATGGTCTAAGTGTTTTAAAATGAGTAGGTTAATAAAAAAATTTCAGTTGGGCTAGACTTTAGACTGTATTATTTTTCCAAAATGGCCGACGCTCACCCTACTAACTATAAATGCTGATAACTCTGGAACGGAAAAAGATACAAAAATGGTTCCGATATTATTAAAAAGAGAATTGTCTGACGTTGTCAAATGTATAATATTCTCAGAATGGTCAGTTTGACACTTAATGTCCCTTTCGTGGTGCGGGGTCACACATGTTAAGAAAAGCCCCCTCATATGCACCCTTCCTTTCATTTTAGGCTGTGTCGTCGATCGCTGTCGCATTCTCAGATTACTGTGTTCTGAATTTACGTGCACATGATCATAACGTACCATGAAACTTTTATTATTGTGTGTATTTGACACTAAACTGACCCTAAGCCCATCCCTAACCCTGTCCCCTAACCCTACCCCTAACCGTAAGGGAATGTGACAGCGGTTTCAGGTCAGGGTTAGGGTTAGGAATAGGGTTAGGGATAGGTCTAGGGTCAGTTTAGTGTCGACGGTAATTTGAGAATGCGACAGTGGTCGACGGAACAGTCTGACATGAATGGAAGGGTGCAGAGGAGGGGGCTTTTCTAAACATTTGCCCATACTAGTTTAGTTCAGTCACAATGGTTCACAAAATACCCCAAACTGCACATTGGTTTTTGCATTGCTGTAGAAGATGGATTATTATCTTACAATTATAGATTCTACCACCCTTATTCCTGCTCTTTGACCAATGTAGAAGATGTATTATTATCTTACAATTATAGATTCTACCACCCTTATTCCTGCTCTTTGACCAATGTAGAAGATGTATTATTATCTTACAATTATAGATTCTACCACCCTTATTCCTGCTCTTTGACCAATGTAGAAGATGTATTATTATCTTACAAGTATAGATTCTACCAAACTTAATCCTGCACTTTGACCAATGTAGAAGATGTATAATTATCTTGCAAGTATAATATATTCTACCACCCTTATTCCTGCTCTTTGACTAATGTAGAAGATGCATATTATTATCTTACAAGTATAGATAATACCACCTTTATTCCTGCTCTTTGACTAATGTAGAAGATGCATATTATTATCTTACAAGTATAGATAATACCACCTTTATTCCTGCTCTTTGACTAATGTAGAAGATGCATATTATTATCTTACAAGTATAGATAATACCACCTTTATTCCTGCTCTTTGACTAATGTAGAAGATGCATATTATTATCTTACAAGTATAGATAATACCACCTTTATTCCTGCTCTTTGACTAATGTAGAAGATGCATATTATTATCTTACAAGTATAGGTTCTACCACCCTTATTCCTGCTCTTTGACCAATGTAGAAGATGTATATTATTATCTTAGTTTCAGGTTTCAAGTTTCAAGTTTAGTTTCATCCTTTTACCCCTATTGGGGTGTGGAGGATACAACACAAAAAAGAAGAAGATACATTGGGTCATATCATCAAACGATAAAAAGAAATTAAACACTTGCTTAGACTTTTAGAAATAACGTTTCACATAGTAATTTAAATCAAAACAACAAATGTATGTTTTTATAATTTTAAATAATTTTAGCCTGTTTTATGATTTTTTTACAAGTATAGATTCTACCACCCTTATTCCTGCTCTTTGGCCAATGTAGAAGATGTATTATTATCTTATAGATTCTACCACCCTTATTCCTGCTCTTTGAGCAATGTAGAAGATGTATTATTATTCTATAGATTCGACCACCATTATTCCTGCTCTTTGACCAATGTAGAAGATCTATCTTACAAGCATATATAACACCACCCTTATTCCTGCTCTTTGACCAATGAAGAAGATCTATCTTACAAGCATATATAACACCACCCTTATTCCTGCTCTTTGACCAATGAAGATCTATCTTACAAGCATATATAACACCACCCTTATTCCTGCTCTTTGACCAATGAAGAAGATCTATCTTACAAGCATATATAACACCACCCTTATTCCTGCTCTTTGACCAATGAAGAAGATCTATCTTACAAGCATAATTTTTTTTATATAACACCACCCTTATTCCTGCTCTTTGACCAATGAAGAAGATCTATCTTACAAGCATATATAACACCACCCTTATTCCTGCTCTTTAACCAAAATAATGTGACTTATAATGTAAACCAACGATAAAAAAAACTTGACCTTAAATTAACCTTGGATCTTCCTGCCTAGCCAAATCTCACCGAAGAATGCGGATGCGAATTTTTGTCGCAAATCTTTCTTTCTTCCTACCGCGCATACCTTTCAATCTTTCAACAGGCGGTTCACTCGGATTACTGGACAGGCGATCCCCAGATCATTCTGGCTTTACTATGTACACAGCACTCTCTCGTTGGATTAGAGTCAGTGACGTCTTTGGACATACGCGTGGCAGTCTTCTTTATCGTGCTATTAACACCTGCACAATCAAGACAAGACAGTCCATAGTCTATCTACCAAGTTTTGTTTTCTTAGCGACATTAATGAACACGACTTGGATCCACCCACCAAAGTCCAGTTACCGAAAATCACGAGTGCTTCTTAACCCTTCCATCGCCAGCCATATTTCAGCCAAATATTTCCATTAAATTTACCTGGGTAGAGAACAAAATCCATCTGCAGTATTGGGGATTCTTCTGTGACATATATAAAATAAGGTATATCCTTACTTCCCAAAACTAAGACAATATGGTTTTTGGATAGTAGACCCCAATTTGATGCCTTTTTTGTGGTGACATAGGTGTTAAATCACTGTGGTGCTAAAATGCGACTTTGGCGGTGAAAGGGTTAAATTAAAGACCCACTGACCCACCACGATTAAGTCCCTGTTTTTTTTCGTTTTTTCCCGGGGGGGTTTCTGGGTAGCTGTGACACACATACAAATGCCCCCAACTTAGAATTGAGGCTGCACTTTAAAATTGTTTCGCTTTGAATTTGGGGGCATTAGTATGGGAGTCAAACCTGGTCAAAACAAGATTTCTTACCAGCTATAAGAGGGAAGACACGCGAAACCCGTGATTTTGACACGTGATCAGGTGGGTCTTTAAAACAGTTAATACGATTGGCAGTTTTTTCTAATTTACATTTTATTACCCGTGTTACCTGATTAAAGGTACGCACTCAATGGTTACGGTACCAGATTAATTACAGGATGTGCAAAGAGTTTGAACCTCATCAGAGTGTGATCAGGAAGATAATCTTCTATCAGCATCGAAACAGTTAATAGTACGTGTATAAGAAAACAATGGCTTCAAAGGAGGACTAATCGTTTTCATTATTTTTATTTTTTCAGAAGATTTATACGTACCATGTCTGTTTGAAAAAGCGCTTCTAGCCTCCGAAAGAGAGATCACTCTCCAGTCTTATAGTCTATTATTTCCCTTTGTCCCCCCAAAAGAGAGTTAAACTCTAGTTTTTTTGCGAGCGAGAGCGAGACAGAGAGAGAGAGAGAGAGAGAGAGTGAGGGAGAGAGAGAGAGAGAGAGAGAGAGAGAGAGAGAGAGAGAGAGAGAGAGAGAGAGAGAGAGAGAGAGAGAGAGAGAGAGAGAGAGAGAGAAAGAAAGAGAGAGAGAGTGAGTTTACCCTCGCTTAGAAACTGCTTTTAGATGGAATGCCACCTGGTGTCAAAAGCTAAGAACGACAACGCCACACAAACAGCCCATTAGAACAATGTAGCTGCTTCTTCTTTTGAAATGAGCAGGGGCGGATCACATCATTTCTAAGGGGGGGGGGGGGGGGGGGGTCCAAAATCGACGGCACGAAGCGCCTAAGGGGTGGGGTGGGGGTGTCCAGGGGAAACAATTCCCCCTCCGGAAATGTTTTTCCCCCAATAACTCAAATAGTGCAATCTGGTGTCATCTGAGCTCAAACTTGACCACCAAATCCTTTTTAAAATGATCAAGAATTTTCCCTTTTCCCCCCTTTTTTGTTCTCTCTCTCCGGAAACCCAGGAACACCCCCCCCCCCCCCCCCCCCCCCCCCCCACCCCCAGATCCGGCCCTGAATGAGCATCCAGTCTATTTACCTATTATATTATGGATCGTCAAGACCTTGTATAATCATCTAATACCAAACAGCTAATTTACAATCTTTGGCTATATAGCATTCCATTCAACTCTTATTAGCCTTCACTCGAAACAAAAGGGCGTTGCTTATAAAAACGCAGCGGGCAAAATAATACTTTAAGCTTGCTTCCAACGCGCTAAGGATATCGAAAATGGTATTTTGACGTCACGAGGGAAAATCAGTGACGTCATTAAATACCGGAGGTAATACCCATAATACCCTTGTCCGGATTTTGTAAAAAAAATAATTAAAGCATGGAAATGATAAACTGGGCCCTACCGATCATTAATGTGAGATTTTGTGGAACTGTTTGTTGAGGGAGGTTCATCAAATGGCTGAATCGACAGGTGGAGGTATTAGATTGATTAAGGAAGTATGTAGAATTAATGCCAGCTATGCGAAAAGTAAAATAATGTAGGGATCTTGCACGTGTCTCTTAAAACCCCACAAAAACACACATACTCTCTCTCTCTCTCTCTCTCTCTCTCTCTCTCTCTCTCTCTCTCTCTCTCTCTCTCTCTCTCTCTCTCTCTCTCTCTCTCTCTCTCTCTCTCTGCTTATCTGTCTCATTATCTGTCTCTCTTCCTCACCTCCCCTTCTCAATATCTAGACAGATAGGGTATTCCTTTCATTGGCTAATAACCAGAGGAGACGTGCAGAAATGCCTTTTTCTACATAATATCCCAGAACAGTAACAAAACTTGAACTAGGCTAATGCAGACATGCAGAAAGCTGTGAAGAAAAGTTACCTGTAGTTGTTGTTTTTCATTTTAAGAATGCCCCTATATATTCCAAAGCGTCTGTATTCAAACCACCACCCCTTCCATTCTCAACTTCCCCATTTTGCTTTAAATTTTAAGATTACTCCTATATTCCAAAACGTTTGTAGTCAAACCACCACACCACCCCTTCCATTCTCAACTTCTCTATTTTGTTTATTTTAAATTTTTGTAAGATTACTGCTATGTTCCAAAACGTCTGTCATCCAATCACCACCACCCCTTCCATTCTCAAATTCCCTATTTGTTTTTAATTGTTAAGATTATTGCTTTATTCCAAAACGTTTGTAGTCAAACCACCTTCCTTTCTCAACTTCTCTATTTTTTAAAATTTTATTTTATGATTATTCCTATGTTCCAAAACGTCTGTAGTTAAACCAGCACCCCTTCCATTCTCAACTTCCCTATTTTTCAACAAAACAATTAAGATTACTCCTAAAACGTCTGTCATCCAATCACCACCACCCCCTCCATTCTCAAATTCTCTATTTGTTTTTAATTTTAAGATTACTCCTATATTCCAAAACGTTTGTAGTCAAATCACAACCACCTCTTCCATTCTCAACTTCTCTATTTTTTTTATTTTTTTTTAATGATTTCTCCTATGTTCCAAAACGTCTGTAGTAGGCCTACCACCACCCCTTCCATTCTCAACTTCCCCATTTTGCTTTAAATTTTAAGATTACTCCTATATTCCAAAACGTCTGTAGTCAAAGAACCACACCTTCCATTCTCAACTTCTCTAAAAAACATAATGTTAAGATTACTCCTATATTCCAAAACGTCTGTAGTCAAAGAACCACACCTTCCATTCTCAACTTCTCTAAAAAACATAATGTTAAGATTACTCCTATATTCCAAAACGTTTGTAGTCCAATCACCACCACCACTTCCATTCTCAACTTCCATATATATATTTTGTAATTTATTTTAAGATTACTTCTATGTTCCACAACGTTTGTAGTCGAACCACCACCCCTATTTTTTCTCTCTTCCATTCTCAACTTCCCTTTTTTTGTGGGGTGGGGGTGGGGGGATGGGTGGTGGAGGGGTTGTGGGTGGGAGTCATCGTGACAAACCACCAAAGAAGTGTGCGTACTTTAGCCAGCATCCCAGCTAAGCTTAACACATTGATGATGATGATGGGGTGGCCCCTAGCCTACTAAATACAGATGAAGAAAAATGCACATTCATCCATCCTTTTTGTGTGTGTGTGTGTGTGAGAGAGCTCTCCTACTATCTCTCTCTCTCTCTCTCTCTCTCTCTCTCTCTCTCTCTCTCTCTCTCTCTCTCTCTCTCTCTCTGTATATCTCTCTCTCTGTATATATATCTCTCTGCATCTCTCTATCTCTCTCTCTGTATCTCTCTCTCTCCCCTATCTCGCTCTCCCCTCTCTCTCTCTCTCTCTCTCTCTCTCTCTCTCTCTCTCTCTCTCTCTCTCTCTCTCTCTCTCTCTCTCTCTCTCTCTCTCTTGAAAAGACTCTTCATCAAATATTGACTCTCCTTCCTTTTTAGATAGGTCTACCCACTATGATGGTGGTCTAAGCAAGGGCCTTTGGTTTAGAATTAAACCGTTCTTGTAGCCAGCCAATCCACCGCGTTTTCATCAAAACCCAAACACGTTCAGTGTTGCATTTAGAGTGGTAAAGGTCGTGATTGCACGTTGCTAAGCTATCACTCTTTCCCAAAGTCAACATAGTGATAGGCAAGTGATACAATTACTAGAATATCGCTGTATTATGGTATTAGGGGCACTTTAGGGTCACAGAGACGTCTCTGTGAAATTCGGGTTGCTCCCACCCGGAGAGCTCGTCGCAGCCAGAGGCGCGCCACCCATTTTTTTTTTTTTTTTTTTTTTTTTTTGCATGCGATTTGTGTGTGACATGGAGAAAGAGCGAAAACTAACAGCGTGTATTTCGACCTGAAAAGCCAGAAGATGGTATCACAAAAGGAAGAAAGTGAAGGGTGATAGTACTTTCTGGTTTTCACCTTTCGAGATTTGCTGGTATGTGACAGGCGTAAGGATTGCTAAGAAGCGGAAAAAAACTAACGTTCAAGCGTACTCCCTTGTTAACTATTCTAGTGTCAAGGATTTGTTTCTGTTCGTTGTAACCTTCTCTGCCAAGTTATGTTTTAAGAGAAACATCTTATGTTTTTCTTCTTCGATCGCTCAGATAATTTCCTTTCAACGATGTGCGCAGATACGTCATACTGCCGTTATGCGCCTAAGCAAGAAAATAGATAATTAGGCCCAGCATGTCCGACTTCGGCTGGAGGAACTCGTTTCTAACGTGTTTCTTGAAACAAACAAAAAGGCATGAGAATGGACCGGAAAGGCGGAAAGATAGTAGATGACAGCAAGCAAAGGGAAAAGGCAGAGTCAAAGAGAGTGACAGATTAGAGGAAGTTACAAGCACAGAACTTCTAGAAGGTGGGGGGACTAGTTATGCAAAGACCCCCGGTATCCCCACGGGGGGTTTCAAGAGAACTAAACACGATCACCTACTTTACTAAAATAATGCGTAACGGGAATACACTAACATAAGCTCTAAACTTAGACAACCACATGGGATAAGGTCACTGCAAGTAGGGCTATTAACGCCCTTGACGGCAAGAGTTAAGCCCTTGTTGATTAGTATCCAGAACGGCATTCACTCTTGCAAAAGGCAGCCATTAAGTGGCCTCAAATAGGGTTATTGGCGAGAGTTATTCCCTTGTTTGGTCAGTACTCAACCATCTTCCCCCACCCACCAAGGGCATTCACTCTTGCAAAAGGTGTTCTTTGCAGTGGCCATGACAACATCATGGCGCAGATCTGTGCCCGAGGCAGTAGAAGAGTTAATATCGGAGCTGTTCATTCACACTCAGAACATCTTTTTTTTATTCTGCGTACCCAGGCCATATGGCCATAATGGGTGAGGTACGTAGCTATGTATCCAATTTTCAGTTTTCACTGGTCCCCCCGCTATGTTCAGCCGGCACATCACGATTGTTTGAGGAGCTCAAAGGAGAAACTTATTTGGGAGAGTTTGGAAAAATGTACCCAGGCCATATGGCCATAATGGGTGATGTACGTAGCTATGTGTCCATTTTTCAGTTTTCACTGGTCTCCCCGCTGCGTTTTAGCCGGCACATTACGATTTCGGAGTAGTTCAAAGGAGAAACTATTTGGAAGAGTTTGGGGGGAGGGGAGGGGGAGGCAGGAGAACGGGCCAATAGGTCAGATAATATAGCAGATGATAGTAATAGAAGGAAAATGATGAGTCAAAGAGAGTGGTAGATTAGAGGGAAATGCTGGCACAAAACTTCCAGAAGGTGGGGGTACTTGTTCTGTCTGTCTGTGTTGCGAATGTCGGCTAAAACTAAAGAGCCAGCCACGATTTGCAACTTACATTTATATACTAGTTTATGTTATTGACGCCGAGCGAGCGTCATTCATGCTTCATAAATAAGAACGCGTTCGGTTAATTTTCAGCAAGATAAATTCAATAGTTTATGCTGTGGCTTTTGAAGCAATATATTGGTGGCTTTAAGCAGTCTGGCGCCAAGTGACACAGCCAGACCGACAGACTGACAGACAGACAGACAGACAGAGACCGACCGGCATATCGGAAACGACACACCTACAGACAACACGAAACCTGTTGGGTGCTTACTACTATCGTTCGCACAGTACATCATCATATAGTAAAAAGCCAACTGTCCGTCCGTGTGTGTGTGTGTGTGTGTGTGTGTGTGTGTGTGTGTGTGCGTGCGCGTGTGTGAAACACAAAACGGGCCTTATAACTCCGCCGTTGTTCGACCGATTCGCTTCAAATTTGCTGTGAGCCCTAACGGGGCGATGGCAACGGCAACCGAGGCGGCCGTGTCATTTGCGCGGTTTTGCAAATGCGCGAAACGCGCATCCAACGGCCTTTCGGCGCCCGTATCTCCGGTATTTCTGGACCGATTGCCTTCAAATTCGGCAGATATATGACCGGGGACAGTGACTATCAATGTGCCAAACCGGAGGCGAATCCATTACTTAGGCGCATAACAGCAGCATGATGCAAAACGGGCCTTATAACTCCGCCGGTTTTCAACCGAATCGCGTCAAATTTGCTGTCAGGCTTGCTGTCACCGGGGCAAAGCCTGGCAGCAAATTTGACAAAAATCGGGAGAGCGCGTCACTCTCAGAGCAGCGCCAACGTGAAACGGGGCTTTACAACTCTGCCGTTTCTTAACGAAATCGCTTAAAATTTGCTGTACTCAGTGTTACCAGTACTTGGCGTTACCGTTACTAGGCGTTACCGTTACTAGGGAGAGCACATCACTCTCAGAGCAGCGCCAACGCGAAACGGGGCCTTATAACTCCACCGTTTCTTTACCAAATCGCTTCAAATTTGCTGTACTCAGCGTTACCAGTACTTGGCATTACCGTTACTAGGCGTTACCGTTACTAGGCGTTACTGGTACTCGGAGTTGCGCTAGTAACTTTAAAGAAAAGATGAAGGTGATAGTCTAGGGCCAATCATACAAATTACTATAGGGATACGTCCCCCTGTGGTACGATGTGTTACGGAAATTTGAAAGCACATATTTATGTTGCAAGATCATCTTCTATTTTAGAGGACGACACACGCTGTTCGACGATGTGTCCGTTGTTAAACTAACTCAAAAGTAGAGAACTCTATGAGAAGTCGAAAAAATCTCTAAACGGATTGCTCAATCACCTTTTGATCCATAAAGATTCAGAAGCACGTCCAATAAAACTTCTTTCTCAAACAAAATTATAAATAGAAAACCAATGGAAAACTTACGCACAGACACCCTCTCTCTCTCTCTCTCTCTCTCTCTCTCTCTCTCTCTCTCTCTCTCTCTCTCTCTCTCTCTCTCTCTCTCTCTCTCTCTCTCTCTCTCTCTCCCCTCACGCACATGACCCACGAGACACGCACGCGCACTTTCCAGGAATTGTATCGGATTACGGACGGGAATGAGCTATCCGCCGTCTCCCTTCACGATCTTAATAATGATAGAGTCTGTTATTTTTGTGTTGTTTTAACGAGAGAAACAGCGCTGAACGGCGCATGCGTTATCCTCTAAAATACAAGGACATTTCCCCCCAAACATCCTCCTTCAAAATGTTCAGAACATCGTACCAAAAAGGGAAGTATGACAGCGTATTCGCTCTACACTATAAGGGGAAACGAAATCCCAACAACTTCATGACTGGGTCAAACAGGGATGAGGGTAGACTAGAGAGGGGGGAGGGGGAGAAAAGAGGAAAGGAAATGCTTAACCCTTTCACCGCCAAAGTCGCACTTTAGCACCACATTGATTTAACACCTATGTCACTAAAAGGCATCAAATTGGGGTCTATTATCCAAAGACCCTATTGTCATAGTTTTGCGAAGTAAGGATAGACCTTATTTTATATATATATATATGTCACAGAAGAACCCCCAATACTGCAGATGGATTTTGTTCTCTACCCAGGAAAATTTAATGTGGACATTTTTGGCTGAAATATGGCTGGCGGTGAAAGGGTTAAATGAAGAAAAGTAAGAAAGAAGAAGAAAACAAAAACCCAGCCGTTTAGATGGCCAGTTATTCTTGTCCAGACGGGTTTGAAGAGTTTGCAAGAGGTTGAAATGTTTGCCGGACCAAGCTCATGACAAACAAAGTAAAGTACCACCCCGAAGCGTCTCTGCGAAGATTTGTTCTAAAAACTCAAATAAACTGACTATGTTCAAGAGACGAAGAAAAGAAGAAGTATCTATCTGTTTTGTAAGAATTCCGGAGTTGTTGGGTTTTTTTGTCTCGCACCTGGGTGTTTTTGTTGTTGAAACTAAGGCAAACAACCCCACTACGTTCAAGAAATGAAGAAAAGAAGAAGTATCTATTCTGTTTTGTAAGAATTCCGGAGTTGTTGGGTTTTTTTTGTGTCTCGCACCTGGGTGTTTTTTGCTGAAACTAAGGCAAACAACCCCACTATGTTCAATACATGAAGAAAAGAAGAAGTATCTATTCTGTTTTGTAAGAATTCTGGAGTTGTTGTTTCTTTGTTTCGCACCTGGGTGTTTTATAATATAACCTATAAACTTTGGTGGAGGGGAGTTAATTAGAAAGAGAGTATTCCCCCTTTGTTCAATTTTGTTTTTATATCAGTTTCGGAAAACGTGTGTGTGTGTGTGTGTGTGTGTGTGTGTGTGTGTGTGTGTGTGCGTGTGTGTGTGCGTGTGCGTGCGTGCGTGCGTGTGTGTGCGTGTGCGTGTGTGTATATGTGTGTGTGTGTGTGTATGCGTGTGTGTGTGTGTGTGTGTGTGTGTGTGTGTGTGTGTGTGTGTGTGTGTGTGTGTGTGATCATCAGCTGTGTCAATCTGTCTTGTCTCCCCTTTCCGTCCTTTTCTCCCGTGACACGCACTAAGGGTGGACTAGAAGACGGACACGGTGATCACGAGCGAGTCTTATTGCTAAATGGGGCACCCTGACGGATGAGGTTTTTGCGAGAAACACGTCGAGATCACCAGAAAGACAACCTCTTCAAGGATCGGAACACTCACTTTTGCTCTGGTTTCCTGGAAATTAAGCCGTCAAAACGGCGATTCCTCCTTAGCGGAGATGCCGGAGAGAGTAGCCATTTTGGATGGGGTGGGTGGAGGTCACTCAATGTGGTTGAAGCGTTTTCTTTTTTTATAGTGCAGTGAAAGACAAAAAGGAGCTATTCCCTTTGTTGTGAGCGAAACTCCTTTAGATAAACCGCATACAATTTTTTTAAAAAGAAAAGAAAAAAAGGCTTGTATTGCGAACATTTTGTGCAAACCATTTGGCGGCCATTAGAAAAGAAACGGCCACACGCCTTCTCTTTGGGGTGAAATAATTTGACTTCCAGCACCTCCGCCAAGGAGGAATCGCCGATTTGACGGTTTGATTTCTAGGAAACCAGAGCAAAGTGAGTGTTGCAATCTGTGTAAAGGGTGTCTTCCTGGTGATCTCGACGTGTTTCTTACAAAAACCATTCTGTCAGGGTGCCCCTTTAAGCAGTTAACACGGGTAGTAACATTTAACGTAGAATAAACTACCCCCCCCCCCCCCCCCCCCGTGGGGATACCAGGGGGTCTTTTGTACAAATAGTTCCCCACCTTCTGGAAGTTCTGTGCTTGTAACTTCCTCTAATTCTGTCACTCTCTTTGACTCTGCCTTTTCCCTTTGCTTACTGTCATCTGCTATCTTTCTATCTCACTGGTCCATTCTCCTTGCCTTTTTTCTATAAATTCTTACAAAGATTTCTTCAGCCGACGTCGGACTTGCTGGGCCTAACTATTTCTTTAGTTAGGCGCATAACGGCAGCATGACGCATCTACGCTCATATGACAGGAAACTGTGTGCGAGAAGAAGAAGAAGAAGAAGAAGAAGAAGAAGAAGAAGAAGAAAGAAGAAGAAGAGTAAACTACCAACACGATTAGAAGAAACTGCCAATGCAAGAAAGGTGGCAGAGTGGTTAAGACGGTTCGCCTAGCCAAATGTAATGCGTGACTGCAGCAGCGTGAGTGACCCGGGTTCGAATCCCGGCCTCCTCGCCCTTTCTTTCTAGTTTGACAGGAAAATCGAACCGAGCGTCCAAGTCCTTCGGATGGGGACTTAAAGCTAGTCTGACCCGTGCGCCTTACGCACGTAACAATCCCACGGCAGTTGAAAGTCGGTAAGAGCAGGGATAAATCCCGCTGCCTGGTATGGCCAAATTGATTGATAGCTAGGTTTTCCAAGTGTACCCACACTCCAGTGTAATTATTAATATACATATGTATCGTTAAAAACTCGGGACTTTCCTGGCGTTGCACTGCCTCCGGGCATTGCCTCCAGGATCGTTCCCACCATCTTTATATCTACTAATGTCCCATATGTGTCTGTTACAGACCGGAGGACGTTAAACAGATTGCTCTTCTCTCCGAGCCCACACTCCCTCCTCACCCTGTGCCCCCCCAAAATTTTTTTTTTTTTTAAATGGGCAGGCTCTGCACTTGCAGCGACGCGCTCTCCGGGGGAGAGCAGCCCGAATTTCACAGAGATAAGTCTCTGTGACTAGAATATACCAAATACCAAATACGATTGGTTGCTTAGACTATACTACTACTTACCTGTGTTTACTGTTTAATAAGATGCACTGATGAATACCGTACCCGCTGAATGTAGAATATATTAAGGTGGATTGTTGAAAAGGTTAATAACAGCTTTACAGGATGGATGTAAACGATGTATTTTTTATATATATTTTGGGCCTCTCTGCCCGTGTCAGTTTGGGTGAAATGATACATTTTGAGATTTCCTTATCTTTAACTTTGATTATTATTATTATTAGTGTGCTTAAAAGTAGAGAGAAAAAACAACTGACAGCGTCAAGTCACAAATTGTATTTTAAATTAAAGACCCTTCGACCCAGCAAAATGAATTTAAGTCACTAGATTTTTTTTCTGGCCAGGTGTGACCCACTTACAAAGTTCCCCAAATTGAAAAAAACGAGGCTGCTCTTCAGAGTGATGCTTCGTTTTGAATTTGGGGTAATTTGTTTGGGATTCACACCTGGCCAAAATAAGATTTCTTACCCGCGATAAAAGAGGGAAAACACGTGAAAACGCTGACGGGGTGGATCTTTAAATGGCTGTGAAAATAGTGTCCTTTTTTTGTTTGTTGCCTTGAATAAAACAAGTAAGACAAAGGACAGGAAATACGTAAGTCTGACAACTTCTTGATGACAAAAACAATCTGACGTTTCATCCATTAATCCAAAAGTTCACATTTCCGTTAGAGAACAACCTTTAGATTTGTAAGAGATGCTACGTCACGAACTTGTCTGCGTTGTAGCTTACAATCTTAACTATTATTATTATTTGTATTTTTTTTAAGGATGGTGTTGTTCGTGTGTATTGGCTACTGCAAAGAACACCTTTTTGCAAGAGTGAATGCCCTTGGTGGGTGAGGGAAGATGCCCGAGTACTGACCAAACAAGGGAATAACTCTCGCCAATTACCCTATTTGAGGCCACTTAATGTAGTAGTAGTAGTAGTAGTAGTAGTAGTAGTAGTAGTAGTAGTAGTAGTAGTAGTAGTAGTAATTAGGGCTAGAAGTGGGCCTCGCGGCCCTTTTACGCCCCTTCTCGTTAGTGACTTTGATTTGGTTCAAGGTGGCTTGCTTTCTACAGCTAAACTATAAAATGTAACAAAAATATGGAATGGACTTTTTCTTCTTTTTTTTTTATTCATCGAAAGTAAATGGTATTGTTAATGGCTGCCTATTGCAAGAGTGAATGCCCTTTTGGATACTGATCAACAAGGATTTAACTCTTGCCGTCAAGGGCGTTAATAACCCTAGTTGCAGTGGCCAATATCCGAGCAATCATCAGAATCAATGTTTCGCAATAACAGTGTTCATTAGTTTACGATTTTTCAAGCCAAGCACAACAAAATGCAGTGCCGCTTTCTTCTCTTTCCTTTTTTTGCTCTTTCTCTCTGTCTTTCTTTCTCTGTCGCTCTTTTTAGTCTATATGTGATGGTGCATGGGGGAAAACCTACATAAGTCGTTCAGAATGATTTGAGCAAAAGCCAAAAATAGTCAACCCCCAAAATATAAATTCTCTATTTAAGGTACATTTAGGTCTACGTGTATGTATTCTACCAGTGTCCACAACATGGAAGACAATTTTGAATTATTTCTTTGTTTATTTGATTGTTTTCTATATCGAGTCAATAAAAACAAAGAGGCAAAATTGTATCTTCTATAGAGCCAGATTTCTGCAAAATGATCTATTTCGAATGCTAAACTTCAAATAATTATAAAATAAAAACTAGACATGATAACTCAATTCGGTTTCTGTGTATTAAATGAATCTGTGCACCATCTTGAAAGATCAAAATCTCAATTTATGCCCAAATTTATGTCTGTTTTTCCCATACACTATCACATGTACTCTCTCACTCTGTTTGTTTGACTTTTTTTCTGTCCCGGTTTGTTTTTCTTCTTCTTCTTCTGCGTTCCCAGGCCAGAAGGCCATAATGGGCATGTGTCCGGTTTTCAATTTCCACTGGTCTCCCCGCTGCGTACAGCCGACGCATTCCGATTTCGGAGGAGTTCAAAGGAGGAAACTTACTTGGAAGATTTGCTTGGGAAAACATGCAGGAGAATGGGCCAATAAGTCAGAAGCTGAGATAGTCGATGATAGAAAGCAAAGAAAAAAAAGGCTGAGTCAAAGAGATAGGTCAGATTAGAGGAAGTTACAAGCACAGAACTTCCAGAAGGTAGGGGAACTATTTTTTACGAAAGATCCCCCGGTATCCCCACGGGGAGAGACTCGTGGAAGGGGCGGGGTCGTCCAGCTCCCCGTATGGAGGCACGGGACATCCACCCACTGCCCCACTTTTGTTCTCACTCTCGTAGTCTACTTCATCTCTGTAGGATGATTTCTTTTTTGCACATGTGTTCTGTCCGCTTTCTCAGTCTCAGAACCTACTCGCACTCTCTTTGTTATTTTATCTATGTTTACAACGAGCACTGATTGCATGACTTACCCCCCCCCCCCCCCCCCCCCCCCCCCACCTCCATTTCACTCACACTGAGACGGACAGAGAGGCCCATTAAATCAATCAATCAATCAATCAAAAACAAGCCAACAAACAAACATAACTACTTCAGACCTCTCTCTTTCTCTCCGTCTCTCTCTCTCTCTCTCTCTCTCTCTCTCTCTCTCTCTCTCTCTCTCTCTCTCTCTCTCTCTCTCTCTCT
>CM065696.1:28449173-28451673 GCA_017654935.2 Phymorhynchus buccinoides
TACGCAACAGACTCGCTGTTAACCCACTTGCATTTATTCTGGCCACAACGGCCAGCCGGAAGTTGCCGCTGTGTATTCAAGCCGCCCAAAACCGCCTGTAGTTTACCCCCACTCTGAGACCCCCTCTGGTGGCGTTTTCATCACGCACTAAGTTCTGGCCTGTTATGCACACACAGTGAAGATGCTTCTCACTTGCGTTCTGTGTGCTTCGAAAGACATAGTTTCCCGAAAATGAGTGAAATAACCTGAATACTTGACGAAGTTTTTTTCTGTAACATATGCGAATGCAAGACGGTTAAGAAGCAGGAAGTTTGGGAGGTAATACTCCGTAAATGTGTAATAGTCTTGGTCAATGAATCGCCAAACACCCCCTTTGAGAGCACACATTTTCGATTTTAATTTCTTTTTCAACAATATCTTTAAAAATGGCAGCAGTTATTACACTTATGCACACACGTTCACCCCCACACAGACACTGACACACACAACCCCCCCCCCCCACACACACACACACATGCGTATGCACACAAACATACGCTGGGCTATACTATGTTATATGCTCAACCACAACCAGACTGATAACAATGGATTAATAATGTTGAAAGCAGATAGAGAAAGAGAAGGGAGGACGAAACATAAATGTGAACTTGTATCATAATACTAAGAGGGGAGAGAAGTGACAGGAGGGGGAGATAGGTTAACAGGTAGACAGACAGACCTATTGACCGACAGAGAATGAGAAAGAGGGAGGGAGAGAGATGGGGGAGGGGGGAAGAGAGTAGAAAGAGAACACGGGAGAGACTGAGATAAGGGGAGAGAGACAGACAAACAGAGATTGAGAGAGAGAAAGGGAGAGAGAGGGGGAGGGAGAGAGGGAGAGTTTAACAGACGGATGGACAGACAGTCGCAGACAAACAGGCCGAATGAAAAAAAGATAAAGTTAGGAAAGAGTGAGTACACATACCTTCGAGAGCACGAATTTTCGACTTAAAAAAGTCTTCCACCAGGTGCTGAGGAAGTGTAATCCAGACTGAGGGCAGAGTTAAGACAGAAAAGGGGTTACAAAAGGGACTTTAGAACACATGTCACTCAGCTGGTTAAAACAGTTAGGGTAAAAACTGTTCACAGGCCGTAATAATGTAATAGTCTAAGCAGAGTTTGTGTTGTGTGTGAGAAAGGAGAGGGGGGATATGAGTGAGAGGCGCGTGGGATGTAGTAGTAGTAGTAGTAGTAGTAGTAGTAGTAGTAGTAGTAGTAGTAGTAGTAGTAGTAGTAGTAGTAGTAGTAGTAGTAGTAGTAGTAGTAGTAGTAGCAGTAGTAGTAGTAGTAGTAGTAGTAGTAGTATGATGATGATCGAGCAAGTCAGTCCAGTCGGCTATTCATCTCATTTCCGTCCCTTCTGGGAGCACCAGCATCAACACCAGTGTCTCATTCTGATTTAGATATGCGTTGCCTAACTCAGCCCTTTTGCAACGCCACAAGGCGACAGTTGGTTTCGCTCAAATAAAACGTTGTGAACAGTCTAATATTATTGATCAACCTCATTCCTCCGAAGTCGGAGTGTGGCTGCCCACGGGGTAATAAAAAAACCGGTCATACACGTAATGTTCTTATTCTTAGCTGGTGCATGTGTACCGTAGTGTTCAAGTGCTTCGGCTGTTATTGGGATGATCCCTGGAGTCTTTAAGCCAGGGTAAGACAACAAGCAACAAACAACCATCAACCTAATTATTCACAAACTATATCCATGTTTTGTTTTCTTTCCTGATCAAGAAAGTAGATACTAAGATTGTCACCCCCCGTGGGGACACCCGGGAGGGGGTCTTTTGTACAAATAGTTCCCTCACCTTCAGGAAGTTGTGTTCTTGTAACTTCCTCTAATATGCCACTCTCTTTGACTCTGCCCTTTCCCTTTGCTTACTGTCCTCTGCTATCTTTCTATGTATTACTGGTCCATTCTCTTGCCTTTCTTTCTATACATTCTTAGCAAATATTTCTTCAGCCGAAGTCGGAAATGCTGGGCCCAACTATTTCTTAAGCTCATAACGGCAGCATGGCGCATCTACGCTCATGTGAAAAGAAACTGTGTGAGCAAACGAAGAAGAAGAAGAAGAAGAAGAAGACAATTGTCAAAAACTTACAAACATGAATACCTACAGGTGTGTTGGCAATAAACCGGACAATTCTTTTTTTTTTATATAAATATATTATGCTTGCCGAGAGCATGCAGAATACTCAATTGAAATCATCGAACAGTTTTCGCTCGCATGTTGCAAGGTGATGGCACTGGTCATATTTAGATATTATTTCATGTACGTTCGAACTACGCATACACTTGACAGGATTTTCGAGTTAGTGCAATGTCGTGACTACGCACTGCAATGTTTTTAAAAATCTTTAAAAAATCTTTTCAATACCAAAATAGTCAAGTCCTTCTCCTCCTCCTCCTCCTCCTCCTCCTCCTCCTCCTCCTCCTCCTCCTCCTCATCATCATCATCAT
>CM065696.1:28454173-28456673 GCA_017654935.2 Phymorhynchus buccinoides
CAACACTGAACGCCTCGATAGCTCATTGGTAGAGTGTCTGTCTGTCATGCCAATGGTTCGGGTCCGATTCTTGGCACGGGCACTTTTTTCTTCTCAGTTGTATCCATTAACGATAGCTTCATTTGTCCTTTAAAATTGTATTGGCAATCTTGTACTTTAGACACCCCCCTTCAATCTTTGTTTGTTGTTGTCCGATATGTTCCTGTTCGAGTGAGCCTTGAAGGCTTTGCCTCTTGTTTCTTTTGGTTCTGACCTGCCCGTCACTGGGAAATCGAGAGGTGTCTGACCTCTCCGTAAGGGTGGAGGAGTGAACGATGTTTGTGTGGTGGTTTAGTGGTTCGAGTCAGGGTTGACCTTTTTAAAAACATTTTTTAGTTATCTATTCACGATTCTTTCCGTTTCGTGACAATAACCCTACACTGAACCTAACTCGGTTCCCTTTCGCCGCCAGCTCTATTTTTTAGCAAACAATTTCCATTAAACTTACCTGTGACATAATTAAAGTAAGGCCCATCCCCACCTCCCAAAATGAAGAGAACAGGGTCTTTGGATAACAGACCCTGATTTGATGCCTTTTAGTGACAGGGGTGTTATATCATTGTGGTGCAAAAATGCAACGTTCGCGGTGAAAGGGTTAAACCCTATGTTAGCCACCATTATCATGTACTCTGATTTCCTGCAAGTTTTGCCTAGAATCGTTTAAGAGGATAGGGTTAGAATCAGTTTAACCCTTTCACCGCCAAAGTCGCATTTTAGCACCACAGTGAAATAACACCTATGTCACTAAAAGGCATCAAACTGGGGTCTATTATCCAAAGACCCTATTGTCTTAGTTTTGGGAAGTAAGGATAGACCTTATTTTATATACGTCACAGAAGAATCCCCAATACTGCAGATGGATTTTGTTCTCTACCCAGGTAATTTCAATGGACATTTTTGGCTGAAATATGGCTGGCGGTGAAAGGGTTAAGGCTATTTTCATCAAAGAAAAATAAGGGGAAAAAAACCCTAAGCAATAATCAACAGAGAAAAACTATCGCCACGTCCACCGCTGTCCTTCCCGTGGGGATACCAGGGGGCACTTTCGTAAAAATAGTTCCCCCACCTTCTGGAAGTTCTGTGATTGTAACTTCCTCTAATCTGCCACTCTCTTTGACTCTGCCTTTTCCCTTTGCTGTCTGTCATCTACTTTCTTTCTGACTTATTGGCCCATTCTTCTGCCTTTAAAAAAAAAATCTTCCAATAACTTTTCTTCTTTGAGCTCCTCCGAAATCGGAATGTGTCGGCTGTACGCTAGCGGGGGAGACCAGTGAAAACTGAAAACCGGACACATATGTACCTTACCCATTATGGCCATATGGCCTGGGAACGCAGAAGAAGAAAGAAGAAGTGTCGTAAACGGTGCCGGCAGGAAGACAAAATGGCGGACGTAGCATTCACGCTGTCTTTGTCTTGAGCGGCTGTTTGTAGGGTTAAAGTTAATTCATAAACACTCTCCATTTTTATGAGAATGGCTCAAAACTGATTCTAACTCTATTCCTTAGCCGATTCAGGGCGAACCTTGTAGGAAATCGGTGCAGATCAATAATGGCGACTAACATAGGATTTAATCCCCCAACCCTGACTCTTTTCCTAGGATGCGTCACAGTGAAAAGCTTCATTGCGCACATTTTGATGGGCAGCGTCACACACACACACACACACACACACACACACACACACACACACACACACACACACAGCGCGCGCGCGCACGCACGCACGCACGCACGCACACACGCACGCACACGCACACACACACACGCACACACACACACACACACACACACACACACACACACACACACACACATACACACACACACACACACACACACACACACACACACACACACACACACACACAAACAAACAAGAACAACAAGAACAACAAACCAAATAAATAAATAAATAAACAAACAAACAAACAAAAAGAATGAACAAAATGTGAAGAAGCGAAGATGACTGCTGGGTTCAATAATATTCACAACAAATTAAAACAGTCGAAATTAAAACCCAGAAGAAACGGTTTAATGATTAAAAAAAACACAGAGCAAAACAAAACACGACGTTTCGGGTTCAACCCGTTGTCCAGTGCTCAAACGGGTTGAACCCGAAACGTCGTGTTTTGTTTTGCTCTGGGTTTTTTTTTATCATTAAACCGTTTCTTCTGGGTTTTAATTTCGACTTTGTTTTAATTTGTTGTGAAAAAGAATACACACCGCGTTTTTCAAGAACCACACACAAAAACCCAATCGTTTTGCTCCTTTTTCACGTCGGAGTACGCGGAATTCTTATCAAACAACTATCAACAGCACGTGCACAACACGACTGTATGGTGTCGTCACTGTCTCGACTCCTCTTCACACAGAATGAGTGGTTGGTCTCGCCCCCCCCCCCCTCCTCCCTCCCAGAGGGGTCAGCACGCGCTGTCCAGCCGACTGGGTGGCTCAGAGGGGGA
>CM065696.1:28466673-28476673 GCA_017654935.2 Phymorhynchus buccinoides
CGCCATCTGGCGTGAAAAAAGATCCCACTAAGTCTCCGATTCTTTCCGTTTTAATCGCTTGATAATGCTATAATTATGTGATGTCTGCTGTTTTTGGGGGTGTTTTTTTAAATTTTATTATGCGCAGTGGAAGTTTATGGTATAGTTTTATAAAGCCTGTGAATGTGCATTTAGTTTCCTCAGCGTTTAATGTTTTTAAAAAAAATTGAATTTGATTCCAAATATCCCATTTTAATACAGGGAAATGTCTGGTTTAAACGTTTGTATTGTCTTTACATAACAAACATACAAAGCAACAAAACTGAAACAACAACAAGCTAGGTTTATGGCGTGCTCAGTATAAGAAAAAGTGCATATCAGACAATATAGACGGATTTAAATAACTATATGCTTCAATCAAAATACACAAAAGACACAAAACCGAGTGTCAAGATAAAAAAACAACTAGGGGTAAATCATTATAGAATCAAGACCCCCCCCCCCCCCCCCCCCCATCAACAACAACAAAATGTCTGCTGAAGTTTTTAAAAAACAAACAAAATGATGATTGTTTAAAAAGCAATTATAAACTATGTTCTTATTATAGCTCCATTTTGATTTCTTCTCTGAAATAAGCTTAGTTTCTATTATTATTATTATAGCATTTTTTATTTTTAGTCATTTTGTCGGTGTCTGGAAGGACCTTTCTTAAATGTGATGCTCTAATTTTTTGTTGCTAGATTTGCGAATTAGATGGCTTTGTTCTTTCGGATCCTATTTTCCTATGTCTGTGACGCTAATGTCAAATAAGTTGTTGCTTTCTAATTCTAGCGCTATTGTCTTTTTTTCCTCTTTTTTATAATGATATCTGCATTACGAATTAAGTTTTTCTTTGTTTTCATGTATTTCTATAACAAAGCTTACTATTGTTTTTGGTAACATATCGCCCAAAACTTGCTATAATGAAAAGTGTTTTTTTTTAACTTATTCGACTCTACCAATTCTATAATTTCGTCTGGTACATTATGAAGTTCTATTTTAGTTGCTTGTGGAGGAAAATGGGTTTTTTTTCTTCTTTTTTTTTCTTCTTGTTTTTCTGTTGTAGCGTGTTTGTTGCTGGTGTTGTGTTATACTTTCTTTCTTAATGGCTTAACCCTTTCACCGCCAGCCATATTTCAGCCCAAAAATTGAATTTACCTGGATAGAGAACAAAATTCATCTGTGACATATATAAAACAAGGTCTATCCTTACTTCCCCAAACTAAGACAATAGGGTCTTTAGATAATAGACCCCAATAGTGACCTAGGTGTTGAACAAAAATATTGATTGTTTAGTAAGTTGCATAATAATAAGACTTTAATCATATATATAAATGTATACACATTTCGGTCACTTGGCACCTATCTCTTTTTCGCCCATCGCGGTGTCTCCATGTTGCTGCTAGCTATGTAATGTGATTGTTTCTCAAGACATATTGCTTAACCCTTTCACCGCCAAAGTCGCATTTTAGCACCACATTGATTTAACACCTATGTCACTAAAAGGCATCAAATTCGGGTCCATTATCCAAAGACCCTGTTGTCTTAGTTTGGGGAAGTAAGCGTAGACCTTATTCTATGTATGTCACAGAAGAATCCCCAATACTGGAAATGGATTTTGTTCTCTATGGACATTTAATGGACATTTTTGGCTGAAATATGGCTGGCGGTGAAAGAGTTAATTTAAATTGTTTTTAACCCTTTCATCGCCACTGTCGCCACTTGGCACCACAATGAATTAACACCCATGTCACTGAAAGGCATCACATTAGGGTCTGGATTCCAATGACAATATCTTCTTAATTTTGGGAGGTAAGGATAGGCCCTATTTTATGCATGTCACCGAGGAATCCCCAATATTGCAGACACAATCCTTTCTTTACCCAGGTAAGCTTAATAGATATTTTTTATCTGAAGAATGGCTGGCGTTGAAAGGGTTAAAACCCAATACCTAACCAGCCAGCAAACCCAGGCAGAACGAAATGGAGGCAGACAGTCGGACAGAAACAGAGACAGACATACAGTCGGACAGAAATAGAGACAGAGAGTCAGTCGGACAGAAATAGAGACAGACAAACAGTCGGACAGACATAGAGACAGACAGACAGTCGGACAGGAATAGAGACAGGCAGACAGTCGGACAGAAATAGAGACAGACAGACAGTCGGACAGAAATAGAGACAGACAGACAGTCGGACAGAAATAGAGACAGACAGACAGTCGGACAGAAATAGAGACAGACAGACAGTCGGACAGAAATAGAGACAGACAGACAGTCGGACAGAAATAGAGACAGACAGACAGTCGGACAGAAATAGAGACAGACAGACAGTCGGACAGATATAGAGCCAGACAGACAGTCGGACAGAAATAGAGACACAGTCGAACAGGAATAGAGACAGACAGACAGTCGGACAGAAATAGAGACAGACAGACAGTCGGACAGAAATAGAGACAGACAGTCGGACAGATATAGAACCAGACAGACAGTCGGACAGATATAGAACCAGACAGACAGTCGGACAGAAATAATCGGGGAGTTAAATGCCACTTGGTGCTCTCGACCTTCTCGTATAAAATCCAGGAGGTACTACTGTCAGCCTTCTCTTATAAGAAATTCTAACTTGCACCTGTATTGCTAAACATTCTTTACTTTACTGGTGTTGCACTGCCTCCGGCCATTGCCTCCAGGATCGTTCCCACCATCTTTGCATCCACTAATGTCCCATAATATTTGTCTGATCCAGACCGGAGGACGTTACACAGATTTTTTCTCTGCCAGCCTTCTCTTTGTTCTTGTAATACATCCTTTCTGGTTTTGATTCCAGAAGACTGGTAGACTAGACTCTTCTGGCGAGCAAGCCTTGGCACCATACGCGTTGGATGTTTCACCCCTGGGAGAATACCTCGCAATGTTTTGCTTAAAACCCTTTCAACGCTAGCCATTCCTCAGCCAAAATTTACCATTAAACTAACCTGGGTAGAGAAAAGATTTCGTCTGGAATACTGGGGATTCCTCTGTGACATGCCTAAAATAGGGTCTATCCTTAGGCCTACCTCCCAAAATTAAAAACATAAGGTCACTGGAAACCAGACCCTCATTTGATGCCTTTTAGTGACATAGGTGTTAAATCATTGTGCTGCCAAGAGGCGACAGTGGCGATGAAAGGGTTAAATATTTTTTTTATCGACCAACAACACATAATATAATTATATCCAAATCAAATGTGACCCGTCCCCACAAAATGAGTCGTGTTGTCCCTAGCTCACTTACCCCCTAGGGAGCAATTTTAGGTGGAAGGGGGTCAAATGCCTAGGAATGCAATCTTCTGGGTGGGCCCAACCACCTTGTTCCAGCTAATCTGGAAGCCTAAACGTCTCACAAGGTTAATCAGAGAATGAAGTGCTTCGTTGCACTCCTGGTAGGTTGTTGCCACAATCAGAACATCATCGATATACACAACCGTCCCTCTAGAGCCCCTTCTACGTAAACATCTACCCATGGCTTGTGATAAACGATGGAAATGACTAGGTACCTTAGGTGCTCCAAAAGGGAGCCTTGCATCAAATAAGTAGGTAGGCTCTTTGTCTCCTGTGAAATGCCGCTTAAGTCCTGTGACTTTATAGTCATTACAACTGATCTATATGCTGCCCTAAGATCACGTTTGGCGCACCAATATCCCTGCTTTACAAGGTCACAGGCCTCTTGGATCGTTTGAAAACGTTCTTTGTGGAGGGTAGAGTAATCGTTCATAGCCTGACCCACAGGCAAGCTGCCATCATGGCTAAGACGAACGTCCCCTGATCCATCCTCTTTAGGCATAGCAGATAGTGCGCTGACAATGGTAGGTTTTTCAGTGGATACAAAATAATTCCCTTGTTGAATTTGCGCTCGCAGTTCATTTTCTACCACTTCTCTATGTTGCATTGCAGATCTATGGTTCTTTGTTTTCACAGCCTGAACATTGCTGCCAGGGTCAATCACTCGAAAGCCATAGCGAATACCTTCTACAAGAAACTCCCTATCTACGTCATCTTTCAGTTCCTGTTCTCATACATCTATCTTATTTGCAATGGAAACTACTTTATGACTTTTTCTTAGCAAGGTCTTACAGGTAAAAGGGTTCTGAGGCGGGAAAGGGCTGTCTAAAGAAAAAGTTGGGCCCACCTGAGTGTCCACGTCTGGCTGTGCGTGTCCCTAGTGTGTCCCCGTAGCCCCTGTTGTCCCCTGCTGGGCTGACACAGTTACCGGGGTGTGAGAGGCGGCGGAGTGGTAGGTTTTTCCACACACAGAACAGCAGTGTAGGAATTTGCAACGTTGATATGTGCATCGCCCACGGTTCCACAGGATGCACACCTCCCGGTTGCGTTGTTGAGCCGTCATCTGGGACTCTTGCTGTGGCTGCTGCCGTTCATGAAGGGTGACTAGGGCGAGGTGTTGACAGTCACTCCCCCAACGGAAGCGATAAGTGGCCTGGCTGGCACGATAGTGGTGATCATACTGCAGAACAGATACCCAGCTGCAGCGTGTCGCCATTTCTCCCACTTTGGCGGTGTAGGAGAGGTAGTTAATCACTCCCTGACCACTCAACTGACCCTTCTGGATCAGAGTGGCCATTATACGACTGTTGGGGCTGATCCACTGGGCTGGGGTGACAGTTTCTGTCTCGGGCTTTCTCCGGGGAAGGATGATGGAAATGCCATCCACCAGAGGTTTGTCTACTTGCTCGTCACCATCATGCATTGAAAGAAAGTCAGTAATTTTCAAAAACTCACTTGTGCCATTCCGTTTTGTTTGGAGAAACACTGTGGGGTCGAGGTCGGCTCGCTGTGTTGCCGGGGAATTGCTGGGCTGACCGGACGGGTCAAGAGTCATTGCTGCGGTCCCCAAGGTGCCCCCTGTCTGCAATAGTTGGTCCAGACGTAAAATGGGGGTGGTGTTGTCAACGCTGCTGCCCGCAGGAGGCGCCACACTGGCCGTAGTGTCACTGCCACCCTGCAGCTGTCTGACTGCACCCCATACTGCCACCCGGTGTCTTGGTTTAATTGGCAGCTGCTTTATATCTACTTCTTCGGTGGCATACTTCAGGGCTGGATACGAATCAAAGCCTTCTTCTACCAATGATTTGGCGACATCTTTTGGCAATTCCTTTGAAACTTTTTGAAAGAAAAGTCGTCTTCCTCCATAGCTCGCTTTTTGCCTTCCGCTGCTTGGCTACCAACACGAAGGAAAGCTCTCGTCTCTTGCACACCAAACAAGCTAAATGGAATTCGAACTGCACTCACCCACGCATCCTATCCATCGAAATGCACGTGCTAATACACAACAATTCACCCACTCTTACATGTTTCTACACACACACACACACACACACGCGCACGCGCGCGCGCGCACACGCACGCGCACGCACGCACATACACACACACACACACACACACACACACACACACACACACACACACACACACACACACACACACACACACACATACCAACATGGCATTCCATCTCTTCTAGTCTCTTCGAGGGATTGTAATTTTAGGACATTATTATTTTTGTTATTTTACATGTGCTTTTTACCATTTCTGTTCAATTAAGTGCTGGTTTGCTTTTATTGTGGACTTTCAATCTGGTGCTAAGAGGGCAACCTTTCTCCTGTAGAAAGTCTTCTGGCTCAGCTTGAACATTCACTGTGGACAACTTTGCAGGCCGACATACAGACTGAAGAGTCTTTCACGAAGACGAAACAGCTGTCTTTGCATAGGCATTGTCTATCTCCCCCATTGGGAGAAAAAGTAAATCAGCACATTATTGTCTTTTCAGAACACAAAACAAATCGTAAAGTTAAAGTTAAAGTAATTGAGCTTGTTTCTTAGGTTCACAAAACATACATTGGATACCAAAACAGTTTTATCAAAGCAAATTATATATGTACATAAGAGGAAAGTTTAATGGTGTGTTTGTTTTTTCTTCTTCAATTCTTGATCGTTTATATATATATTCGCGCGCGAACAGTATACACATTTTTAAAATTATATGTATACTAAATAACACTTAGTGATTGTGTATGGGAAAACTAGACATAGGGGCCTACGTCGCTCAGAATATTTTTGAGAAAAAGACCAAAAAAGTCAACAACTTCCCAAACATAATGTTTTTATTTCATTTAGAGCATATTCATGCCTATTTCTATATATTCCACCATAACATTACAGACAATTTTGAATGATTTATTTGTTTATTATATTGTTTTTTAAAATCAAGTAAATAGAAACAAAGAAGCATAAAGATGTCTTCTATGTCCAGTTTCTGCACATGATCTATGTCGAATATCAAAATTCAAATGGATATAGTCTGTTACAATCAAAATTAACAAGACAAATCAGTTCTGTTTTCTGTGTATAGACTGGGAATCTTTAGCTTCATCTAGTGAAAACAAAAACTCAATTTGTGCCAAACCTCCATCATGTCTGGGGGGGTTTCATGCACAACCAAAGAAAACAATAGAAGCAAAACTCGAGGGTATACGTATGCCAGAGAGTAGGCCCCCTACTATGATAAAAGAAATACATAAGACTAACAGAACCGATTGGCAAACAACCCCTCATACTGTACAACCCTTACTTTTATGAAGTTCTACTAAAGCTTAAGTGAGAAACTAAACGTTGTTAATTTCTAAATTAAGTAAACCAATTTACTTAATTTAGAAAGTAGCAACGTTTAGCTTCCCACTTATTAAGCTTTAGTAGAACTTCATAAAATTAAGCACAGCTGGCTTGTTCCTACCTGATTTCAAAGACAAATTTGTAGTGAAAGGGGCATCCAATGAATTGCTGATAATCGATTCTTTGCCTATTTTCTTGACATCAATTACACTTTGTTTTTTTCCGAAAAATAACACAATAACCCTCATCAATTTTATCAATCGCTCTTTAAATGATACATAACACAATAATCCTCACCAATCTTATCAATCGCTCTTCAATTGATACATTACAAAATAATACTCACCAATCTTATAAATCACTCTTTACTGAATAAACAACACAGTAATACTCGTCAATCATTATCAATCACTTTGTTTTATAATTGATTGCTTTGTTAAGGCGCGAAAGTTTCCCACATTAGGCGAAGGAGCGTAGGCCTACAAATCTGTTACAAAAGACACTGCAGTAGTATGCTTGTGTTTCTTTTATTCATCATATTATAGCTCGCATCCGCCGCAATAAAACTTCATAATTTCGTGTATTGTGACAAGTAACTTCCTTCTTAGATATGGATTTAGATGTTATGCTTTGGTGACATTCTGCTAAATGTTATTATTAGACACAGCGTTTAATCATACCCAGTTTGAAACACGAATCCATCATGTCTTTTACGTGGATATTTAATGCCAACGTGGATATTTAATGCCAAGTAATGCAAGTTCAGCACAAGTCAGTTTGTATTATGGTTCCATAATTGTTGTGGTCAGATAATTACATAACTCGCGTTTCAAAACAGAAATGACCTTTAGAAGAAGTTTTACCGACATCCTACTGACCTTTACCCTCACAAAGTTGGCGCAGTAGCGAAACAAAAAGGTATTTCTGTTTAAAGACCCACCAGGTCACGTGTCTAAATCACGGGTTTCACGCGTTGTCCTTCTAATAGCTGGTAAGAAATCTTGTTTTGACCAGGTTTGACTCCCATACAAATGCACCCCCAAATTGAAAACGAAACATCATTTTAAAGAACAGCCTCAATTTGAAGTTGGGGGAATTTGTATGTGGGTCACAGCTACCCAGAAAAAAACACCCCACCAAGGGACTTAATCGTGGTGGGTCAGTGTGTCTTTAAAACCCTTTCACCGCCAAAGTCGCATTTTAGCACCACCGTGATTTGACACCTATGCCATTAAAAGGCATCAAATTGGGGTCTATTATCCAAAGACCCTATTGTCTTAGTTTTGGGAAGTAAGGGTTAGACCTTATTTTATATATTTATGCCACAGAAGAATCCCCAATACTGCAGATGGTTTTTGTTCTCTACCCAGGTAATTTTAATGGACATTTTTGGCTGAAATATGGCTGGCGGTGAAAAGGGATTTTTAAGAGGACTAATTTGCCACACCATTATTTCCCCCCCCCCCCCCCCCCCCCCTCCTCATATCATTGAAACTCCCTCCCACCACCACAGCACTACAAGGTAGCGAACAGTAAGTCCTCCCCAAACAACTCGTTAAAGAGTTTGTAGCACCAAACAATAAAGAAAGAAAGAAAGAAAGAAATGTTTAACAAAATGGCGAAAAATAAAAGCTTACTCACAATACTTGCACAATATTGGAACTATATTTTTGTGACGGTTTTCTAATGTTTCGCTAAAACTGAAAGGTTCGTTAGCGTATAATGATACAGGAAGGGATTAGTACAGAGTGATTCTTCTTTCTCTTCCCTCTTCAGTGGCGGATTATAGGGGGGGGGGGGTGTTCTGGTTGCATGGAACCCCCCTCTTGACTGCTTAATAAAGAAAGAAAGAAAGAGAGGGGGGGGGGGGACGGCGGGTAGTAACACACATAACACACGCACCACACCACTGACACACACACACGCGCACGCACGCACGCACGCACGCACGCACGCACGCACGCACGCACACACGCACGCACGCGCGCACGCGCGTACACACGCAGGTGCGCAAGCGCGCGCACGCACACACACACACACAGAGTGTGTAGTTCATCCACTGCCACATTTTGTAACCCCCCCTTATCAAGAGCATAATCCACCTTGCATTTATTATCTGTTTTGCGCGCGCGTGTGTGTGTGCGTGTGCGTGTGTGCGTGTGCGTGTGCGTGTGCGTATGCGTGTGCGGCATGGTAATGACATTGGTGAAGAAGAAGAAGAAGAAGAAGAAGAAGAAGAAGAAGAAGAAGAAGAAGAAGAAGAAGAAGAAGAAGAAGAAGAAGAAGAAGAACAAGAAGAAGAAGAACAAGAAGAACAAGAAGAACAAGAAGAACAAGAAGAACAAGAACAAGAACAAGAACAAGAACAAGAACAAGGAAAGGAAGAAGAAGAAGGAGTAGATATATGATGATGATGATGATGATGTCGACGTCGATGTTGTTGTTGCTGCTGCTGCTGCTACTGCTGCTAGTGATGCTGCTACTGATGATAATGATGATACTTCGTAGAAATCTATCACCTGGGTAAACGGAGAAGGGGCTGATTAGAGATCATTACACCGCCCTCTGGCGGCTCGTCCGGTCTGCAGCATTTCCGGTCGTTACGTGGTACACAGAAAACGGTGACGTTGACGGCAAGTCATGTTGTTGCAGGTTTCACTTAAGCGAAAATGGGGGGTGGGGGTGAACATTAATAGTGTTACCACTTAATTGCGCCTCTTTAAAAAACAAAAAAAAAACCTCAATCGCACCTATCCGAGTATGTATCATTCATCAACAGGGCATTTGCCGCATGCACGCGACATTGGATTTCACTGAGTTGAAATTAGAGAGTTGAAATAGAGAGGTCGCGGGAACTCGGGCAAAACACGCGAGGGGAAATTTAGTAGTCTTGTATAGAGTACAAAATCTCGTGGCAAATGCCCTCCTATTGCACCTGTTTCCCCCCCCCCCCCCCCCCCAATTCATATATCTTAAAAGTTCGACTTTCTTGACTATAAAATCACAACGAGAAAATCTATTGAAATGTTATTTTCTGTATAAAATCAAAACGAGAAAAGCTATTGAAATGCTGTTTCTGTGTAAAATCGGAACGAGAAAAGCTTTTGAAATGCTGTTTTCTGTATAGAATCACAACGAGAAAAGCTATTGAAATGTCGTTTTCTGCATAAAATCAAAACGAGAAAAGCCATTGAAATGTCGTTTTCTGTATAAAATCAAAACAAGAAAAGCTATTGAAATGTCGTTTTCTGTATAAAATCAAAACGAGAAAAGCTATTGAAATGTCGTTTTCTGCATAGAATCTAAACGAGAAAAG
>CM065696.1:28501673-28504173 GCA_017654935.2 Phymorhynchus buccinoides
CAAAAAGGTGTTCTTTGCAGTGGCCAGTAGTTATAATCATGAAAACGTAGCATCCGAACTGATCGCTGCGGCATTTTATTTTCCTTTTTTTTTTTGCGGGGTGGGTGGGTGGGTAACGGGGGAGGGGGTAATGTTGCATCATGTTTATCAACTAACGTTTACATCTTTGGCTCAAATATTTTTTTAAGTTCTCGTTATTTTTTGGTTTGTTTGTAATTTGGTAATTTGGTATTTGGTATATTCTAGTCACATAGACTTATCTCTGTGAAATTCGGGCTGCTCTCCCTCGGAGAGAGCGTCGCCGCAAGTGCAGCGCATACCAATTGTTTTTTGGGGTGTTTTTTTTTGGGGGGGGCACAGGATGAGGAGGGGGTGTGGACACACTTGGAAAACCTAGCTAACAATTTGGCCATACCAGGCAGCGGAATTTCTCCCTGCTCTAACCGACTTTCAAAAAACAAACAAACAAACACAAAACAAAAAAAAAAAAACCGACTTTCAACTGCCGTGGGAGTATTACGTTCGTAAAGCGCACGGGTCAGACCAGCTTTAAGTCCCCATCCAAACGACTGGACGTTCAGTTCGATTTTCCTGTCAAACTAGAAAGAAAGGGGCGAGGAGGCCGGGATTCGAACCCGGGTCACTCACGCTGCAGTCACGCGTTACATTTGGCAGGCGAACGTCTTAACCACTCTGCCACCTTTCTCCCTATTTAGACATTTCTTCTCGGTATCCCCAGCCCCGCAGTGATATTCATTAATTTCCAGTTACGGTTATATTATATTGTGTTTTGTTTTACTTCTTTGCCAAATAGTGAAACATCCCTTTTGGGAAAATTTCTCTTCATTTGTGTTTTTCTGGTATGTGTGTGGGTGTGTTGGCGTTTGCATCTCTACTCTGATTACCTGCACTTATTACCTCCATTTTGTATCTGATCATACATCTGAGATTGGCTTTCTTGCAATTTCCCGTTCCTTTCTTTATCCATGATCATATGTTTTACTTTGTGGCTTTTGTCGTTGTTGCTGTTGTTCCTTGTTGTTTGTTTGTGAATTTAGATCTGCATGAATATTATAAACATATTGAAAAAGTATCCAAAGAAAATGTTGACAGCATGTTAATGACTTCAGACAGTCAATATTCACGCTATTGTATAAAAGGCTCAGGTACAATGAATTCCTACTTAATTTCAAAACAGCTCAAAGATACAAGTTTAAGACAAATCGTATCTTTGATGTTTAAACTTTGTTTAAATGCTTTTAAAACAAAATGTTCTAAAGACGTTAAGTGTATAAATTATGTGGAAATCAAATATCTATAAATCATTTGCTCCTACATTGTCCTAGAATTAAAGAACAAATCAACAAAACTGATGGAGAATTGCTGAACCATCAAACGCCTTTAACCATTGAAACAATCTTAAACAACTTTAATCTCCTTAAACGTTTTTCAGAAATCCTGTTGGTATTTTTCTTTGAGTTACTAATTAATTGTTGGTTTAAATTGTGTTATTATACTTTTGTTGTTAGCCATTTAGAAATTAAGACACACTTGTTTAACTCTTCATGTTACATAAGTCAGTTTGAAATGTTACTGTATGTCCCCCCTTCCCTCCCATCTTATATATCTGTTAATGTAATTTTTATATGCACTCAGTTAGATTTGTATGAATAGATGTGTAGGGAAAACACATAAATAATACTACCATTCACGCACTCACACACACTCTCACTTCAATAGCTATCTGATGTAGGCTAAATTAATTTCACACACACACTTTTTTTCTTTTTGTTGTTGTTGTTGTTTAATATCACTTGCGGGTGAACAGACGTAAAACTAAAGAACGAACACAGACAGACATTGACAGAGATAGTTTCTGGCTTGTACTCCTGTCAACAGTGTCCATTCTGTAGGACACTTTCTCTTCATCATTCTTCCTCCTGTGAGCTTCATCATCAACAAGCTTCTGCTGTGGACTTGGCTGGTGACAAATAGCCTACCCACTGTTTTCTGGGTCGAGTTTCTCTAGACGACGGTCACCGCGCGCATAACTGTTACGCCACAACGGGTCTAAGAAACGCTTTAGAAAACGTTTGCGGAAGAATATTACAAGCTCTTGTCTGATCGGTCCAACAACAAAAAAGTATTATTTTAAACAAACTTTAATGGACCAATCAATAACAAGAAATGTTCCGGATAGTTCGCCGCTTGCTCGGTGTTTGGCTAGAACAAAACGTCACGCGAACTATCGGCAAACGAAGGGTGTTTCTTAGACCTTTTTGTTTGCCGATTGGAGCGAGCGCAACGTAACGTTAGCCCTTGTGAAACAGACCGTGGTCTCTGAGTCTGGGTGTTGCTTTGTCCCTGTTTCTGTTTCTCTCTTACTCTTTCTGTCTGTCTGTCTGCCTGCAGCCTGTCTATATGCTTGTCTGTCTGTCTGTCTGTCTCTCTGTCGCCATTTATTTCCGGTACCACCTGCAAAGGAAGACGCTTCGGTGCA
>CM065696.1:28509173-28516673 GCA_017654935.2 Phymorhynchus buccinoides
AACGATACAAGACGACGACGCTCCACTTCACTTTCAGTAAAGCCCACATCACACGATCAGACAGTGTCTAAAGGCCCTGTTCCTTTAAGTCGAGGCTGATCGCCGATGTGAAGGAGTCTGCTGTTATTTCTGCGTTTTGCTAATGGACTAGGTTTCTCATAGTTAACAATGCCGCTGTCTTTACTTAGGCAACACTGTCGGATGGGCTATCTTGTCTTATATCTTGGTTGTAAGAATAGACTTAATCTAAAATCGTTATCCTCGAAAACTAAAGTCTTCACTCAGCGCTTTCTGGTAAGAAATCTTATGTTGGTCAGGTGTGACGCCCATACAAATTACCCCACATTTAAAACTTAAAACATCACTTTGAAGTGCAGCCTCGTTTTGAATTTGGGAAATTTGTATGTGGGTCACACTTGGCCAGAAACAATCAAGGGACTTACATTTGGTGGGTCAGTGGGTCTTTAAATACTGCTGCTTCAAACCACACGGCTTTTCGGTCTAACAAAATTAATAATGTCTTTGTAAACCTCGAATAAATACGCTACTTTAGCACAGACAGTTTGCTGCCATTCGAGCGCAACTGCGTCATGCTGCCGTTATGTGCATAGCTAAGAAATAGTTAGGCCCAGCATGTCCGTCTTCGGCTGGAGAAAATCTTTGTAAGAGTTTCTAGAACAGAGAACAATGGAGAATGGACCGGTAAGGCAGAAAGACAGTAGATGACAGTAAGCAAAGGGAAAAGTCAGAGTCAAAGAGAATGACAGATTAGAGGACGTTACAAGCGCAGAACTTTCAGAAGGTGGGGGAACTATGTGTACGAAAGACCCCCTGGTATCCCCGCGGGGGACTAAGCATTGCGCGTGCAACGGTTGATCATGATCAACGCCAAAATCAATCAGATTAGGGCTGCTGTTTGCTATAATCTGTGTTATGTTAATAAAGATTGAAAAAACAATAATGATAAAGCTTTCTCAAAATTCGCTCACGACAATTTAGAAACATTCTTAAACTAGAGCGTGAAGACGCTAAATCACCCACCGCGCGGCAGCGTTATTCGGCTCCAGCGACCTTGACCTTTGACCCATAACCTTCATTATCGAACTTGGCCTAGATCTTCCTACGACCTACCCGCATGCAAAATTTGAGCACCCTAAGTCCATCCGTTCAAACGCTAGAGAGGATACATACAAACATACAAACATACAAACACCACCTCAGACACGAGTGAAAACATTACCAATCCGCTCTCTACGATCACGGTTGGTAAAAAGAATTATTATGCTGATAAAGTTGCATCCCTCTCTTCTACAACGTTTTGTTGTTGTCTTTTTCTGAAACAATTTTGTGAACGATTTATTTTTCTAAGACAGTGTTTCTGCTATTGGCCATTGCAGCTAGGGTTATTAACGCCCTTGACGGTAAGAGTTAAGCCCCTGTTGGTCAGTATCCAAAAAGGGCACTCACTCTTGCAAAGGGCAACCAGTCAGTGGCCTCAAATAGGGTTACTGGCGAGAGTTATTCCCTTGGTTGGTCAGTACTCTAGCATCTTCACCCACCCACCAAGGGCATTCAATCTTGCAAAAGGTGGTCGTTGCAGTGGCCAATATCACAATGTTCTCTTCCTTGGCGACGTTCATTAAGGTAAAGGTTTTTTTACCCCCTTGGCAGAGAGGGGAGGAGAGAGAGAGAGAGAGAGAGAGAGAGAGAGAGAGAGAGAGAGAGAGAGAGAGAGAGAGAGAGAGAGAGAGGGGGGGGGGGCAATGCACATTGGGCACTGGACGCTGGACAAAGTTTCATGTGCAGGCCACCGACCCATATCACAAGAGAGAGAGAGAGAGAGAGAGATAGAGAGAGAGAGAGAGAGAGAGAGAGAGAGAGAGAGAGAGAGAGAGAGAGAGAGTGTGTGTGTGTGTGTGTGTGTGTGTGTGTGTGTGTGTGTGTGGCGGTCCTGTAAGATACATGATTTGTGTCAGTCTGGAAGCTGTGTTGTTTGTAGCTGGTAATTTATTAGAAGCTGGGGGTAATTTTCTACACAAAAGTCACACTACTTGGGTTCCGGGAGAGACCGGGAGAAAATAGCTGGCCGTGTATTTCCTATTATCTCTCTCTCTCTTTCCTGTCTGTCTGTGAAAGGGACAGCAAAAAAGTCAACAGTTTATCTGCGTGTGGCAAACATGTCAAGCGAAGGGTCGGGAGGGAAAGTCTTTTCACCGGATAATGACCAATTTAGGGAGACGGGCGGCAGGGCAGCAAAGGAAGGCACTGGACCAGTACAAAGAGGGGCTGGGGAAGGGGGGAGGGAGAGAGAGAGAGAGAGAGAGAGAGAGAGAGAGAGAGGGGAGAGAGAGAGAGAGGGAGAGGGAGAGAGAGAGAGAGAGAGAGAGAGAGAGAGAGAGAGAGAGAGAGAGAGAGACAGAGAGAGATGGAGAGAGAGAGAGAGAGACGGAGAGAGAGATGGAGATAGAGAGAGAGATGGAGAGAGAGAGAGAGAGAGAGACGGAGAGAGAGATGGAGAGAGAGAGAGAGAGAGAGAGAGAGAGAGAGAGAGAGATGGAGAGCGAGAGAGAGATGGAGAGATAGATAGCACGTGTGTGTGTGTGTGTGTGTGTGTGTGTGTGTGTGTGTGTGTGTGTGTGTGTGTGTGTGTGTGTGTGTGTGTGTGCGCGTGTGCGTGCGTGCGTGTGCGTGTACGTGCGTGTGTCTGTGTGTGAGTCTCTATGTGTGTGTGTGTGTGCGCGCGCGTGTGTGTGTGTGTGTGTGTGTGTGTGTGCGCGCGCGCGCGCGCGTGTGTGTGCGTGTGCATTGTAATTTCTGAACTAACTCTATTTGTATGTCTTGGTAGGTTGAAAATGCATCGCTTAACATTCCAACTTTTAAAATTTTTTATTATTAACAATTATTAACAGGGCTTTAGTTGTCAAATATCATTTATCATTACAATATTTTTTTTTTTTTAAACAGCTTTGTGCTTTGTTTACTTTTTAATTAAACATGATTCGCTCAGGACGATTTCATTAGCACACGCCCGTCGTTAATAACCCCTTTGTTTGGATATTATCGCCTTAAGTTCTGAACTTCAAATTCAATGTTGAACATACACACTCCGTTACCCACAAGTGCACACGGTCAAATGGTCGCATACAATGCTAAACATCAGGCTGAAACACTAGCTGTTTTGCAGCAAACCATTGATTTGTTTTGTGGGCATTAGGTACTTTATAGTCACAGAGACGTCTCAGTGAAATTCGGGTTGCTCCCACCTGGAGAGGGCGTCACAGCCAGAGGCGCGCCACCCATTTTCTTTTTTTTTTTGCATGCGATTTTTGTGTGACTGATGAGGAGGGAAAGAGGAGGGGTGTGTAAATTTTAACCAAATGACAACTTTTTCGTTGCCACTGGGATTAACGTGTGCTAAGAGCATGGGCACACGGGACCTCGGTTTATCGTCTCATCCGAAAGACTCCACGTTCAGACCGTAAGGCCTAGTGCAAAGTGAGAGGAAAAATCCCCTGTAGCCAGGTTCGAATTCGGGTTTACTTGACACAAGGCGAGCGCGTTATCTCTGTGCCATTCTACACTCTAATAGAAATGGTGATGCAGCTGTGCTGTATCATCGGTTCTTCTTCTTCTTCTGCGTTCCCAGGCCAAAAGGCCACAATGGGTAAGGTACGTATGTGTCCAGTTTTCAGTTTTGACTGGTCTCCACGCTGCGTACAGCCGACACATTCCGATTTCGGAGGAGCTCAAAGGAGAGAAGTTATTTGGAAGATGTTTTTGAAAAAAAGGCAGGGGAATGGGTCAATAAGTCAGAAATATAGTAGATGACAGAAAGCAACAGAAAAAGGCTGAACCAAACAGAGTGGCAGATTAGAGGACGTTACAAGCACATAACTTCCAGACTGTGGGGGAACTATTTTTGCGAATCCCCCCCCCCCCTCCCCGGTATCCCCACGGGGATATGATTGGTTCAAATAACCCTCCTCGGTATTAGCGATTGATTGGGTTTGGAAGAGAAAAAAGAAGAAATAAAACGAAAAATCATGCAAATAGGAATTTGGTATTCTGCATTGGCAGAATAGATAAAGATTCTGCATTTGGTAGAATACATGAAATGTAGATATTAAACATGCACGAAACAGAAATGCCATATTTTGGGGGTGCTGACCGGTTTTTTGTTTTTTTGTTTTTTTTGCTTTTGCTAAAAAAAAAAAACCTAAAAAAAACCTTACTGTGTGATTTACATTATGATGTCAGAAAGCGTAGATACCCATGTACCCTTTCTTGATAAGGTACCCATGTACTCTTTCTTCATAAGGTACCCATGTACCCTTTCTTGATAAGGTACCCATGCACCCTTTCTTGATAAGGTACCCATGTACCCTTTCTTCATAAGGTACCCATGTACCCTTTCTTGATAAGGTACCCATGCACCCTTTCTTGATAAGGTACCCATGTACCCTTTCTTGATACGGTACCCATGTACCCTTTCTTGATAAGGTACCCATGTACCCTTTCTTGATAAGGTACCCATGTACCCTTTCTTGATAAGGTACCCATGTACCCTTTCTTGATACGGTACCCATGTACCCTTTCTTGATACGGTACCCATGTACCCTTTCTTCATAAGGTACCCATGTACCCTTTCTTGATAAGGTACCCATGTACCCTTTCTTGATACGGTACCCATGTACCATTTCTTGATACGGTACCCATGTACCCTTTCTTGATACGGTACCCATGTACCCTTTCTTGATAAGGTACCCTTTCTTGATAAGGTACCCATGTACCCTTTCTTGATACGGTACCCATGTACCCTTTCTTGATAAGGTACCCATGTACCCTTTATGTACCCTTTCTGATAAGGTTTTCTCAGGCGCCATCACAACTATGCATTGTTTGAATCTTTGGATTCGTTCATTACATTTACATTATTTTTATATATTTATTTCCCCCCCTCTGGTCTCAGTATCTACCCCCTACATCATTATCTATATAAGTTGTTTTTCTTCTTTTCGTTAGAGCTAAAGCCTCCCCGTAGTGTGCACACTGGATTTGTCTCTGTCGTTATCCAAATCCCCAAAGGTCTCCTCAACAAAACACAGTTTTGTGTCCTTAAACCTTTTTCGATTTGACACACATTGTTCACTAAAAGCTAGATCCCTAGGCTCCAATTCTGATACGCGCATAATATTTAATTTGTTTTTATTTTTCAGATTATTCCAACCTAGTAACGTGTAAATTAGCATAAACAGCCAATACACGGGTAGTAACGTGTAAATTAGCATAGACAGCCAATACACGGGTTGTAACGTGTAAATTAGCATAGACAGCCAATACACGGGTTAACGTAACGTGTAAACGTTAGCATAGACAGCCAATACACGGGTTGTAACGTGTAAATTAGCATAGACAGCCAATACACGGGTAGTAACGTGTAAATTAGCATAGACAGCCAATACACGGGTAGTAACGTGTAAATTAGCATAGACAGCCAATACACGGGTAGTAACGTGTAAATTAGCATAGACAGCCAATACACGGGTAGTAACGTGTAAATTAGCATAGACAGCCAATACACGGGTAGTAACGTGTAAATTTGAAGAAAATGTCAATACGATCGTCGGTTTGTTCTTTCTACTACCCGTGGTAACTGTTTAAGACGCAATCATAAATACCGTACCAGGGATTCTTTGTTTTTGTAAAACGTGTCTTTCGCAACGTTGAATTAAGTCATTGTGTTGAATCAAAGTTTTACTATTTAAAAACAAAAACTCGTCTCATTTGTGATGGTGTGATCGAAACGCAAGGCGACGGGACTCGACAGTAATTGGTTGGCGAGGGTCCAATGGGATGACAGCAACTTCGACTGAAGCTCCATCTAGCGGCACCGTCGTGTGGCGTTGCCCAACAAGGGGCGTCACTCTTGTCACTTCTTATACGTCAAAAAGGAATCACGGGAGGTTTTATTAGCCCCTCTTCGCGCGGACCTACCGGGAAGTTGGCAATTTGGTTGAGGAAGAAAAGGGCAGTGTCATGCATTGCATACCAGACTTCTAGGCTACGCTTTGTTTTGGAATAAGTTGACACATTTTTTTTTATATAGATCCTATTCCTTTTTTGCATGAACAAAACTGAAGGCTGATCAACTAGGCACAAAACGTTAAAGATCCACCAGATCACGTGTCAAAATCACGGGTTTTCCCTCTTATAGCTGGTAAGAAATCTTGTTTTGACCAGGTTTGACTCCCATACAAATGCCCCCAAATTGAAAACGAAACATCATTTTAAAGAGCAGCCCCAATTTCAAGTTGGGGGCATTTGTATGTGGGTCACAGATACCCAGAAAACAACAACAACAACAAGGGACTTAATCGTGGTGGGTCAGTGTATCGTTAAGGGCCACTTTAAGTAACACGTATTGCAAAGAAAAGACAGGAAGAATAGTTTGTTGAACAATCATACCGTAATTATATGTCTCTGTTTTTCATTTATAAATGAAGAGCTACGTGTATTCGAATGACTTACCCCCCCCCCCCCCTCCCCACATTTTAAAAAATCACACAAACATCTTGTCTTCCACTATCTTCATTCGAATCGCAACGATTTTGAATTATTAAAAAAAACTCACAAATCACTCCAGCCATTCACACAAACAAAACATACATAAACAAAAGGAGAAATGAAAGAAGATTACAGGTTTTGACTTCAGGTTTAGACGTAGGGAAGTGGTAGATCAGACTCTTTTATATAATAGACTTTATATAGAAAACTCTCTACACAGATTGGTTTCCCCACAACAAACCACTACAAAAGCAGAGTCAGAGGCACAATTGTGGTCTAAGGGAGCGAAGCGAGTTTAGAAGTGACCAAGATATGATGTGCACACAGATTTACTTCCCTTGAAGCAAATGCATCAAATTGACAGCTATCTATTAAGTCCAGTTTTGTCTCTCGTTTGCTGCCAGACACTCAATGCATCTCTCGCACATGCATAGAATGGACCGGGGTTGACAGAATCATCTGTGGTACAGTACTGCTACCACCCACTCCTGCCTCGGTAAATGCCACAGTCCACATCCACAGTGTTTGGCAGATGATTGGTGCTGAGTACTCGGTGCTGCTGCTACTGCTGCTGCTGCTGAAGATCATCAGTGAACACTTTGGCATGATGAGATCTGAAGATCAGGTCGCAGAGTTGGGTACCCTTAGCCTGCATGAGTCCGTCATGAGGGTGTGGAGTGGCACAGAGCTAGGTAACGCGTTCGCCTTGTGTCAAGTGAACCCGAGTTCGAACCTGGGTACAGGGGATTTTTGTCCTCTCACTTTGCACTAGGCCTTACGGTCTGAACGTGGAGTCTTTCGGATGAGACGATAAACCTAGGTCCAGGTCCTGCGTGCCCTTGCACTTAGCACACGCTAAACCCAGTGGCAACGAAAAAGTTGTCATTTGGTCAAAATTTACCGACCCCCCACCCACCCACCCCCCACCCTTTCCTT
>CM065696.1:28521673-28539173 GCA_017654935.2 Phymorhynchus buccinoides
CCTCGGTCACATCTCTCCTCCTTCTTCCTCTCTCTCTCCGTCATCTCCTCCTCTCTCTCTCTCTCTCTCTCGAGTTCTCGTGCGTGAGAAGTCATTGCTCCTCTGTCTCTCTCTCCTCGTTTCCTTCTCCTCTCTGGGTCATCTTCTCCTCGTCTCCTCTCTCTCCCCCCATCTCATCTCACCTCTTCCTCTCCCTCTCTTCCTTCCCGCTCTCTCTCTTCTCATCGCTCTCCTGTCTCTCTCTCGATCTCGCTCTCTCTCATCTCTCTCCTCTCTACCCTCTCTCCTCCTCTCTCTCTCTCCTCTCGCTCTCTTTCCTTCCTTCCTCCTCTCTCTCCGCTCTCTCTCTCTCTCTCACATCCGTCCCCTGTCCTCCACACACCCCTACACACACACACGAACAGCCACACCACCCACCACCACACACATGACACACACACAAAACAACAACACACACACACACGAAACACACACACGACACACACACACACACACACACACATCCACACCACACACACACACACACACAAAACATTAATCAAACACACCATGACGAAGCACAAAGGATAAACACACGTTTTGAAAGGATTTTGAAGGATTATGAATCTATCAACATCACCATTCTGACGTGTTTCCTTTTTTAGAAATTGAGAGTCTTCGGTTCTAAGGTTACCTTATTATTATTTTGCAGTTACAGACTGAGTACAAGATGAGTAAGTAGCTGAGTCACTCTATCATATAAAACAGAGATAAATCAAAGCAAAACAAAACATATATTACCCATCCTTGCTGTCATCCAATTCTCTCTCTCTCTCTTCCTCTCTCTCTCTCTCTCTCTCTCATCTCTTACACCGTCTCTCTCTCTCTCGACTCTCGAGTTCTCTCTCAATCTCTCTCTCTCTCTCGGTCGTCTTGGAGTTCTCTCCTCACTTCCGTCGTTTCATCATCCATGCTCTCTGCTTCTCATCTCTCTCTTCCCTCTCTCTCGCCCTCCTCTTAGGCTCTGTCTCTCTCATCTCCTCTCTCTTCTCCCACTCTCTCTCTCTCTCTTCTCTCTTCGATCTCTCTCTCTCTCACTCTGGCATCTCCAAAACTCTCTCTCTTCTCTCCGGATTCCTCAGTCCACATCCTCTCTCTCTCCTCGTCTCTCTCTCTCTCTCTCGTCTCTCCTCTCTCTCTCTCTCAATCGTCTCTTCTCCCCTGTCTGTTGTCACCCTTCCTTTGTTGTATTACAGAACTACCCCTGTTAACCTTCCATGTGTTACAATATATTAAGACAAAGAAGGCTACCGTAACCTTAGTATTTATTTATGCATCTATACTTGTCTGAGTATACATCTGAGTGTGTGTGTGTGTGTGTGTGTGTGTGGTGGTGTGTGTGTGGTGTGTGTGTGTGTGTGTTGTGTGTGGTGTGTTGTGTGTGCGTGTGCGTGTTGGCGTGCGTGCGTGCGTGCGTGCGCGCGTGCGCGCGTGCGTGCATGTGTGTGTGTGCGTGCGTGCGTACATGCGCGCACGCGCGTGTATGTGTGTGTGTGTGTGTTTGTGTGTGTGTGTGCGTTGTGTGTGTGTGTGGTGTGTTTGTGGTGGACTTCTTTTTGCATCTATGTATCGATGTCAATGTGTCTAAGTGTCGATATATTATATCAATCATCAATCAATCAATCAATCAATCAATCAATCATCCAATCAATCAACCAATCAATCAAGTCAATCAGCCATGTATCGGTCTCTTTGTCCATCTGTTTGTCTGTCTGTCTGTCTGTCTGTCTGTCTCACTGACTGGCTCTCTGTTCACGAATATTATTCGTTTGAAATGAAAAGGAAAACAAAAAGCGAAGAACAGAACAACACACACATGATTATTATACGCACAAACACCAACTATTGAATGAAAGCAAAGGGAAAATGTGGTTAATATATTCCACGCTAAGTGGATACATGCATCATTCTTTGGACGTCGAAAGGCTATAAAAAATAAAATAAAACCACCAAAAACAACTCTTTACCTTGAGCTAGTAATATTTATAGACAATCCCTGGCTTGAATCAAAATACAAACATAGATAGATAGATAGGGAAGTGGCAAAAATAGGAATGGTTGTGTTAGTAAAGCGAAAAAAGCGCAGAAGAGTAATCTGTCTTCGTGGTTAGGCATAATTATCATGATTCTAACATGGTGACCTTCTTTATGTGTGTTATGTTTATGGTATTGAGGTACAGAGAGAGAGAGGGGGGTGGGGTGTGCTTGGGGGGGAGTTGAGGCGGATGGGGGGGTCTGGATCTGGTGGGTTGGATGAGTTGTGTGTAGATTGAGAGAGCGAATATAATTATGACAGAGATATGGAAGATCATCATGCAAGACGAGTGAGAACGAGAGTAGGTCAGTGCACAAGAGAAGAGAGAGAAAGAGTTAGTAGAGAAGAGGAGAGAAGAGAGATCGTAGAGAGCTAGACAGAGAGTAGAGGACTAGTGAGAGAGAAGATGAAGTAGAGGATGATGAGTAGTTGATACACAAGAGTAGAGAGGGATAGGAGATGAGAGTTACGCAGAGAGATGAGAGGAGATTGACAGGGGTAGGCCTTGAGTGGTGTTGGATAAAGATGTAGATATATAGAGATAGCGATCATGATAGTTACAAAGAATATTGTGATAGAGGTAGAGATTCAGGGAGATAGGCGAAAGGAAAGAGATGAGAAGGAGGAGTGCATTACAGAGAGAGAGTTAGAGAGAGAAAGTAGTGCACCTCTAAACAAATATCGGAGTGAGAATAAAGTGTCGGGTTGTTTAGATCAGTTGTTTAGACGTGCATCTGCATATACAAAAAGTGATACATATACATAAAAAAAAGCTACATATATAGAGAATGAGGAGTGGGGTGGATGGGCAATATGGGATGGAGAGAGAGAGATATATATGGAGAGGGTGGTACAGAGATAGAGACAGAGACATATATATAGATATATAGTAGATTTCTCTTCATTCCCTTTTTCGTAAATCACTTTATTTCTCACTGAGAAAGAAAGTGAACAACGAAAAAGTGAATATCTCTCTCTATTTCTCTAAACGAGAGAGAGAGGAGGAGAAGAGAGAGACGAGAGGAGACTATAGGGGGGGAAGATAGATAGAGGATCTAGATAGAGAGAGGTAGAGAGAGAGACAGACGACGAGATGAGAGAGAGCGATGAGGAGAGTGATAGAGAGGAGAGAGAGGTGGTTGGAAGGAAGAGAGATAATAACTTTAAACACAGGCGACCGAGGAAAAATGGGAAGACGAGTGTGTGTGTGGGGTGTGTGTTTGTGGTGTGGTGTGTGTGTGTTGTGTGGTGTTAAGTATGAGAATAAGTGGTCTCGTGCGTGTGCGTGTGTGTGCGTGCGGTGTGCGCGTGCGTGCAGCGAAACGTTACTTATTTATAAAGTAGGTAAAACTGTCGTGGTCCTATTACCTGTGGGGGTGCGTGGGAGGAAATCTTTGATGGAGTAGTTTACTTATGTCTAGTTGCCTTAGTTTTGTCTCTCTGTCTCTCTCTGTCTCTGTCTCTCTATGTCTCTCTCTCTCTCTCTCTCTCTCTCTCTCTCTCTCTCTCTCTCTCTCGCTCTCTCTCTCTCTCTCTCTCTCTCCCTCTCTATCTCTCTCTCTCTCTCTCCCTCGCTCTCTCTCTCTCTCTCTCTCTCTCTCTCTCTCTCTCTCTCTCTCTCTCTCTCTCTCTCTCTCTCTCTCTCTCTCTCTCTCTCTCTCTCTCTCCAGTATATCTGTTGCTGAATTTCTTGACAACGCCCAACCCCTATCACTCACTATAGGAGCTTTAGTTTTGTATCTGTCTTTGTCTCTGTCTCTGTCTCTCTCTGTATCTGTCTCCCCCCCTCTCTCTCTCTCTCTCTCTCTCTCTCTCTCTCTCTCTCTCTCTCTCTCTCTCTCTCTCTCTCTCTCTCTCTTTCTCTCCAGTATATATGTTGATGGATTTCTTGACACTATAGGAGCTTTAGTTTTTGTCTCTCTCTGTCTCTGTCTCTCTCTGTCTCTCTCTGTCTCTCTCTCTCTCTCTCTCTCTCTCTCTCTCTCTCTCTCTCTCTCTCTCTCTCTCTCTCTCTCTCTCTCTCTCTCTCCAGTATATATGTTGATGGATTTCTTGACAACCCCAACCCCCTGTCACTATAGGAGCTTTAGGTGTTTCTCTCTCTCTCTCTCTCTCTGTCTCTGTCTCTCTCTGTCTCTCTCTCTCTCTCTCTCTCTCTCTCTTACTCTCTCTCTCTCTCTCTCTCCTTTCTCTCTCTCTCTCTCTCTCTCTCTCTCTCTCTCTCTCTCTCTCTCTCTCTCTCTCTCTCTCTCTCTCTCTCTCTCTCTCTCTCTCTCTCTCTCTCTCTCTCTCTCTCTCTGGTTACACAAAACATGATATAAATTGCAACTACAATACCTCTACTGTGCGACGATACTTTAATTCAAAATAATGACCAACGAGTAGATTTTGTTGCAGGTAGCCAGCCAGATCCTATTTTAGGGGCGTGACGAATCTCTCCTAATGTCGTTTTACCATCCACATATTGCTTTGACTCAGATTATGATTTGTTGTTTTTCTTACGAAAAAAGAGTCATCATAACGATTGAATTCAGGTACAATCTCGAAATAACCAAGCCAACCAATCAACCAACCAAGCAACTAACCATCCACCCAATCAACCAACCAACCAGCCAGCCAACCAACCAAGCAACTAACCAGCCAGCCAAGCAGCCAATCAACCAGTCAACCATCCAAGCAACTAACCATCCAGCCAATCAACCAACCAACCAGCCAGCCAACCAACCAAGCAACCAACCATCCAGCCAACCAACCAGCCAATCAATCAACCAATCAACCAGCCAGCCAATCAACCAACGAACCAGCCAGTCAACCAACCAATCAACTAAATCCAGCCAGCCAATCAACCAACCAACCAGCCAGTCAATCAACCAATCAACTAACCAGCCAGCCAACCAACCAACCAGCCAGCAACTAACCAACGAACCAGCCAGCAACCAAACCAACGAACCAGCCAGCCAACAACTGCCCAACCAGCCACACAAACCAAACAACTAGTCAGCCAGCCAACCAACCAACCAACCAGCCAGCCAATCAACCAAACAACCAGTCAATCAACCAAGCAACTAACCAGCCAGCCAGCCAACCAAGCAACTAACCCGCCAACCAACCAACCAGCCAGCCAATCAACCAACCAGCCAACCAACCAACCAAGCAAATAACCAGCCAGCCAATCAATCAACCAACCAACCAGCCAGGCAACCAACCAAGCAATTACCCAAGCAACAAACAAAAACAAGACGTTTGTCCTTGGGAACCGTTAGGCCCCTACTTCCATCTAGGTAGTACACGACACTGCCAAAGTTGAAGTGATTCTCCCTCGGCCGATGAAGATACTTTGGCAGGATAGACAGACACACACATATAATACATGCGCGCACGCGCGCGCGCACGCACGCACACGCACACGCACACACACACACACACACACACACACACACACACACACACACACACACACACACACACACACACACACACACACACACACACACACACACACACACACACACACACACACACACACACACCGCAGTCAGATTAACAGACATAATCGAAACTGGAGCTTGAAAACGCCAGATCGACCAGCGGCTCGGGAGCCTTTTTCGGCCCCAGTGACCTTGACTTTCGACCTATGACCTTCATCTTCGAACTTGGCCCAGATATCCTAATGACCTACCCGCCTGCAAAACTTGAGGGTCGATCGTCTTTTCGGCCCCAGTGCCCCAGTGACCTTGACTTTCGACCTATGACCTATCCGCCTGCAAAACTTGAGGGTCGATCTTCATCTTCCAACTTGGCCGAGATAATTATCCTAATGACCTATCCGCCTGCAAAACTTGAGGGTCGATCGTCTTTTCGGCTTTTCGGCCCCAGTGACCTTGACTTTTTCGACCTATGACCTTCATTTTTCGAACTTGGCCCAGATATCCTAATGACCTATCCGCCTGCAAAACTTGAGGGTCGATCGTCTTTTCGGCCCCAGTGACCTTGACTTTCGACCTATGACCTTCATCTTCGAACTTGGCCCAGATATCCTAATGACCTATCCGCCTGCAAAACTTGAGGGTCGATCGTCTTTTCGGCCCCAGTGACCTTGACTTTCGACTTATGACCTTCATCTTCGAACTTGACCGATATATTATCCTAATGACCTATCAGCATGCAAAACGTGAGGGTCGATCGTAGGTCCCTCCGTCCAAACGCTATCGTGACAACATAGATAGTCAGGAACAGACAGTCATGGAAACATTAACCAGCATCCCGTCGCATCATTAACGGGTGGTGGAGGAAACTAACGTAAATGACCCGGGCCAGCACCACGAAAGGGACATTAAGTGTCAAACTGACCATTGTGAAAAAATTATACATTTGGAAACTTTAGACAATTCTCTTTCTAATGATATAATAACCATTCTTGTATCTCATTTTCCGTGAACTCCAGAGTTATGAGCATTTAAAGTTAGTAGGGTGAGCATCGGCCATTTTGAGAAAACACAGCCTAAAGTCTAGTCTAGATGAAGAAAGGGCATTGTATTTAAAGCACTTATATATCAGACCATTTAGAGACAATATTCATTATTGTCCTTTGAAAGATAAGATGTTAGAGAACAAGAAATTACCCAAAACTCAAAATTAACTAACAAACAAAAAAATGAGATTTTTTTACTTTCCAAGCCTGTCGTTAGAAACTAGCCTAGCGTCTTAATGTCCCTTTTCTTTTTCTTTGACATTGAAAGAAACAACATCATTGAAGCTCTATTTTTTTTATCATGTTTATACATGATTTATACATCATTTATATGATGTATTATTGTACTCACACAGTCTGTCATTCACCTAATATTTGTCATGAAGTATTTCAGGAGCACGCTATAAGCGCTAGCTTGTTGATGCTCTCTTTTGCTTTCTGTTATACGTGTTGTCTGGAAATATTAAAGATTTGTTTAAACCAACCTCTATTCTTTGTCCAACCCTGATCCATTTCTTAGTCACCCAAACTTCGCCAACTGTCTGAGCTTTGGGTTTTTCTTAGATGTCAGCGATAGTTATTACGACGACTTCATCACGACTTGTGGCAGTCGTTACGCCTACCAGGCAATGCCGTATTCCGACCCCAAAGCGGGAAGGAATCCTTGGATATCCCACGGTTTGATCGTCTGGCCTCCCCACAGAGAAATGATGGACTATTATTATCATCATCAACGACGACGTCTTTAGTACCATTTTGTGTTCCCAGTTCTACAAGCACGGCATTACTTTGTAAAAGGAACGAGGGCCTGTGAGTTTCTCTGTCTGTCTGTCTGTCTGTCTGCGCGTGGGACACACAGGTCTTCATTCTTCATCTTAGTCCTTCTTCGTAACTTGCTAAGATATTGTGCTAACCATAACCCTTTCACCACCAATGTCACATTAAAAAAAAAGCACCACAATCGTTTAACACCCATAATAATAATAATAATGGATATTTGTTGCGCTCTTTGTCCAAAGAGCTCAGAGCGCTTACAAAGTTAACTTTAGACAAGAACAATAACAATAGTAATAAACACAAAACATTCCATATATATATATTAAATACAAATCCGATACTTCACACGTGCGCGCGCGCACACGTACATCACTAAGAGGCATCAAACCAGGGCCTGTTATCCGAATACCCTTTTTTTCTTAATTTTGGGAGGTAAGGATAGGTCTAATGTTATACATGTCACACACAAAAATCCCAATATTGCAGATTATTGTTTTCCTCTATCCAGTTAAGTTTAATGGTATTTTTTTGGCTCAAAAATGTCTGGCGATGAAAGGGTTAATACTAGACCATTGTGAGAAAGCTATACATTTTGGAAACTTCAGAGAATTATCTTTCTAATGATATAATAACTATTCTTGTATCTCATTTTCCGTGAACTCCAGAGTTATGAGCATTTAAAGTTAGTAGGGTGAGCATCGGCCATTTTGAGAAAACACAGTCTAAAGTCTAGTCTAGCTGAAGAATAGGCATTGTTTGTAAAGCACTTATATATAAGACCATTTAGAGACAATATTCATCATTGTCCTTTATAACTATGAAAGATAAGATGTTAGAGAACAAGCAATTACCCAAAACTCAAAATTGAAAACAAAACCGAAGAGATTTCTGACTTCCCAAGCCTGTCGTTAGGAACTAGCCCATCGACTTAATGTCCCTTTCGTGCATGGTGCTGGGTCGCCAAAAATAAAACGTTTTCTTTTTCTTTGCCGTTGAATGAAACAAAATCATTGAAGCTCTATTCTTTTTTCTCCAACCCTGATCCATTTCCTAGTCACCCATTTAAAGTTAGTAGGGTGAGCGTCGGCCATTTTGAGAAAACACAGTCTAAAGTCTAGTCTAGCTGAATAAAAGGTATTGGCCTATTCGTTTTAAAGCACTTATATATAAGATCATTAAGACCATTTAGAGACCATAATTATTGTCCTTTATAACTATGAAAGATAAGATGTTAGAGAACAAGAAATTACCCAAAACTCAAAATTGAAAACCAAAACTTCGCCAAATGTCTGAGCTTTGGGTTTTTCTTAGATGTCAGCGATAGTTATTACGACGACTTCATCACGACTTGTGGCAGTCGTTAGGCCTACCAGGCAATGCCGTATTCCGACCCCAAAGCGAGAAGGAATCCTTGGATATCCCACGGTTTGATCGTCTGGCCTCCCCACAGAGAAATGATAGACTATTATTATCATCATCAACGACGACGTCTTTAGCACCATTTTGTGTTCCCAGTTCTACAAGCACGGCATTACTTTGTAAAAGGAACGAGGGTCTGTGAGTTTCTCTGTCTGTCTGTCTGTCTGCGCGTGGGACACAAAGGTCTTCATTCTTCATCTTAGTCCTTCTTCGTAACTTGCTAAGATATTGTGCTAACCTTAACCCTTTCACCACCAATGTCACATTAAAAAAAAAGCACCACAATCGTTTAACACCCATAATAATAATAATAATGGATATTTGTTGCGCTCTTTGTCCAAAGAGCTCAGAGCGCTTACAAAGTTAACTTTAGACAAGAACAATAACAATAGTAATAAACACAAAACATTCCATATATATATTAAATACAAATCCGATACTTCACACGTGCGCGCGCGCACACGTACATCACTAAGAGGCATCAAACCAGGGCCTGTTATCCGAATACCCTTTTTTTCTTAATTTTGGGAGGTAAGGATAGGTCTAATGTTATACATGTCACACACAAAAATCCCAATATTGCAGATTATTGTTTTCCTCTATCCAGTTAAGTTTAATGGTATTTTTTGGGCTCAAAAATGTCTGGCGATGAAAGGGTTAATACCAATTTTAGTTCATAATAAACAGAATTGTCGCAATTGTTGTTGTCCATTTATATCTGCACATCGTGGCATATTGTGTTTTCGGATGATTTGTTATTATTATCATCATCATCATCATCATCATTTTAGCCTGTATACTATTGATCATAAAGAATTTGGTTCGTGGATTATTTTATTTGATTAATTGATTATTTGATTTGATTAATTGATTGTTTGATTTGATTAATTGATTATTTGATTTGATTAATTGATTATTTGATATACTTAATATGTTCTTTGTGTGTTTTATGGTTTATGGTTTTGGCATTTCTAAGGGTTGGTGGCCTGTAGAATTAAAACTTTTTTTCATTTTTGCTCATATCTATGTATTTCTCTGTTTCTCTGTCGCTCTGTCTGTCTCTCTGTCGTTCTCTCTCTCTCTCTCTCTTTTTTTCTCTCCCCTCTCTCTCTCCCCCCCTCTCTCTCTCTCTCCCCCTCTCTCTCTCTCTCTCTCTCTCCCTCTCTCCCCCTCTCTCTCTCTCTCTCTCTCTCTCTCTCTCTCTCTCTCTCTCTCTCTCTCTCTCTCTCTATATATATATATATATATATATATATATATATATATATATCTCCCTCCCCCGTGTGTCGGTGGCATTGTTCTTTACCAAAATGTAGTGTAGCTTCAAAGGAACATGTAAATTGTCTTCCAAGCATGTTAGGTACAAGTTAACCAGTTGACGGGCTAGTTAGCTAGCTCGCTCGCTAGCTAGGTAGCCTACTCAGTACCTGGCACTGTCACTGAGCAGAGACAGAGACAGGGCGAGTATGTCATCATTGTCACTTGGCAGAGACAGATATAGAGCGTTAACGTTTCTCGCTATGACAAAAACGGATGAGAAACAATGCTTTCTTTCCTTTGGTGAGTCGTAGATACAATTGTAGAAACACGTCAACAGACGAATACTCAAACTGGCAATCGTTCCAGTTAGTGTGCGTGTGTGTCTTAACACACACACACACACACGCACGCACGCGCGCGCGCACGCACACACGCACACACACACACACACACACACACACACACACACACACACACACACTCTCTCTCTCTCTCTCTCTCTCTCTCTCTCTCTCTCTCTCTCTCTCTCTCACACACACACACACACACACACACACACACATACGCACACGCGCACGCACGCACACGCACACACACACACACACACACACACACACACACTTACACGCACATCTGCAGTCTCCCTACCAAAAAACTAACAAACAAATCTAAATGCGTAGGTAGAAAACCAGATTATAATGGTTTTCTAAAGTAGTTCGAAACTTACGGTTATATATATAACCTGGTACACATATATATATATACACTACTCACAATAAGTTAAGGATCACTATGAGAAAACAGGTGCGCAATAAACTCCGTTCGCTCCTGTTATTTTTTCCTCAGTCAAGCCAAATTGTTATGAATTCTTGTTCAGCTGTAAGTGGGCGATGTTGTGTTAGTGGAAACATTGCACGTGATTCTCTATTACTGAGCTTGGCAGCAAAAGAAAAAGCGGAAACTTGCGAAAAAGGACCTTGTTTTGGATCGTTCTGCATGAACACATTGCACAAGCCAGATGGAAAAACCATTATGCACGTGCAAGCACTGCTGTTTATGTGTGAGATGCTGTCTCTTGCTTGGCTTTATAAGAAGACATACCACCAGTATTAGGCCTGATTTGACAATGCCTCCACGACGAAAATTGAGCGAGTTGGATAGGGGACGAGCTGTTGCATGGTTCCAAGATGGTGTTCCCAAGCGAGAAGTGGCCAGGCGACTTCAGGTGTCCATCTCGGTCATTGTCAGACTGATTCAACGCTTCACAGCCACTGGGAGGGTCCATGAAAGACGCAGATCTGGTCGACCGAAGAAGACAACTCCACGTGAAGATCGTCTCATTGAACGACAAGCCCTGCAGACAAGAACAGCCTCTTCCAGCATCATTCGAAGGCAGCTGAGGGTGGCTACTAACATCAACATCAGCCAGCAGACCATACGGAACCGCCTTCATGGGTTTAACCTCCGTTCTCGTCGCCCAGCTGTACGGCCACGCTTAACTCCAGCCCATAGGGCAGCACGCCGCGCCTTCTGCAGACGTCACGTGAGGTGGACACGTCAGCAATGGTCCCAGGTCCTGTTCAGTGATGAATCACGCTTCACCCTGAACCACAACGACGGCCGACTGAGGGTCTGGAGGCGCCCAGGGGAACGCTTTATTGACGCCACTGTCCAAGAAAAGGTGGCCTTTGGTGGAGGTTCTGTAATGGTCTGGGGGGCCTTCAGCCTTCACCACAGAACACCCTTGTATCATGTACAGGGTAACCTGACTGGCCTCCGATACCGGGATGAGATCCTTCGACCGCTGGCTGTGCCTACACTGCAGCAGATGGGACCGCCGGCTGTCTACCAGGATGACAACGCTCGCCCCCACAGGGCAAGGGTGGTCAACGACTTCCTGCAGCAGTCTGGAGTCAACAGAATGGAGTGGCCAGCATGCAGTCCCGACCTCAACCCGATTGAGAACCTCTGGGATGAGCTGGATCGCAAAGTGAGGAGCAACCACCCCCCTCCCAGGGATGCCCAGCACCTCTACCAGATGCTGCAGGCTGAGTGGCAGGCGCTTCCACAGAGGATCTTCACCACCCTGGTCAACTCCATGAGGACTCGCTGCGTCGAGTGCCAGAACAGCCATGGCGGATACACGCATTACTGAACTTTTGGGAGCATCAGAATGCCCTGTCTTGTGATTTCAATGACTTTGGGAAATCAAATTTCGATACGTACCCACTTTGATCAAATGTACAGACCAAACGATTGCTCGAAATTGAAGGCAATTGTGTATCGTTATCACTAAAGCATTGAATTAAATGTTGGCCAAAATTCAACGCATTGGCTTTCTTATTTGGAAAGTTATGAATTAGTTTGCAAGTGATCCTTAACTTTTTGTGGATAGCTTATATATATATTATTTTTTTTATAACTTTTCCCCTAATGATTCATTTATTGTTTTTCTTTTAAGAACACGTTTATAGATCATGTTGTTTTGCTGCAATGGTGTGCTTTTCTGTGCGCTGGTTTCTTTGCGTTGTTCATAACAAACATTGACTGTCAAGGTTTCAAGGTTTTTTTATTTCCGAAAAAGCCCCTTGGGGGGTGCAGAAACAATATCAAATTATTAAAACTTCCTTCTCAGTCTGTTTCATTGTTTTTTCTTCTTCTTTTATGTTTGTCTCAGTAGACCTATCTGTAAGTTTACATGTTTTGGTTTTTCTGGATAACAGTTTTTTTGTGTGTTTTTTTTGGTGGTTTTTTTTTTTCTCTTGCTAGTTTCTTTTTATTTTATTTCTTCTTCATTTTCCATCAGCATGCACAAGCATTTGAACAGTTATGCATGCAAACGCTATTTCATTTGGAAAATATATGCTCTCTCTCTCTCTCTCTCTCTCTCTCTCTCTCTCTCTCTCTCTCTCTCTCTCTCTCTCTCTCTCTCTCTCTCTCTCTCTCTCTCTCTCTCTCTCTCTCTCTCTCTCTCTCTCTCTCTCTCTCTCTCTCTCTCTCTCTCTCTCTCTCTCTCTCTCTCTCTCTCTCTCTGCCTTTACAATCTGAGCGTATCAACGTACTCGTGTGTGTGTGTGTGTGGGGGGGGGGGGGGGGGGGGGGGGGGTTGTTCGTGTGTGTGTGTGTGTGTGTTGTGTGTTGTGTGTGTGTGTGTGTGTGTGTGTGTGTTTCTGGATAACAGTTTGTTTGTTTATGTGTATGCCGTTTGTTTTTGGTTTCGATATATCTCTTGTTTAAACGATTTTTTTTTAAATTGAAAATCAGTATAGTCTAGCAACAACATAAGCAAATGCAAATGCGCACAACAAGATGAAAGCTTGCAGAAAGGTGACAGAGTGGTTAAGACGTTCGCCTGCCACAAGTAATGCGTGACTGCAGGGTGAGTGACCAAGGGTTCGAATCCCGGCCTCGCCCTTTCTTTCTAGTTTGACAGGAAAATCGAACTGAACGTCCAGTCCTTCGGATGGGGACTTAAAGCTAGCCTGACCCGTGCGCTTTATGCACGTAAAACTCCCACGGCAGTTGAAAGACGGTAAGAGGAGGGATAAATCCCGCTGCCTGGTATGGCCAAATTGATAGCTAGGTTTTCCAAGTGTGCCCACACCCCCTCCTCACCCTGCCCCCCCCCCCCCCCCCCCCCCCCCCCAAAACAAAAAAAGGGTAGGCGCTGCACTTGCGGTGACGCTCTCTCCTGGGGAGAGCAGCCCGAATTTCACAGAGATAAGTCTCTGTGACTAGAATATACCAAATACCAAAATACCAAATATACAAGGCGCTCAAACACAGATATGTTACACAATATTGGCTGCCAAATGTAATAAGACACTGGAACAGAACATAATGAAATAACAAGCAAAGAGGGCACAGTAAAAGAAAATATATGTCTTGACTGAAATTTTCTTTATTTCATGAGATAATTGGGGTGGGCCCATGCGCTTTTTACCCCGTCTTCCCCTACTGTTTTCGTTCTCTATACTCATGTAGACCGCAACACACGAATCAAATAAAATGTCCGATACAAAAATAAGATATTTAAATCAGATTCGTGTACGGGAGACTACAAATATAGTGAACATGACTAGTAGTATTTCATCAGATTTATCTAGACAGTAGAATTTCACGTCAAAGTTGCCTCCCAAATGTCAAAATAGGATCGTAATTAATGGACGATTTTCGGAAACAACTAGGGGAGAGCACTTCGTGAAAATTAGAGTTGATTACCTGGACTTACTCGGTGAAAGCCACGTCAACCATGGCGTCGAAGCTTGAAACCGCATGATGTTAGTCAGCGATTGCAAACATTCTTTTTGATAGAAAAAATAAGGGGTGGCGCCAGTTGCTACAAAGTGATAGAACTTGCAAACTGTGACGTAAAAAATATAAATTATATCAAATTTAGAATGACGCACTGCGTTCTACATGCTGTGTGTCTCATCAAACACACGAAGCGAGGGCTGGGGATCTACCTGATGGTAGAGTAACTACCCCTGTTTGACCGATCGAATTAGGCAAGATAACTCCTACACACCATGAAATTACACTCCCCCTTAACCCTTTCGCCGCCAGCCATTTCTCAGCCCATAAATACCATTAAGCTTAACTGGGTAGAGAACAAAACAAATCTGCAATATTGGGAATATCTCTGTGACATGCTTAACATTAGGCCTATCCTTACCTCCCAATATTGGGAATATCTCTGTGACATGCTTAACATTAGGCCTATCCTTACCTCCCAATATTGGGAATATCTCTGTGACATGCTTAACATTAGGCCTATCCTTACCTCCCAATATTGGGAATATCTCTGTGACATGCTTAACATTAGGCCTATCCTTACCTCCCAATATTGGGAATATCTCTGTGACATGCTTAACATTAGGCCTATCCTTACCTCCCAATATTGGGAATATCTCTGTGACATGCTTAACATTAGGCCTATCCTTACCTCCCAATATTGGGAATATCTCTGTGACATGCTTAACATTAGGCCTATCCTTACCTCCCAATATTGGGAATATCTCTGTGACATGCTTAACATTAGGCCTATCCTTACCTCCCAATATTGGGAATATCTCTGTGACATGCTTAACATTAGGCCTATCCTTACCTCCCAATATTGGGAATATCTCTGTGACATGCTTAACATTAGGCCTATCCTTACCTCCCAATATTGGGAATATCTCTGTGACATGCTTAACATTAGGCCTATCCTTACCTCCCAATATTGGGAATATCTCTGTGACATGCTTAACATTAGGCCTATCCTTACCTCCCAATATTGGGAATATCTCTGTGACATGCTTAACATTAGGCCTATCCTTACCTCCCAATATTGGGAATATCTCTGTGACATGCTTAACATTAGGCCTATCCTTACCTCCCAATATTGGGAATATCTCTGTGACATGCTTAACATTAGGCCTATCCTTACCTCCCAATATTGGGAATATCTCTGTGACATGCTTAACATTAGGCCTATCCTTACCTCCCAATATTGGGAATATCTCTGTGACATGCTTAACATTAGGCCTATCCTTACCTCCCAAAAGTAAGAAAATAGGGTCTTCGGATAACAGGCCCTGATTTGATGCCTTTTAGTGACATGGGTTTTAAACCGTTGTGGTGAATAAATGCGACATTGGCGGCGAAAGGGTTAATTATGTCCGAACAATTCCTATCGAGTCGTATGCAGTGTAGCCGACCCTTTCTTTACCCTTTCATTAGTGTTGAGATTTGTTCGCTATTTCACCTCAAAAGCCATCACGGAGCGGGGTGGTTTCGCAATGCATACATTCAGTCTTCTAATAAATAAGAAAACAAAGCAAACAAAAAACACCATCAACAACAAACAAACATTCAAAGAACAAGGAGCAAACAAAATCGTAAACACAAACAAACGACTTGTGGCGGTGCCATAGCCGATGAGGTTTAACCGAGGCGTGGTCACCGCTACAGCTATCTGTATTAATAAAAACAAATCGGGACTTTACTGGTTTCGTACTGCCTCCGGGCATTGCCTCCAGTATTGTTCCCACCATATTTGTATTTACAAATGTCCCATATGTGTCTGATTCAGACCAAGAGGACGTAAAACACCATTTTCGCTCGAAACACAAACAAACAAATGAAAGTATGATCGTCCTTTTTTTATCGCTAGATTTATAACAACAGCAAAACAAACAGCCCAGACAGACATTAAACACCGCTAGCGTCGACCCCCCTAGCAGCAATGTGGCATCATGCATCCCCCCCCCCCCCCCCACACCCATACCAAACTACCTACACTATCAAACGCCAATAACAATGACCCCCCCTGCATGTTACTGTTAGAAGTAAGGCGGCCAAATAGCCGTGTCGACGACAGCCCAAGAACCATAACCTTGCCACCTCCACACTTTCTATTTCGCCGAGAGTGATGGCCGCTCTTGGTACGGGCTCTCTAATCCCAGGAGGAGGGCAAGGTGTAGGCCGCCATTGTGGCAGTCAAGAGACGCTACAGGGGGGTTGGGGGGTGGGCTAGTAAATCAACGGCGTATGGGGTTGTGTTGGTGTTGAAAAGGAACGCGATTCCCTTGTAGTAAGGTTGATGTTATGATCCGTTTTGTTTGGAGAGAGTAGATCTGGGGGTCTTCTCTAGAGTTCTTACAGTGCTTGTTCTTGATCATCATCATCGTCGTCATCGTCTTCTTCTTCTTCTTCTTCTTCTTCTTCTTCTTCTTCTTCTTCTTCTTCTTCTTCTTCTTCTTCTTCTTCTTCTTCTTCTTCGTCCTCCTCCTCCTCCTCCTCCTCCTCCTCCTCCTCCTCCTCCTCCTCCTCCTACTACTACTACTACTACTACTACTACTACTACTACTACTACTACTACTACTACTACTACTACTACTACTACTACTACTACTACGACTACTACTACTACTACTACTACTACTATAGCTACTACTACTCCTCTTCATTACCCCCCACAGTTCTTCCTCCTCCTTCTTCTTTCTTTCCTTCTTTTAATTTCTAGGTTCGATTCTGCCTGCTGCATCAGAGCAGAAGCCTGACACGCTAAAAACGTACGCTCAGCTTCTTGGTCAGAGTTTTACACCCGCTGCCAAGATGAAGCCTGAGTCCTCCAGGTCGAGGCGAGGTTAGGACCCAAACATGTGCAAATTCGAGATTGGTCTCTGTCGTCAGACTTCTTCTTGTTGTGAATGAAATTCTGCTTAACGTCCTCTGGTCTGGAACAGACACATATTGGAACATTAGTAGATATAAAGATGGTGGGAACGATCCTGGAGGCAATGCCCGGAGAGACAGTGCAACACCAGGAAAGTCCCGAAATTTTAACAATACAGATGTATAATAAAAATAATAATAATAATAATTATAAGTCTAAAACTTCTTCTTCTTCTTCTGCGTGAGAACAAGGTACGCGTGTGTCCGGTTTTCACTTGTCACTGGTCTCCCTGCTGCGTACATCCAATACATGCCAATTTCGGAGGAGCTCAAAGGAC
>CM065696.1:28549173-28554173 GCA_017654935.2 Phymorhynchus buccinoides
CAGCTGAGATGCTTCATATCCTTTTCGGTTGCAGCATCTTCTTCCCTTTGTCTTCCTTTGGTTTAAATGATTTTGTATTGACAAGCAAAACATATACACCAAATAAAATGAACAAGAATGACGGCAGCAACAAGCTTAAAGCTTACTCAAAATAAGTCACAGATATGGCGGCTGGCAATCACAGACTGAAAAATCACACATTTAAGAAAAAGAAAAAAAAAGGTTAAATTTGAACATTAGAAACATAACAAAGAAACGAAATAGAAAAAAAAAATCATCTTCTTTGATAACAGAAACAATCCTATCCACAATCCCTCTTGGATTTATGGATGGATGGGCGGATGGATGAGTGCTACCAAGATGTGTGAACATTAATAAGTGAGTGAAGAATGAAAAATGTACGTAATGTACGTTTTGATAAATCAAAATCATTTAAGCCAAGAATGAAACATGGTGTTTTACGTCCTCTCGGTCTGGATCAGACACATATGGGACATTTTGTAGATACAAAGATGGTGGGAACGATACTGGAGGCAATGCCCGGAGGCAGTACAACGCCAGTAAAGTCCCGATTTTGTAACAATATAGATAAGTGTAGCAGTAACCACGCCTCGGTTAAACCTCATCGGCTATGGTACCGCCACGTTATATTAATAAATTAATATTTAGTAAACTAATAAGTGAGTCAGCACTGCGTTGCAAAGTTGCAGATTTTACGGTTCGTGTTGGTTTTTTGGTGGGGTTTTTTCTTCTTTCTACTTAATTTACCCTTCATTATTTCATCAAGCCCTAAATTAAAAGTTTTATGAAGACCCCATTTACACTATTCGAAATTGTCGAGAAAAAAGAAATGTGCTTGTAAGGTTATAAATTGAACAACAATTTTCACCGAGCATTATATTTTCCTCTTTGCTGCTCGTTTTCTTTATTTAGATAACTTTTCGTCTTCTTCTTCTTTTTGTTCTTGAGAGAGAGAGAGAGAGAGAGAGAGAGAGAGAGAGAGAGAGAGAGAGAGAGAGAGAGAGAGAGAGAGAGAGAGAGAGAGAGAGAGAGAGAGAGAGAGAGAATACGAATACGAATGTTTTTATTGAGGGTAAAACAGATAAGCTGGGTAGCTTTTTTACACTATTGCCCTCAAGCAAATAAACTATTAATGAAGAAAATGATTAACAGAAACGTAAAAACAACAACAAAACCGGCAACAATAGTGACAAAAATATACAAGTAATATAATACTAGGCAAAAATGGCCACACAACAGCAATTCAAGATTAAAGACCCCCACCCCACCCCACCCCACCAACAAAAAAAACAAACCCCACCTCCCAGTCTCTATCCCCCCCCCCCCCCCGCACTCACACCCACAAGCACCCCCCCACATACCCCACCCCCACAAACCTATGCACACATACATACATGCATACACATTCTTATATTATGTACATGTACATGTATATCAGTTCACATAAATCTTATATGTTCTCTACACCTTGTAATATCATTTGAATGTATATATATAAACATAATTAAACGTGTATTGTGAACATATGTATTGTCATTCGCAAGGTAAAATAAGACAAAACAGATTTATAATTGGTCCATCAAGTATTTATGATATGCCTTTCTGAAAGATGACAAGCTCGGTTTCTGTTTTATGTGGTTAGGCATATCGTTCCACAATTTTGCTCCTGAGTGGACTAATGAGGACATGAATAGATTTGTTCTAGGTCTAGGGGTACGAATAATCGACTTCCCACGAATGTTATATACTGGGAAAAATTTTTGCAGATAATATGGTGTTCATTTATTCATAATTTTAAACATAAACACAGCTTTGTTATGCTTACATTTGAGATGAGAAGGCAGAATATCTAATTTCTTATAGTCACCTGAATCAAGGGAGGAGGATTTTAATAGAATAAGTTTAAGGGAACGTCTATGAATACTGTGAAGTGGTTTTAAACAATTTTCACTTGCTAAGTCCCAACATGTTGACACATAGTCCATGTCTGATTGAATATATGCATGAAAAAAGAGAGTCCGGGAATGCTGGTCTAGAAAGTGTTTAATTCGATTCAATTGAAATGTTTTTTGTGATAGTTTCTTGGACAGAAGTGAAACATGCTTTGACCACGAGAGATTATTATCAATAGTAAGACCTAACAGCTTATATAAATTTATTTCTTCCAATTCCTTATTTAATATATTTAACTTACATAAATTAGTCTTTATATTTTGGCGCTTTTGCCTAGTTGTAACCAACATAAATTTGGATTTCTGCGGATGAATAGCCATATGATTCAACTCCGTCCAAGAAACCAATTTATCAATATCTTGTTGTAAGGAAGCACATAAAACGTCATTATTTTTTATTGTTGTTGTGTATACTTGTGTCGTCTGCGAAAAGTTCGCAGGAAGACTTAACATGCAGCGGTAGGTCGTTAATATATATTGAAAACAATATTGGGCCTAACACAGAGCCTTGAGGAATACCATATTTGATCGGAGACAGAAAAGACAACGATGAATCTTGAGTAACTGCCTGTCTTCTGTCGCTAAGGAAATACGTTATTAGCTTTACACCCTTATTACCTAAGCCATACATAAAAGGTTTTCTGGTGAGAAGTTTATGGTCTATTGTATCAAATGCTTTAGCAAAATCGATAAAAATTACGCCAGTAAACAAATCATTATTTATGTTAGAATGCCATTTCTTAGTGAGATTACTTAACATAGAGAGAGAGAGAGAGAGAGAGAGAGAGAGAGAGAGAGAGAGAGAGAGAGAGAGAGAGAGAGAGAGAGAGAGAGAGAGAGAGAGTGAGAGAGAGAGAGAGAGAGAGGGGGGGGGGGTGAGTATGTGCGTGCGTGCATACATGCGTGTGTGTTTGTGTGTGTGTGTGTGTGTGTGTGTGTGTGTGTGTGTGTGTGTGTGTGTGCGTGTGTGCGTGCGTGTGTGTGTGTCTTTCCTTTAACGTCTATCCACTTCTCGTGATATTAGACAAAAAGAAATATATAAAAAAAATATTTAAAATAAAATATTTAAAAAACAATTGTATGCATATTAAAGTGGTTGCGTGCATGTGAATTGGTGGATATGTGTGTGAAATATCAAAAGTGGGTCATGCAGGTGTATGCACAATCAATATGAATGGATAGGACTGAACTGTAGAAGTAATACATAAAACCACATAAGATAGGAATAAAACCAGTAACAGTAAAAACAAAAATCACACCCACGTGTGTGCGTGTGCATGCGTGTGCGTGCGTGCGTGCGTGCGTGTGCGCGCGCGCGCGCGCGCGCGTGTGTGTGTGTGTGTGTGTGTGTGAGAGAGAGAGAGAGAGAGAGAGAGAGAGAGAGAGAGAGAGAGAGAGAGAGAGAGAGAGAGAGAGAGAGAGCAATAGAACAAATTGAACAATTGAACAAAGTTTTAATGCCTTTAGGCCATTAGCCCATAGAAACATAGTCAAGGTACAAACATTCAAAATAGCACTAGACAAGAAACATGTTAACCTTCCAAATACTCATCCATACGTTTCCGTATACGAAAGGAATATAAAACATATAAAGCTAATATACGAATTTGAAACACAGATCCGTTACACAAAATATCAGTATACGATTGGCCAAGTTCACTCAACTATTTCAGTCTCATATTATTATATAGCGGGCAGACATATATAAAGTGGTTTCCATCCTCTTTTACCTTACAAACAGGACATAGAAAATTAATATCTTCACTGAATGTTGTTCTAAAAGAAGAACCATTGATAGGTAATACACCTATTCTAAGATTAGCAATGCCATCACGAAAACATCTTAACCCTTTCACCGCCAGACATATTTCAGCCAAAAATGTCCTTTGAAATTACCTGGGTAGAGAACAAAATCCATCTGCAGTATTGGGGATTCTTTATCTGACATCATCATCATCATCTGCGGTCGTTCAGACAGTGTCCTGTCAATTGTGAGCGCAGATGCATCATGCTGCCGTTATGCGCCTAGCTAAGGAATAGTTTGGCCTAGCAAGTCCGACTTCGGCTGGAGGAAATGTTTTTGAAAGTGTTTCGTGAAAAAAAGGCAGGAGAATGGACCGGTAAGGCAGAAAGATAGTAAGCAAAGGGAAAAGACAGAGTCAAAGAGAGTGACAGATTAGATGAAGATACAAGCACAGAACGTCCGGAAGGTGGGGGAACTATTTATGCAAAAGACCCCCGGTATTCCCCACGGGGGGGGGGGGGGGACACCTGATATAAAAACTTTTTTTTAAAAATCTGGGCCTGTATTCACGTTGAGATAGCATCAGACTTAGCATGATGCTAACTTAGAAGCTCTTCCAATGTCCTATAGGATTTAATAGGACTTTTGGAAGAGCTTCTAAGTTAGCATGATGCTAAGTCTCATGCTATCTCAACGTGAATACAGCCCCAGATTAATGCATGGGGATTACCCGAACGTAATGTAAAAGACTAGTAGGATTTCATCAGATTCGTGTAGACAGTAGCCTTTCATGCGGATCACTCACTCACTCACTCCACCCTTGACCGGCTTGTTCGTTGGGGTGCCATGCTGGATTGGGTGGTCAGCCTCCGCCACTGGTCACGATCCTCTGCCAGGCGTATGAGGGTGTTGGTGTTTGCGGTTGGTCCATCTTTTGACGTTGTCCAGCCAGGACTTTCTTCATTTGCCTTGCGCGCGTTTTCCTTGGATGGTGCCCTGGAGAATCGTTTTGGCCAGTGTTGTGACGTGTCACATGACCGTACCAGGCAAGTTTGCGGCCGGCTTGACAACTGCTAGGAGTGGCTCTTGTCTGCCTGCGAGGGTGTTCACCTTTTTGCCTGACATACTCATTTGGTTTGTGCTCTGTGTACGAGATGCGAAGAAGTCTCCGGAACCCACTGACGCTCAAACGCTTCTAGTCTGCGTTCGCAATCTGCCGTCAGAGTCCAGCTCTCGCAACCGTATAGGAGGATGGAGATCACAAGGGATTTGCACAGTTTGAT
>CM065696.1:28571673-28574173 GCA_017654935.2 Phymorhynchus buccinoides
CCTGTCTGTCTGTTCTTTCTATCTTTCTTTACAGTCGGTCCATGCGGTGGTCTAAAAGGAGAGAAAGCTGCTTTGAATTGTTGTTTCTCCTCAGACAGACCTGTTGTCCTGGCCATGCCATCAACCCGCCATGCAGTCTGACTATAATTGCTTGTTTGTTAGATAGGGATTCCAGACAAGGTAGTCTTCTTTTGGTTGTCGATGGTGATCTTGCAAACGATAGCGATCATCGTCGAACAGAGAGAGGGAGAGAGAGAGAGAGAGAGAGAGAGAGAGAGGAGAGAGAGAGAGAGAGAGAGAGAGAGAGAGAGAGAGAGAGAGAGAGAGAGAGAGAGAGAGAGAGAGAGAGAGAGAGAGAGAGAGAGAGAGGGGGGAGGGAGAGAGAGATGGGAGAGAGAGAGTGGGAGAGAGAGAGAGAGGAGAGAGAGAGAGAGAGAGAGAGAGAGAGAGAGAGAGAGAGAGAGAGAGAGAGAGAGAGAGGGGCAGACAGACAGACAGACAAACATAGAAAAAAGAGACAGACATAGAAAGAGGGACAGACAGACAGAGAAAGAGAGAGAGAGAGAGTGTGTGTGTGTGTGTGTGTGTGTGTGTGTGTGTGTGTGTGTGTGTGTGTGTGTGTGTGTGTGTGTGTGTGTGTGTGTGTGTGTGTGTGTGTGAAAGAGACATAGAATAAGAGAGACAGGTAATTAGAAAGACACATTGAATGGGAAAGAAACAGAGAGACAGAAAGAAGAAAGAAAGACGGAGAAGCATGTACTATGATTAGTTAATCATAATATTATTCACACAGAGAGAGAAAGACACAGAGAGAGAGAGAGAGAGAGAGAGAGAGAGAGAGAGAGAGAGAGAGAGAGAGAGAGAGAGAGAGAGAGAAGAGAGAGAGAGAGAGAGAGAGAGAGAGAGAGAGAGAGAGAGAGAGAGAGACAGACAGACAGACAGACAGACAAACAGAGAGACAGAGACAGAGATATATAGAAACAGACAGACAGATAGACTGACTAACAAACAGACAGAGAGACGGGAGGGAACATAAATGAGAAACAAGATGGCACACGATTTAAAACACGTCCATTTGAAGCTTTCTTTTGGTGTGTGTGAAACTTCTAGTTCACTTAACAGTCCCCTTCAGTGCTTTTCCCATGCAGACAGGGTGAGATGAGAGAAGCAATGGGTATACCCCTTCGTGTCCATGCACTCATCTTGCGTTGCCTGTCTGTCGTTTCCGACAATGACTGCCAGATAGCAGAGGGGGTGCAGATACTATTCTGGCGGGCTGGGCGAGAATTAGTTTATAGCGGAGATGCCTTGCCCAGGGTACATCCCCACTCTCTCGGCCAAAGGGATTTGAGGACGAGAGTTGGCGTTGGGGAAGGTCCCCCCCAAAGGCCAACCACCCCCTTTGGCTGCAGCACCAGAGCCGGTGCAAACCCCCACCCCCACCCACCCCCCTCGTTCGAGAGTCATAGTCTTCCACGAAAGACTAAGCTGTAGCATGATATTCCAATACTGTAGAATATCATGTATAGTGCAGCTCTCATTTACTATTGGCCCTTTCTACAGGCTCATGTCAACCAGTGATAAAAGCCATTTACACTCATCTAGGGTGCATATACATACACTTATAAATATTGTGTTTCTTGGTAAGAAAGAAACATTGCCTCCTATCTATTTAAGTTATCGGATTTTGGAATCGCATTAAAAATCGATTTTTAAAAAAAACCACTCAAAATAATATATGTTTCGGCATTAATGGATTAATGAGTTGAAGCACCAAACTGCTTCAACTTTATTGTTGTTTATTATTACAGTGTGTATCATTGAAATCTTCAGTTTAAGTTAATTAGCCTCAAATGTGTGCATATTTCCACTTTTGATACTTTTGATTTTCGTTCAGATAGTTACATCGAACCTGCTAACTTGGAATTTGAGTGGAATCAATTTTAAAGATGTTGAAGCCAAAACAATGTTATACCTAATAATGTACATAACTACCCGCATTCGTTGATTGTGGTACAAGGAGAGGGTGAGGGGGGGGGGGGAGGGGGGGGGGGGGCGAGGGGGGGGGGCGGGGGCGGGGGGGGGTGTGTGTGTGTGTATTGGGAGGAACAGGTTTATTTTCATTACGCACATTTAAAACTGAGACCTATAGAATGACAAGCCCTCCCCCCCCCCCCCCCCCCCCCCCCCCCCTTTTTCCCCTGACGTCTTTATTTGGAAAGAAAAAGAGGGTAGAAGTAAAAATAGAATCTTTCTTCAGAAAGAATAACAAACAAAAAAGCCAACTTAAACACATTGAAAAAAACATTGGGCCTACTCCAAAGGATTCCATCAACGTTCGAGCTTTTCACTTAGACATGACAACACTAAGCTACGAAGACTGACACCTCTTTGTCACCATTTGATTCCTTAATGCCAACATAATCGCTAAATGTCTTACGCTCTTCAAAACAAACTTTCCCTCTTTCATTTTTTGGGGGGAGTTCTCCCAGACTCGCAT
>CM065696.1:28579173-28594173 GCA_017654935.2 Phymorhynchus buccinoides
CTAAAGATCACACTAATGCTATCAATGTCTCACGAGGTTTGGAAGTATTATAATATAGGCCTGAATTTAAAAGGCACCGACCGTCTCCACACACAAAAATCCCAATATACCGAAGTGTCTCGAAAGAGATCAAAGATCGTCCAAACATCTCGACATTGTCATGTTTATTCTTTCATTCAAATACTTGAATATCAACTACTAACTTTCTCCGTTATTGAAAAAGGCGCAGACAAGGTCTCACACAGCGTGAGTATATAATGCGTTGAAACACATTCTTAATGATGAATACTATTTCGCATGAAAGCAAGAGTATGGTCATACAATGGTGCCTTTTCATCAAGTGGCACGCACCAAGCGTTTCTTTCAAAGCTTCTAAGAGAAAAAATAAAAAGGAATCGGTGCCTAATCAGCTATAATTAACCGTAGTAATCGCCTTTAAAGGATATTATACGCGCTATGATAGAAGAGTTTGATAACTTTTATGAGAAGCAAAGCATGTAGAACGGCTAGACAATAAGCAAAGACTCATTATTTGGTTTGCCATAGACTGCAAAGATCTTTCAAAGACGTAGGATTGTGTATAGGCTTGGCATAATATTGAATAGGTTTGGCTAATCATGCCATAATGGAGATTATAGACATTTTAACAGGCCCATGGTGCTTTAACCCTTTCGCAGCCAGACAATTTTTAGCCCCAAATGCCATTAACCTGAACAGGGTAGAAATAAAAATGCATCTGCAGTTATTGGGAATTTCTCTGTGAGAGGCATAACAATAGGTCATTTCCTTACCTCCAAAAAGTAAGAAAATAAGGTCTTCAGATAACAGGTCCTGATTTGATGCCTTTTAGTGGCATGGGCGTTGAACAATTGTGGTGCATAAATGCGACATTGGCAGTGAAAGGGTTAAACTTTATCAGAAATAGCGAAGACAGACAGTTGCGTTTAGGTGTGAACCTTGTGTAGAAGAACCCTCAATCTGTCCCACACGAGCCCCCAAACGTCACATTGTACGGGTGGTAGGTTCATAGGTTCATGGGATATTTGGTATGTTTGGTATTTGGTATATTCTGGTCACAGAGACTTATCTCTGTGATATTCGGGCTGCTCTCCGCCGGAGAGCGCGTCACCGCAAGTGTAGCGCCTACCCATGTTCTTTTATAAAAAAAATTGTTTTGGGGAGCACAGGGTGAGGAGGGTGTGTGGATACACTTGGAAAACTTAGCTATCAATTTGGCCATACCAGGCAGCGGGATGTCTCCCTGCTCTTACCGACTTTTAACTGCCGTGGGATTTTTACGCGCGTAAAGCGCACGGGTCAGACTAGCTTTCAGTCCCCATTCGAAGGACTGGACGTTCAGTTCGAGTTTCCTGTCAAACTAGAAAGAAAGGGCGAGGCCGGGATTTCTTACCAGCTATAAGAGGGAAAACACGTGAAAACCGTGATTTTGACGCGTGACGTGGTGGGTCTTTTACAGCCTGAAAACTCAAAATGACAGCTTGATTAGTAACAGTTTTATTATGACGGTTTTGTGAGCTGCAATTGTTTTAGTCACCCTATTATGTTGTATCTACAATATTTCTGGTCCTGTGTCGGTTGGTGCCTCACAGAACGGTACGTTTCGTTCTTATTATTATCTGCGTGTCTCTGAGTCGACATTATAGCAAAAGTCCCACAGATACCTCACCCAACCCTCGTCACTATAAAGTAGTACACGTTAACATTATTCACTTCTTATTCGACCGCTCAGACAGTTTCCTGTCAATTATGAGCGCAGATGCGTCATGCTGCCGTTATGCGCCTAACTAAGAAATAGTTATGCCCAGCAAGTCCGACTTCGGCTGGAGGAAATGTTTTTGAAAGTGTTTCATGGGAGAAAAAAGGCAGGATCGAGAATGGACCAGTAAGGCAGAAAGATAGTAAGATGACAGTAAGCAAAAGGGAAAAGGCAGAGTCAAAGAGATTGACAGATAAGAGGAAGCTACAAGCACATAATTTCCAGAAGGTGGTGGAACTATTATACAAAAGACCCCTCAGTATCCCCACGGGGGGAACATTATTCACGAAATATTTCTATTTCCCCACGGCAACACAGTGATACCCCGCTCTTAAAGGTATCGGTACACGTTAACATTATTCACGGGATAATTATATTCCCCTATGGCAACACAGTGATAGCCCACTCTTAATATGACTTACAACTCACTTGTGTTGCCATGGGGAAATCGAAATATCTTGTGAATAGTGTTAACGTGTATACAGACCCTAATACGACTTACAACTCACTTGTGTTGCCATGGGGAAATATAAATATCTTGTGAATAGCGTTAACGTGTACACAGACCTTAATATTATGACTTACAGCTCACTTGTGCAGCCATGAGGAAATAGAAGATATATCTTGTGAATAGCGTTAACGTGTACACAGACCTTAAGGCACAAACCACGACGCAAAGTTTAACATCAAACTACATTTATACCAGACAAACAACAATAATATGAAAGAACCCCCCAAATGAGTTAATAATTGAAATTCTTTCACGTTACGAACGAGTATTCGAAACACAATACGGTCGGCCATGATTGTCTAGCCATACCATCGCCTTCAAGCAAGACATGTTCCCCGCCTTCCGGTTTTCATGTGCTTTCTACCAGACGTAACTAAACTATGCTTTACAAATCTCCTCAGAACTACATCCAGACACAACCGTCATCATTCAGTCATCCGTGTTAGCGACTTTTCAAAAAGAGCACATCAGCGAGAGCCGTTTCCGCCTCCCAGGTGCCTGAAAATCGAATCGCAAGCTCAAGAGTGACAGTCTCCTTTCAACAAATTGTCCACAGACAAATTTCCCTTTGACAATCTTCACGTCGTTAATTCTTTGTAAACACCTCTGCATCTGTGTGGGGATTTTTTGTGGGGGGAGGGTAACACACGTAGTCTTTGTTGTTGTTGTTGTTAAATATATATATATATATGCGGTAGAAGTAAAAGTCCCATGTGGTCTATTTTACGACTTGACGACCACCTTCTTTCTATGAGCAAGCAGTGATGCGAGGCAAATGAACATCTTGAGGCCTGTTGCTTTCTCAGTGGGTTGTCGTCGCACGTCAAGAAATTCGGAGAGAGGGGGGTGGAGCACATCATTGAGCTCTCTCTCTCTCTGTCTCTCTGTCTCTTTCTGTCTCTCTCTGTCTCTCTCTCTCTCTCTCTCTCTCTCTCTCTCTCTCTCTCTCTCTCTCTCTCTCTCTCTCTCTCTCTCTCTGTGTCTCTCCCTCTCTCTCTCTCTCTCTCTCTCATCTCTCCATCTCTCTCTCTCTCTCTCTCTCTCTCTCTCTCTCTCTCTCTCTCTCTCTCTCTCTCTCTCTCTCTCTCTCTCTGCGGCATAACAAGGTTTCACAAGGTTTATTCAATTCCAAAAAATACCAGGGGGCTGATGGTGTGAAAAGACAGGTGGCGGAAGGGGAAAAAAAAGTGTACTGCATGTCTCAATGTGTGTGTACATTCATTTCAAAGGTGAATTGTTGCCCCTCCCCTTTTCTCGAAAACCATCGCACTATGATAGACAAGGGTCCGATGATGATGACGATGATGAAGATGATGATGATGATGAAGATGATGATGATGATGATGGATGAGGATGATGACGATGATGATGGTGATGATGATGATGATGGTGATGATGATGATGATGATGATGATGATGATGATGTCAAAACAATTCATGACAGACAATGTCATTAACCTTCCGGGCGTTCTGTGGATGTCCATAGTGCCATTTTTAGTGGCAATAGAAGACTTATGACCTACTTTTAACGCCTGCTTAATTAAACACAAATGTGTTAATGATTTTTTTTGAAAGAAGAAAACTACAGCATTTTTTAAAAGTTCGGAGTTCAATATAACTGATCCGACGTTTCTTAAAAACTATCTGGTAAAAAATTAAAATTAAAATAAAAGTCATCTGTCGGAGGCAACTCGTCTTGCGACCATCAGCCGATTGTTTTAGTCTGATGTTTATGTGGCTTCTTTGTTATTGTTATATTTATTGTAATCATGTAAACAACTCTACGACACACTTCCTAGTATATTATAATGAGGACAATAAACGATTAATAGATTGATTGATTGATTGATTAGCTAATACATTGGTTGATTGATTGATTGGTTGATCACCAATAAAGTACCAAAGTAGACTGAAGCAAAGCAATCAAGATTATGTTTAACATTTTTCAAATCGCAATTTCCGCATTTTAATAACTTATCTATTTTACCCAAAATGTTCTTCATTTTTCTCTTCACCTTGTGCTGGTTTGCTTAAATTGTGGACTTTTCGGCCTAGTGCAGAGAAGACACCATTCTTTTATTAGAAATGTCTTCCTGTTGGGGTTGATCCACAAGATAGTGTTTGTTAGCAGATATACATACTGACGAGAATTCCATAATTCGAAAGAGATCTCTCTATGTACCATGCTCATACACTGTCTGTCCCCCATTGGGACAAAAAGTAAACCAGCACAATCTTTTACTTTTATTTTATTCTTTTCACAGCACAGAGCTACCTTCAGAAAGTATACACAGTTAGTGGTGTTTGTGGTTTCTTTGATCAAAGATTATGTTTTAGATAACAAAAGTTCAAATTCCTCTACAGTGGAACCTCCCTTATAAGACCTCCCATTATAAGACTCCCTCCCACATAAGACCTACCTCTCTGAGACATTGTCCTTCTTTGTGAGTATTAAACGTACCTCCCTTTCAGACCCCTCCCTTATAAGACCTCATTTGGGATGATTTGTGAAGGTCTTATAAGAGAGGTTCCACTGTATCAAAACATGGCAATATTGTTGCTTCATAATATGTGAGCAGTTACACTAATTACCGTCTCTCTTTATTGAACGGGTGGTAGGAACATGCATAGAACAGGCTAAGACATCAATTCTACATCCGCTTAGGTGGAGAGACAGTTTGGGTATGAATTGGGTTTTTGGGGCGGTTACATCTCTGTCAACCAAAGGATGGAAGTTCAGTTTAACGTCGCGTATCGGCTTTCGCCATGTACGACGGGCTGAACAAACCAATCAGTGTATAAACAAAAATGTATGTTCCTGAATCACTGTCTTAGTCAAAAGGCCGAGAAGCGATCATAATTAATATTGAACATAACTTAGTCAAAGTCTAACCAAAGTCTGACAAGTCTGTTTTTATTAATGTGGAACCAATGTCAGGCCTATGCCTATGAACACTGATGCTGGGTGCACTACTGATCTTATTTGCTGCACTGTCTTCCTATGTCTTCCTATGTCTTCCTATGTCTTCCTATGTTTTCCTTAGTCTTTCTTAGTAAATAAACAAAGTCAAACAACTGTCTGGTTTCCTCTATATGTTCCTGGTCTGTGCGGAGTGTGCCTATCTTCACCCTCCAATCCTTATCCTGATCCTTATCCCTCATCAACTCCTCCTTATCCCTATCCCTTACCCCTTACCACACCCCATCACATTAAGTTACTATTTTTCAACGTTTATCTCTATCGATATTATTGTAGAACAATATTGGAGGAAGCCAGGATGTCCCAACTTGTTACACCATAACCCTTCCCGTACCCCGTGGGTGTGATTTGCACCCATACTTTTACGTTTTGCTTCATATTTTCCAAACCGTTCATATTATGGCAACAGTCGAAAAGCGCACAATAGTAGGCCTACTTTTTCCCAAACGCGCACAGCCGTCAAAAGGAGCACATATTTATGGTAGAAAAGCGCACGATATTTACAATCCGAAAGCGCACAGTTGTTTTTGAGACGGGTGGACTAGGACTAAGCCTATCCCTAACCCTATTCCTAACCCTATCCCTAACCCTATTCTTAACCCTAACCCTAACCCTATCCCTAAACATATCCCTAACCCTATCCCTAACCTATCTGAAAAACAAGGAATACCTGGGTACGCAGAATTGCAATGATACAAATGCTCAGCAGAATGAGCTCAAGTTTTGAACGGTTGAAGTGTGCGCCTTTGGACAGTGAAATTGTGCGCATTTTGCCGTGCGCCTTTGGATAGTGTGCGTTTTGTGTGTGCCCCCCATATTATAGTCTTGCTGAAAGTTTAAGACTTTGTCAATGAAAGATCCCAGCTTGTGCACCCCCCAAATCAAGCATTTGTGTTGACAAACAACCGAGTCAATAAACAACAAAGTCGTCGTTTTAAACGTTGTTCGTTCCTTTGATGCCTTAAAGGTGCACCCTGACGGATGAGTTTTTGCAACAAACACGTCGAGATCGTCAGGAAAACACCCTTTACAGAGATCGCAACACTCACTTTGCTCTGGTTTCCCAGAAATGAAACCGTCAAATTGGCGATTCCTCCTTGGCGGAGGTGTAGGACGTCAAATTCTTTCAGTCTTCTCTTTTTTAATGGCCGCCTGATTTTAGACCAAATCGTTTGCACGAAATTTTCACAATACAAGCTTTTATATTGTTTGTTTGTATTAATGTTATACAGTTTACCTAAAGAAGGGTCGCTCACAACAAAGAAAACAGCTCCAATTCTTTGTTTTACTGCACTACAAAAAAAAAGAAGCTTCAACCACAATGAGTGACCTCCACCCACCCCATCCAAAATGGCTATTCTCTCCGGCATCTCCGCTAAGGAGGAGTCGCCGTTTTGACGGTTTGATTTTTTTTAGGAAACCAGAGCAAAGTTAGTGTTCCGATCCTTGAAAAGGCTGTCTTTCTGGCGATCTCGACGTGTTTCTTGCAAAAAAACCTCATCCGTCAGGGTGTCCCTTTAAAGGTTGTTCCTGTATTAACATCTCTTTCACTTTCAAAGGAACGTAAACTGTAGAGTGAGTGAGTACACGTGCAGAGTATCACGTCCAGAATCAGTAGGGGGGGGGGGGGGGGGGGGGGGGGGGGGGGGGGGGGGGGGGGGGGGGGGGGGGGGGGGGGTGGGGGGGGGGTGGATTATTACATTGCATTTTTGAACAGTGTTGCGTTTCTTTTTCTGAACAGTGTATAAACAGAACTAGACACACTGCGGTAGGTTTGTGGGGTTTAATCTGAAGCTGACAATAAAGGTTCCTCACATAAGATGGAAAGGAAAGAAGAACAGGAGATCTAAGGTGAACGAACACATCAGTCCAAAGGCAAATAAAAACGTTTCTTTTTTCATCTATACTGTATTGTCCATTTAAAAAAACCCACCCACCACATTCTTCATTAATGTTCTTTTTATGGGTTGTACGGTAAATCGTTTTCAGCGAGTAATGTTTTAAAATTGTTATATATGTAGCAGGGGAAAAAAAAACCAAGAAAAATGAATGAAATGCAGCTATTCCGTCAGACAAAATATGCACGTGCAAAACATTATATTTCCTTTAGAGCTTGACCATCGATGTGTAAGGATCGCGAGACATCAGAAAAAAGAACGTCGACTGTATCTGTGGGTTTTATGTCCCCTCTCTACTCTCTCTCTCGTCTCTCTCTCTCTCTCTCTCTCTCTCTCTCTCTCTCTCTCTCTCTCTCTCTCTCTCTCTCTCTCTCTCTCTCTCTCCATTGCAGAGCATTCCATCACAATAAAACGACATAAAAAAGAGAAGATTCACCCGAAAATCCGTATTATAAAAAAAACCACCCACACCATGATTAACGCGGTTTATTTCTAATATTTGTGTGTGTGTGTCCCTCCCTCTACACACATCATATACATCTGCAGGTGCATTATCAATGATGTTCTCCAAACAGACCCATACTCACAGGCCCTCTGTCACCTTCAGTTCGCTCGACTGCCCCATAACGAGCTGCCATTCAACTCACTCCCCACCGATATCAAAATGGCGCGGGCGGGCCTTCCCGCTTCCCGCCACCCACCTTGCTTCTTCCTCCAGGGACCCCTTATTATTGACGTCCGCCAAAAGTCGAGGGGCTTGGTGGAGGGAGAGCAATACAAGGGGCGTTCCCTATTCCTTCCCCCTTATGACGAGCCCTCGCTTGAAAAGGGACTGACTTGAAAAGGCAGACGAAAGGTAAAAAGACAGGGGTGGTGGGGGGGGGGGGGGGGGGGGGGGGGGGGGAGGATTTAAGAGACTAGAGAAGTTAAAGAGAGAAGGTTAAATAATAATAATAATAATAATAATAATAATAATAATACAAAAAAAAGCTGGACTAAATAAAGCCAACAGGTCCCAGATTAGGGCTACGATTAGAATCTCTCTCCCCTCCGCGGCTCGAGAGCGTGCGGGCGCACAATACCAGCAAGGGGAGCATGCATTATCATTATGAAGTTGGGCTTACAACTGCCTAGCCTAGGACAGGACAGGGCAGGGCAGGACATGGGGTGGGGGGGGGGGTGGGGTGGGCGGGGGAGGGAAAGGGGGTGCCAGCAACAAAAAACCCTCAAAGAGCCGCCGTGTTTTGGGAGTTGCGGTGCTAACACCCTGTCGACGACAAGGGGGGGGGGGGGGGGGGGGGGGGGGGCACAAAAGATTGAGAGTCGCCTTCGCTTGTGTGTTTCTTTGGTGACCCCCCCCCCCCTCTCCTCTCCCCTGTAACATCCCTTACCCAGTTCTTTTTTCTACTGACTTTAATCATTACCCCACCCCCCCCGCCCCTCCCCATTACCTCTCCTCTCCCCCCCTCCACTCCTTCATTTTTTTGGTGGTGTTTTTTTTAAAGGAGCGAAGTCGCCGCCTCCCCTTTTTTCTTGTGCACAAACACAACTATCACTAGTATAAACAACGACAGCCAAGAAAAAACTTGAGGGTGGGGGTGGGGGTGGGGGGTTTGGGGGGGAAAGCAAAAGCGAATGAATATTAATGAAGACAATATTGGATTTCCCCCCTCGTTGCGAACCTGTCTTTCGGGAGTTTCACATTTGTATGCAAGGACAGATTCTGGGGGGTTTTTGGTGGCTTTTTTCTCGAAAGATACTAAAAGGACTGGAGTTCATTTTTTTTCTTGTCTTTATTATGTTCTTTAACCCTTTCGCCGCCAGCCATTTTTCAGCAAAAACATTTTCATTAAACTTACCTGGGTGAAGAACAAAAATCTGTCTGTAATATTGGGGATTCCTCTGTGACATATTTAAAGTAAGGCTTATATCCTTACCTCCCAAAATTAAGAGAACAGGGTCTTTGGATAACAGACCCTGATTTGATGCCTTTTAGTGACATGGGTGTTCAATCATTGTGGAGCAAAAATGCGACGTTGGCGGTGAAAGGGTTAACTCTTTTACTACCGCTTCATGTTTTGTTTTTGTGTGAAGCGTCTTTGGAATAGGGTTCTTTTTCGAGTAGACTATTGTTTTGACGTGCCTTGCGTTGGTACCATAACAAAGCCTTTTTGTTTTTCCTTTTCAATATTTCATGCAATTTTCTTAAATGGGCTGCCTCTAGATTGAATAACGGACAAGGAACATGATCCGACATTTCTTATTTTTTCTTGAAGAATATAAATGCATGCCTGACACTATTCTGGAATGATAATAGGGGAAGACGGGGCAAAATGCCCATGGGCGGGTAAGAAGCCCATGCCAATTATCTCATGAAAATAAAGAACATTTTGCCCATGAGACGAATGCTAAACATTAACACTCGTCTCATGGGCAAAATGTGACTGAAATTTGCTTTATTTCATGAGATAATTGGCATGGGCTTCTTACCCGTCCATGGGATTTTTACCCCGTCGTCACCTACTGAACATCTGCAAAGGTCCACCTAATTAAAGCTAGAGATACCGGAGGAGGGGGTGGGGTCTTCCGTACAAACAGTTCCCCCGCCTTCTGGAAGTTCTGTGCTTGTAACTTCCTCTAATCTCTCTCTCTCTCTCTCTCTCTCTCTCTCTCTCTCTCTCTCTCTCTCTCTCTCTCTCTCTCTCTCTCTCTCTCTCTCTCTCTCTCTCTCTCTCTCTCTCTCTTTGACTCGGCCTTTGTCCTTTGCTTTGTGTCATCTACTATCTTTCTGTTTTTTTACCCATTTTCCGGCCTTTTTGTTTTATATAAACAAAAATCTTCCATATAGATTTCTCCTTTGAGCTCGTCCGAAATCGGAATGTGTCGGCTGAATGCAGCGCGGGGACCAGTGAGAACTAAAAAAACGGACGCCTACCTACCCATTGTGGCCTTATGGCCCGGGAACGCAGAAGAAGAAAAAGCAGAAGCAATATAAAATACCAGATGAACACGGCTTTTGGGAATCCTCTAAGCAAGGCTTCTCTAGTATAGTCGAATTCAAGCCCCAACCCTCCAGAATATCCCTTATATTTCTTTCTTAGTCTCTGCTAGTCCTAATTGGGGAACTTAGTTTCTCACAGGAACACAGCGGCTTCGCCTATAGTCAAGCATCAATCTTGTTTTTGTTTTGTCCTTACTCGGTCATGCATCGATCCACCATAAACTGAAAAAAGAAACAGAGATCACATTTTAACACTGGGTTTTTTTGGGGGGTGGTGGTGGTTGGGTGTGTCTGTGATCAATCTCCAACCCTTTGTGCTATAGTAGTAATAAAGTAACAATTCGCGAGAAGAGACACGAAGTGGTCAGTTGAGCGTAAAAACAAGGAACGGAACCTGGTGGAAAGAAATTAGGTGGGCGGAAATCAAAAGAGAAAAATTCGCATCGGGTCTGGTTCAGATCACAGTTTACGTGACGCGACAGGAGCTGTTAACTTTGGACTTTTGGGGGAGAATTTGTTTTTATAGACTAGGGCTAGTTTAGGAGGAGAGGAAGGTGAGGTGGGTGTGTACTCTCTCTCTCTCTCTCTCTCTCTCTCTCTCTCTCTCTCTCTCTCTCTCTCTCTCTCTCTCTCTTTCTCTCTCTCTCTCTCTCTCCACCCCTCTCTCTCTCTCTCTCTCTCTCTCTCTCTCTCTCTCTCTCTCTCTCTCTCTCTCTCTCTCTCTCTCTCTCTCTCTCTCTCCCTCTCTCTCTCTCTCTCTCTCTCTCTCTCTCTCTCTCTCTCTCTCTCTCTCTCTCTTTGTTCCCTCTATCTGCATCTGTCTGTCTGGTCTGTCTCTCTCATTTTACTTTATCATTTTACTTTATCTATTCTATTTGTTTCATTTCATTCTATGCCATCTTATTTTATTTTGTTATTTTTATTTCATTTTATGTTTATTGCACAATGTCCCCAGCAGAAGGCCTCGGGTCATTGAAAATCTCTCAGTCTGTCTCTGTCTCTCTCTGTATCTGTCTCTCTCTATGTATCTGTCTCTGTCTCTCTGTCTCTCTCTCTCTCTTTCTCTCGCTCTCTCACTCTCTCTCTCTCTCCCCCCCCCTCTCTTTCTCTCTCTCTCTCTCTCTCTCTCTCTCTCCCATCTCTCTCTCTCTCTCTCCTCGCTCTCTCTCTCTCTCTCTCTCTCTCTCCCTCTCCCCCTCCTCTCTCTCTCTCTCTCTCTCTCTCTCTCTCTCTCTCTCTCTCTCTCTCTCTCTCTCTCTCTCTCTGTGTTTCATAATTAAGCTCTTGTTGAGCATTCCTTCCAACTCTCGTCGCTGTCCATTCCCATCCCTTGCCCACCTTCTTTTTTTTTTTTTTAGCCTGTGGGGTAGGTAGGTGGGTGGGTGGGTGTGGGGTGGAGGCTACCTGTGATCGCCACATGCGTGCAGGGGACCACAGTCTGTGCACCCTCCCCCCCACCCCCGACATCACTTCCCCTACCCCCTTTTATCTCCAAACCATTCCCTTCCCTTCCACGACAGTTGTTATCATTTCCAGCCGACGACAACACCAACAAATGCTTCAATAATTCAGCCAACCCTGTCCCTCTTTATCCACCCGGTACCATCCCTTCCCCTTTTCTCCTCTATACGGTGACAGCCAAGCTGTTGACTGACTGACTGACTGACTGGCTGACTGACTGGCCAGAGGCCAATTACCTCTTGATTCCTTTTGTTGAGACTGGACTGGTCGGGGGAAGAAGAAAAAAAGCAGCAGGGAAAGAGATTGCCGACAGTGAAGAAATAATAGGGAGGGGGGGGGGGGGGACTTCCTCTAAAGAGCCTGACTGAGATTATTGACTTGTGTCCAAGCGGCTCGCTGTTTTAGCCTTTACCACACCGGTCAGCGGTTTACCTGGGGGTCAGTCATCCAGGCTGGACAGTCATGCCAGTCAAGTATGCATAAGTTGGGGGTCATTTTGATCAGTTTCTTCTGAGTTGTTGTTTTTTTTCTTCCAGCGCAGCTTCAGTTTTTGTGACCCCCAAAAAACTGTCTGGAATTCGCTCTCCCTGTCCACAATTGTTTTCTTCTCCACTTTACATGTTATTTAACATTCTACGTGTTTGTTTATTTAATATTATCTTCTTAAATGTATGTGATTTTATGCTGTGCCACAATATAATTTCTCCTTATGAGATAATAAAGTATTCGTGAGTCCTGAGTCTTGATCTCCGTCACCAGCCAACCTTTTCCATTTTTGAAAACCCAGCTCGAGACCCATCTGTTTCTGATTGTGCAGGCAGTATTAATCAGGACAATTCCAGCTAAACTGGTTTCCATAATTATGAGAATCTTGTAAATTAATCCCCCCCCCCCCTCCATTCCTCTGTGTGTGTGTGTGTGTGTGTGTGTGTGTGTGTGTGTGTGTGTGTGTGTGTGTGTATGTGTGTGTGTGTGTGTGTGTGTGTGTGTGTGTGTGTGTGTGTGTGTGTGTGTGTGTGTGTGTGTGCGCGTGTGCGTGTGCGTGTGCGTGTGCGTGCGCGTGTGTGTGCGCGTGTGTGTGCGCGCGTGTGTGTGAGGGACAAAAATCTCAAATAAAACTCCTCATTACTGTTTATGTAAAATGCTTTTTGGTTTAATTGTTGTTGGGTTTTTTAGATCAACAGGGCACAGTCACATACATCAAAACATTGTCAACATAAATGAGCAGCAGCAAGCTTGAAGCTTATAGTGTGCTCGCTACCTACATGTGTATGACATGCTTTTTGATGTTCCTTCATACGCTTCTAAGACATACCATGTTTCTTGCTATGTTTTTATGTATACTTGTTTCATATTTTGCATCTTGTATTTTTATTTCTTTTCCACTACATGCAAAAGAAGAAGAAGAAACAAAGACAAAAAAAGACCCATCTGTTTCAGAAAGGTTTTTTCTCTCTCTCTCTGTGATTTCATAGACATGGTTTTGCATGAATGTGGTGGCATGGTTCGCGTAAGTGTAACTGGTTTAAATATTTTAATGTCCGAAAACAAAATAGCATACAGCACAAGACAGCTGATGCAGTAACAAGCAGAGCTTAACCCTTTCACCGCCAAAGTCGCATTTTAGCACCACAGTGATTTAACACCTATGTCACTAAAAGGTATCAAATAGGGGTCTATTATCCAAAGACCCTATTGTCTTAGTTTTGGGAAGTAAGGATAGACCTTATTTTATATATGTCACAGAAGAATCCCCGATACTGCAGATGGATTTTGTTCTCTACCCAGGTAAATTTAATGGACATTTTGGGCTGAAATATGGCTGGCGGTGAAAGGGTTAAAGTGTAACTGCGTGTGATTCAGTGAATGTAAGTGCCTTGAGTTTAATACATTTCAAGGAAGACGCTATGTAAACGCTATGTATCATGCTATGTACTGTTTCTTTACTTTCGACCATAATGATATGTTTGAGTGGTTTTTTAATTATACTTTGCCGGCATTCTAGTACTACGCCAATCCTACGAAAACATTAAAACAACCACGTTTCTATTTGCAGTAGTTACTGTGCTCGCAAATGTGTCGATTCTCTGTTTCTAAAGCTCTTCATTGTGGAAATAACAAGGGTCAAACTATGTTCAAGTCTGAGGAAAAATAACGTTGTTAGCTTTGGTGGCGCCCTCGGAGGAGGACCTCACCCACGCTGGCTCCACGACTAAGATAATAGTGTCGTCAGTAGGGGGCTTAGTAGGTAGTGTCCTGAACAGGCTCTACTGAACTCCACCGAAGTGACTGACTCAGCAGCAGTGCAGTGTCTCCTCGGTTGGTTGCCTCCTGACGGCCTAACATATTAGATTCGCTCCCTTTGGACTGCTGGTCTCGGATTCTGCGACCTGAACAAGCGAAGGTGTGGCTGCGAGTTGGGACTCGGAATGAGCGGCGTGGGAGCAACGCCACTGTACGGCCCAGAAGGTGGGACAGAAGGGGAAAAATGTGAACTTTGTCTGGAACCACTTTTAACATTAGGCAAATCCGATTAAAAAAATCATGTTAGAAGAGTAAAAGAATATCTCAAAGACATTTCTTACTGCGTTTAGTATTTTCTCACACGCCCTTGTAAGGCAGCTAAGCCGTTTTTCAAACAATTGTGCACAATTCTGGGTGACTCCTAAGTTTTTGTGAGCAGTTTATTTAGCAGCCCACCCCTCCTGTGTGTTCGCTGCGGGGGCTTGGAAACCCTAAGTGCTTAGGACACCCTGTAGTTAGTTCCCTGACCAGACCTGTCAACCCTTGTGTGAAAAATGGACCCCCCGATACTCTCGATTTTGAACGGATTACGGGCCTGTAAGTGTTTCGCTATCAGCCTGTGTTTAACCCTTTCACCGCCAATGTCGCATTTTTACACCACAATGATTTAACACCCATGTCACTAAAACTCTTGAAATCAGGGTTTGTTTTTCAATGATATTGTGTTCCTAATTTGGGCAGTAAGGATTGACGCCATTCTAAATGTGTCACAGAGAAATCCCACAATATTGCAGACAAAATCTTTTCTGTAGCCAAGTAAATCTAATGGACATTTTTGGCTCAAAGATGGCTGGCGGTGAAAGGGTTAAATATAAAATACAAGCAAGTCAACCCGGCTTTTCTCTGCCTTGATCTGTTATGCAGCCTGAGCCATTTCCTCAATAATACTGGCCTATCTCCATCCTTTTGTATTTATTTATACACACAAAGTTAAAGTTTTACGTCCTCTCGGCCGAAGCCATATGGGACATTACTATTAATTTATAAATTGGGAAGAGGGGGAAGGAAGAAAAAAAAGAATGTTTGTTTAGGCGAAAATGGAGTTTTACGTTTGACACATTTTTGTAA
>CM065696.1:28601673-28606673 GCA_017654935.2 Phymorhynchus buccinoides
TTCCTTCCTTCCTTTCTTCCTTGCCTTCTGCCTCTACCCCGCTCTATTCTTATTGCAATCACACACACATACACACGCAGGCACTCCGCACGCACGCACGCACGCACACACACACCGGCCCTGTCCTCGACATTTAGCAGTTTGCATTCTCTAATCTGTTTTTCTCTCACACACACACACACACACACACACACACACACACACACACACACACACACACACACACACACACACACACACACATACGCGCGCGCGCGCACGCGCACGCACACACGCGCGCACGCACCACACACACACACACGCACACGCACACGCACGCGCGCGCGCACACGCACGCACGCGCACGCACGCACACACACCACACACACACACACACACACCAGTCACTCTACCGATATATACATTCTTACACACACTCACACACACACACACACACACACACACACACACACACACACACACACACACACACTCACACACACACACACACACACACACACACACACACACACACACACACACACACACACACACACCACACACACACACACACACACACACACACACACACACACACACACACACACACACACACACACACACACACACACACACACACACACACACACCGGTCCTATCCTCTACGTCAGCAGTTCCATTCTGTAATCTGTTTTTTCTCTCTCTCTCCCATACAGAGAGAGAGAGAGAGAGAGAGGAGAGAGAGAGAGAGAGAGAGAGAGAGAGAGAGAGAGAGAGAGAGAGAGAGAGAGAGAGACACACAGACAGACACACAGAGAGAGAGAGAGAGAGAGAGAGAGACAGAGAGAGACACAGAGAGAGAGAGTGAGAGACAGAGAGAGAGAGATGAGAGAGAGGATCCAATCCAATCCAAGTCAAAACTTTGTATTGAGTACTAGCGCAACGCCTAGTACTGGCAATGCACCGTACTGGTAACGCCTAGTAACAGTAACGCCAAGTACTGGTAACGCTGAGTACAGCAAATTTGAAGCGATTCGGTTAAGAAACGGCGGAGTTATAAGGCCCCGTTTCCCGTTGGCGCTGCTCTGAGAGTGACGCGCTCTCCCGATTCTCTTTCACTTTGCTGCCAGGCTTTGCCCGGGCCATAGCAAGCCTGACAGAGATCGATTCGGTTAAGAAACGGCGGAGTTATTCGTGAAACGGTGAAGCGGCGTATAGCGCGCGCGTTTCAGAACCGATTCGCTTCCAGTTTGTCACACCGATAGTCACCATTCCCGGTCATGAACCTGCCAAACTGGAAGGCAATCGGCCCAGAAATGCCGGTGATACGGGCGCCGAGACTCCTGCGGATACGCGTTTCGCGCATTTGCGAAACCGCGCAAATGACACGGCCACCCCGGTTGCCGTTGCCAGCACCCCGTTAGGGCTCACAGCAAATTTGAAGCGATTCGGTCAAAAAACGGCGGAGTTATAAGGACACTTGGCTTTTTACTATATAATAATAATAATGGGAATTTATATAGCGCTCTTTCTCACATGAGCTCAGTGCGCTTTACATTGATAACAAGAACCTTAACATTAAAGGCAAACAAATAATTAATCATTAGAAAGTAAAATAAGCACGATGCCTACACACAACGTTCTCTTACTTCCTTACTCACACACACACACACACACACACACACACACACACACACACACACACACACACACACACACACATACACATGCATGCGCACACGCACACTCGCACACTCGCACACTCGCACACAATTAATTATACAAGTAAAATAGTTACAACATGAACATTCTAAGAAGAAACATAGAGACCACATTCACATTCCCAATCAAGTTTGAATACAATACTGCAACTTGAAATAAAATCATACTGCCATCGACATACCAATTACATGACTAATTATAATAGACAAATTTTGCAAAAACAAAAATACCCTTCTACCTCATTTACAAGCATTTAAAGTTTACAAGACGTAGACATTCTACATACAAAATACGAATAATAAAATAATTGTAAATACATTTTTTACAAGATTTCTGCAATAAAACGGACCCCCCCCCCCTTACACACACACAACACACACACACACACACACACACACACACACACACACACACACACACCTCACACACAAACACTAATCAATCATAATATGTCCGAAACAAGTGAGTTTTAAGGGCAGAGCGAAAGGCGGAAATAGAGTCAGATGAGCGAACATGTTGTGGGAGGGAATTCCATAAGTGAGGTGCTAAATAGTAGAAGGATCGTTCACCAAACGATTTCGTGTGGACCCGAGGAACCTTGAGTGTGCAGCAGTCAGAGGAAGAACGTAGGGAGCGAGCAGGTAAGTAGACAGTTACTAGTTCGGAGAGATAGACGGGACCAGAGGAGTGAACAGCACCGAAACAAAGGCAAGCTATTTTATATATGATGCCTTTCTGCCCGTATCAAGTAAGGAAAAGAGGGGGGAGGGGGGCGTGAGTGTAAGCATACCGACATATTTTTGTGTGGTGATTACAAAGTACAAAGAGACATAGGAAGGTACGTTGGGGTTGGGTGGGGGAGGGGGAGGGGGAGGGGGTGGGTTTACTAACATATGCATATAATAACAAAATGTGCAACGTTCACAAAGATATAAAGATAAACATATAGTGATTACAGAACATAGAGAGACATAGCAACGTACGTCGAGGGGTGGTGGTGGGGGGGGGGGGGGGGCGTGGGGGGGGGGGGGGGGGGGGGGGTACGAACTAATACACACAACAAAAGCAACAACTTTCAAATGTGTCAAAACCTCCGAAACAATTATGAAACACATCTGAGAGGGGAAGAAACAAAACAAAAAGCTCAACATAATTTTGTCAACATTTCAATTTATTAATCTTTGTCCAGACTTCCAGAATCAGCCACACTCCCATCACTAATAATAATGTTACACAAACCGGCAAATTCCACCAACAGTGAAAAAAACAGCAGGCAAACAAACAACCGAATTAACATTCGTTTTCTCATATCCAAAATTATTCTTAAAATACTTATGAAGTGAAAGTGAGTTTTCGTATAATATATACTGATGGAAAAAAGTTAGGGACCAGTCACACACACATGCACAACTTTCCAACCACGAATGGCAATGCAATTGTTTTGGGCAAGCATTCCACCTCGTGTGGCGGCGACAGAAAGCTAGGCGAGCCTGCCGATGTGCCGATGTCAGCCGTGGACGAAGAGCTGGACGACGAGAACGGAGGCCAAACGCACGAAGGCGGTTTCCAACAGTCTTCTGGCTGACGTTGGTGTTAGTTGCCGTCCGCACACTACTGAACATGTCGATGGACTTACAATTTTCGTTTTGAACCCCTGTGTTGTTTGAGGGCTCGCGGAAAGCAAACGGATAATCAAATCGGAATAAAATTTGGTACTCTGATTGACGAGATAATTACTTAAATGCTTGCCCAAACAAATTGAATTGCCATTCGTGGTTGGAAAGTTGTGCATGTGTGTGTGACTGGTCCCTAACTTGTTTCCATCAGTATATGTAAAAGACGTCGAATACCATCACCGAAAAACAGAACAACAAGAAACGTTCCTGCGTCAGAGAGGTTATTTATAGGTGGTCATTTTGCTCTTACACGATTGGATTGCCTTGGTTGATGTTGTTGAATTGAGTTTATTACGTTTTTTAATCGTTAGGATACCAAACTCGTCATTTCCTGTTTATAACTTTAAAGGGGCACCCTGACGGATGCGTTTCTGTAGAAACACGTCGAAATCACCAGGAAAACACCCTTTACAGAGATTGCAATACTGACTTTGCTCTGGTTTCCTAGAAATCAAACCGTCAAATCGGCGATTCCTCCTTGGCGGAGGTGCTGGAAATCAAATTATTTTACCCAAAGAGAAGGCGTGTGCCGTCTCTTTTCTAATGACCGCCTGCGTTTAGACCAAATCGTTTGCACGAAATGTTCGCAATAGAAGCCTTTTTATTTATTTATTATTTTTAATTGTATACAGTTTGTCTAAAGGAAGTTTCTCTCACAACAAAGGAAATAGCTCCATTTTTTTTTTTTACTGCACTACAAAAAAACAAAAACGCTTCAACCACAATGACCTCCACCCACCCACCCCATCCAAAATGTCTACTCTCTCCGGCATCTCCGCCAAGGAGGAATCGCCGTTTTGACGGTTTAATTTCTAGGAAACCAGAGCAAAGTGAGTGTTCCGATCCTTGAAAAGGCTGTCTTTCTCGTGACCTCGACGTGTTTCTTGCAAAAACTCATCCGTCAAGTTCCACCTTTAAATACTATTGTCCCTTTCATTCCATGATATTTTATAGGAGCCATTTTATTATCTGGTTTAAACGATTTATTATTCAGTTACATTCGCATAGACATAAAACACAACAGACTGAAGCAACAACAAGCGAAGCTTATAGCGTGCTCAGTTAGAAAATGTACACAGCAATATTGGCGGAATTAAACGTGGAAAACAAATGTACGAAACGGAACAATAAAATAATGAAAATGAAATACTGGGTGGATGCAAAGTTGAATCAACACAGCTATACATTATTTTTTTTATCATTAGGAAAAGATGCAATACACAAACATGAACATAAATAATATTACGCACATCAGAGAGCGAGAGAGAGAGAGAGAGAGAGAGAGAGAGAGAGAGAGAGAGAGAGAGAGAGAGAGAGAGAGAGAGAGAGAGAGAGAGAGAGAGAGAGAGAGAGAGAGAGTGAGAGAGAGAGAGAGAGAGCGGGGGGGAGAGTGAGAGAGACCGACCCAAATTTTGCCATTGACAAGTCCCACAAGTTTTATTATCTGACATAAAGTCGTATCCGTTTCTGCTGTTTTGTTAAGCTTAATAAAGAAAATTGATATATCAGTGGGTTGGACCTTCAGCAATTTGTGTTGAAACAGAAAATCGGATCATTTTCAAAGGGCACATCACGACAGACCGATGTTTAAAGACACACTGACGCACCACCATTAAGTCCCTT
>CM065696.1:28611673-28629173 GCA_017654935.2 Phymorhynchus buccinoides
CACACACACACACACACACACACACACACACACACACACACACACATGCGCGTTGTTGTGTGTTATCGTAAAAGAAATATCTATATAACTCCTCTTTTTTGTGTCCGATTGGGCTGACTGAAATTTAAGAAAAGTTGCAGAACAGTGTGGGTAAAGCAAAAATTGAAACATTAAATCATTTGGCCGAGTTTTCGGCGAAATACAGCCACAAAAATCGGGAAATCGGCGAAATTTCAATCTGGGATACCATAGAAAGTTTGCTGTACGGAATGGATTCATATTGTGAATAATTGCTATAAAAATTAAAAAAACATTTATATAACTTCCAGTATAAAAGCGAACCGGAAGTACCTAGGCGAGGAACCTGCAGGTCAATTTGTATTCACGGAGTATAAATCATTTTGGGTTCCAAATTCAACTTTTTTTTGGTTCGTTTGAGAAGCGTTTGATTCATATAAATTATTATACGATACACTCTCAACAAAACGGATTCTTAATCTTATTTTCTATAAGGTTTCCATATTCGTGTTTAATAATCATTATTGTTGTTCCTTGTCCACGCTTAGTGTAATTTATATTGCAGCCAATTCTGTGTAGCCAAACTATTTAGTGAGTAGCATGCATAAGCATTTTTGCTTGTTGTAGGTTACTCTTATTTAAATGTTGTTGCTGCTTTATTGTGTAATTTGGAATACAATTGTTTAAAGCAGATAGAGAGCGGATTGGATTATATTGGCAGTGACAAAAGTAGGACAATGATCACATCTTTCAAAAAAAATGAAATAAAATAAGATCGCCTCAGAAAAGAAAAAACAAAGTTTCTGTCCAAACATAGAATGTGTGTGCGTGTGTGTGTGTGTGTGTGTGTGTGTGTGTGTGTGTGTGTGTGTGTGTGTGTGTGTGTGTGTGTGTGTGTATGTGTGCGTGTGTGTGTGTGTGTGTGTGTGTGTGTGTGTGTGTGTGTGTGTGTGTGTGTGTGTGTGTGTATGTGTGTATGTGTGTGTGTGTGTGTGTGTATGTGCGTGCGTGCGTGCGTGTGCGTGTGTGTGTATATGTCTGTGTGTGTGTGTGTCAGTGGGATGCGGTTCTGAGAAGGGTGAGCAGACGGTTACCACTCAACTGCGCCTATCTGAGCAACGTTCATCAATTGCGTCTGCTTTCGGCCACTGACAGAATGTGACTTCCAGCACCTCCGCCAAGGAGGAATCGCCGATTGGACGGTTTGATTTATATAGGAAACCAGAACACAAAGTGACATTCGCGATCCCTGTAAAGGTGTTTTCCTGGTGATCTCGACGTGTTTCTTGCAACCAAAAAAACTCATCCGTCAGGGTGCCCCTTTGGACTAGGCGCAAATGAGGTGCACCGGAGCAGATACAAACTGGGTCTCCAGTCTCACCCCTTCCTCTTTCTTGTCCTTGCTTGAAAGGGAGGGAATCCTTCCCCCACTCCTGCTTGCAAATGGCGACGACACACACGTTTCTGTTTGCTCATCCGTTCGGTTAAGACCTTTCAGCAGCATGGAGGTAGCCTACCGTCCTAATCCAACATTAGCACATTGTTTTTTGGTGGGGGGTTTTGTTCTTTTTTTGTTGGGGGGGGGGGGGGGTCGTCTATTTCTGGGACAGGTTTTTCAATTTGAACAGGCGAGAGAATTTCGAAGCTCTTACTCTCTCTACCAATCAGAAAAGAGGTTACAGTGTTGTTTCCATCCAATCGTGTTGCTTGTTAGATGTAACTCGTAAATGAACGGGGAGAAGAATCATGTTTACAAATGAAGTTGATGGCCCTTAAATAAAACAAGTTTGGATTTATTTCGGGTTTGTCTCTTTTTGCGGACAATTTCAAAGACATTAGAAGACGAAAAAATAACCCACTGCGTTTACATTTTAACACGAACAGTTTTTGTTTGTGGCTCAAGCCACAAACCTATAACTCACTTTGTCGGTCGGTCGGTCTGTCTGTCTGTCGGTCCAAAATTGTCGCACTTCAAATCGAGGCTACACTTCAAATTGAGGCCGCTCTTTAAAATGATGTATTTTAAAAGCGTACAAAATAATAAACATACGTAATACAGACACTACAACAAACACGACGAGTATGCGGTGCTTCTTTTGATAAGTATAAGTAGGATACATAGTTTTAAATGTTTTCTAAAAGGTATAAAAAGTTACGAAATGGTGCAGAGATAACATTCTGGTTTACAGATTAAAATTATTGAAAAGCCAGGGGAGGTGACTCATGATTGGAGTGGTAAAAATAGACCGCGTGCCACAAACTATTGCGATTTCGCGCTTGTTTAAATGACACATACAATGTTTTGGTTTAAAATTGGTTTTAGTTACCAATAATTATTTAACGGCTAGAAAAGAAAAAACAACCGGCAACACTAAGTTTTAGCACTTATACTGTGCCAACTTATCTCATAAAATGTTTTGGTTAATGATCGATTGTGTGATTTTGGTTTTATAAACAATTGACAGTTCGCTTTTTAGTCAGTTATAAGTACAGACCGATAAATGGTACGGAGCAGTCGAAAAGAGCGCACCGCTAATAAGCGCGCGCCTAAAAGAGCGCATTTTGCATGCTAATAAGAACGCGTGTTCTTGCCAAAAAGAGCGCACGTGAATGTGTGGTTTTCGTGCTAATAAGCGCGCATAGGTGAAATCGTTCTCACCAGGGGTGCATCCCATAAGCGCGCGTTTTACCTACTATCTAAAAGCGCGCGTTTTACCTACTATCTAAAAGCGCGCGTTTTACCTACTATCTAAAAGCGCGCGTTTTACCTACTATCTAAAAGCGCACGTCCAAAAAATGAAGCTAGAAAGAGCGCAATGTTTTGTCCAATAAGCGCGCATCTTTGGAACCTAAGAAAGATCGAGGATGTCAAAAAGAGCGTGTTGTAAAATGTGATGTGAAACCCTAACCCTATCCCTAACCCTATCCCTAACCCTATCCCTAACCCTATCCCTAACCCTATCCCTAACCCTATCCCTAACGCTATCCCTAACCCTATCCCTAACCCTATCCCTAACGCTATCCCTAACCCTATCCCTAACGCTATCCCTAACCCTATCCCTAACCCTATCCCTAACCCTATCCCTAACCCTATCCCTAACCCTATCCCTAACCATATCCCTAACCATATCCCTAACCATATCCCTAACCATATCCCTAACCATATCCCTAACCATATCCCTAACCATATCCCTAACCCTATCCCTAACCCTATCCCTAACCCTATCCCTAACCCTATCCCTAACCTGGTGATGTGTTGAATCGTGGACATACCGAAAGTTTCTTTCTCCAAAACAGCAAGAAGACTGAAGTTTAGCCAACAGACGAGTGCAAATGGTAAATGTCTGGTGAGAACGATCTCACCTATGCGCGCTTATTAGCACAAAAACCACACCTTCACGTGCGCTCTTTTTGGCATGAACACGCGCTCTTATTAGCATGCAAAATGCGCTCTTTTAGGCGCGCGCTTATTAGCGGTGCGCTCTTTTCGACTGCTCCGCTCACCAGACATTTACCATTTGCACTCCTCTGTTTGCTAAACTTCAGTCTTCTTGCTGTTTGGGAGAAATAAACTTTCAATATGTCCCCACGATTGTTAACAATGCAGATCAAAATCACGGGTTTCGTGTGTTTTCCCTCGTATAGCTAGTAGGAAATCTTGTGTTGACCAGGTTTGACTCCCATGCAAATGCCCCCAAATTCGAAACGAAACATCATTTTAAAGAGCAGCCTCAATTTGAAGTTGGGGGCATTTGTATGTGGGTTACAGCTACCCAGAAAAAAACCAAGGTCAAGGTCACGACGGCCAAATGGTTTGCGCGGATCTCTTCCTATTAAGGTGGCACACAGTGGGGGGGGGGGGGGGGGGGGGGGGGGGGGGGGGGGGGGGGGGGGGGGGGGGGGGGGCAGTGGAGATTACAAGGGGATGACACTACACGTATCTGTATTATTAAAAATTCGGGACTTTACTGGTTTAGCAGTGCCTCCGGGCATTGCCTCCAGTATTGTTCAATACTGCCATGGGGTTAAAACTGCCACGGGAATTAACTGCCACGGGAATTAACTGCCACGGGGCGATTGCTAGTTATAGTAAAACGTTGTCAGATATTGTGACACCCAACATAAACAATAATATAATTGAACAATCTTTTTTGCTTCAGTGTGTCTGTGTGTGTGTATGCGCGCGCGCGTGTGTGTGCGTGTTTTAAAGATGACATTGGTGGCGATGCATAGGTCTAACGAGAGGCAAGTGGAGGTAAAAGTTATCAATCCTAACAGTATCACTTCATAATTATTTGTATTCTGTACAGCGTTCAACGCATTGACCATTTGAAATGAAACCAACCATAATCCACTAATAATAATAATAATAATAATAATAATAACTAGATGGCTTATGTTTGCCTTTGAGAGCAAACATGACAGGATTCTCCCCATAAGCAGCCATTTGCAAGCTCTTCAATTAATTAAAATTTGCCACATTTGTCAATTTTCGTCCCCACTTCCGGTTCGAATTTATACCGAAAGTATTACAATGTTACACTTTAGTAAATACTGGAGAAAAAAATGAAAGTCTTCCGTGCAGCCGTTTTCAAGTTATTGAAGATTTAAAAAAAAGATAACAACAACGACCAAAAAAAGAAACCAGCAAAACCCGCGCGAAGATAATAATAGTGCTGAATCACTACTCACTGACCATAATCATACTCGCTCACACAGTCAAGCATAATTTATTCCCGCAAAGTGGGTGAAAGATAATCTCTCCCACTTTCCCCTTTCGTGTTATTGGATTCCGGAACGGGCTATGAATGAAATCTCCCCCTCTTGGATACACGACCATTCTCTCTAAATAAACCACCCCCCAGTCTATCCCCACAGGGTTTCATACATTCATTCATCCTGAGTAGCCCCTTACTCCCGCAGGAGGTCCGTACTTCCCACCACGGGACCCCCCCCCCATGCTCGCACACTCAAGGAGGTTTCCCTACCCCCCAGGGGGTGATACCACCAAGAGAGTAACGATACTACTACTACTACAAGTAGCGAAGGGAAGAGGAGTGTATAATCCCACCCCCTGCGGAACGAACCCCTTACAGCTTTTACAGATTAGAGCGGACAGGCCTGATCATTGACGTGTGTTCCTACAATAATCATCGCTGTCACTTTGGGGCTTTTAATTTTTCCGTCGCTCAGTGTTTGGCTATGCTACTACCTATCGGAGCTTCGGCTCTGTAAAGAAAGAAAGAAACGAAAGAAAGGAAGAAAGAATGAATGAAAGAAAGAAAGAAAAAGCGCGACTTCCGCACCACACCTTTTGACAAAAAGAACTCCTCCACACACTCTCACCGAGCCACTCGCTAAAGCTGATATCTGTCCAGGGAGAGCAAGGGACACCCGTAAAAGAAGGACCCGAGCCCTTCCTTTGGGTCGTGATGGTCACCATACACGCTGCTATTTCCCGCTCTTTGCCCTGATCATTGACGTGTGTTCCTACAATAATCATCGCTGTCACTTGAGCTTTTGTTTGTCGTCGCTTGTTGGCTGAAAGCTGAAGGTCCGAAAGAAAGAAACGAAATAAAAAATAGCGCGATTTCCGCACCACCATTTGACGAAAGGAACCCCACACACTCACCAAGCAAGCCACTCCCTAAATCTGATATCTGTCCAGGAAGAGCAAGAGACATCCGGAGAAGAAGTACCCGTGCCTTTCTTTTGGGCCGTAATGGTCACCATACACGGTGCTATGTCTCGCTCTTTCCCCCATGCGACCCTTCATTCACCCCCCAGTGGGTGATATCGCTTAGCCTTGTCCACCCGTGGTTCCCTGATGATAATAAACTGGAGAGATTATATATCGCCTCCCCACGAGGGTGCTTTGCAAGGTGTGGACAGTCGCTTCCGTTAGTAATATCATTACTACTGGCATTGGCTTAATGATGATGCGAATGATCAAGGACACGAAAGAGACTCGCATGGTTTACGATCCCTGTAATTTTGCCAAGCGCAAATGAAAATTAAAATTAAAAATAATTGTCCTTTTCACGGGATATTATTTATGCAATGATGATATAAAACACTATTAAGCCAATAAAAAACAGACTTTTTTGTAAACCTACAACAAAGATAAAAAATACAGCAATAATGATAAACACCACACACGCACACACACGCGCGTGCACGCACACACACACACACACACACATGCGCGTGCGCACACACATGCGCGTGCGCACACACATGCACACACACAGACACACACGCACACATGCGCACACGCACACACACACACAGGCACGCACGCACGCACACACACACACACTCGCACATACACACACGCGCGCGCGCACACGCACGCACGCACACACACACACACATACAAACAGACTCACATCCAAGTAACCCTACAAAAAGAAGCATAGACCCACACAATAAATTATGTATGAATGACTTAGCTTTTTTTTACATATGATATTGCTTATGACAGTTGATTTTAAAAGAGAATTTGCCCAGCCCAACAGAACTATTCTTGCGTAGAGTAAATCAACTAACGTACTGTCGTAGTAAGCACGGTGCATTTTATTATAATTATCTTCTTCCCGTAAAATGCGTGGAAAGGTAAAAGACAAGGAGAGTGAGAGTGAAGAAGCCCACAAAGTAACTGTTGCTTTTCTCAGTAGGTGGTCCTAGCGGCCTCCCTCAGGGCTGCATTCATATACCTGCATGTTTCATACAGTTCCCTTCTATTCATAATTCATCAACCGCAAGACCTCTCACCTCCACCCGGCCTGTCTGGCTTACAATTACTCTTGGTCTAACACACCCGTCCTTTCCACCACACTGTCCAAATCTCATCTATTATAACCGAACTCAGCAAATGTTAAGAATAACCCCACTCCTCTGCCCCTTCCATTCATTTCAGACGGTTTCAGTAAGGCCGTGTACACACATAAGCGAATATTCCATGCGGGAACCCGTGCGCAATCCATAGATAAGTGAAACAAAGAAGGGAAAAGATTTGCGCACGTGTCCGAATTTCCCCTATATGCGTAAACTTGTATCCTTCTTTCTTCCACTTATTTATGGTTTTCCATACGGAACTTACGCGTCTAATGTGAACCCGGCCTTAGGGTTAGGGCTAGGAACAGGGTTTGGGATAGGGTTAGGGATAGGCTTAGGGTCTGTTAAGTGTCAAACACAAACATAAATTAAAAGTTGATGACTAAGCTGACCATAAACCTGTCCATAACCGTATCCCAAACCCTATTTCTATCCCTAACCCTAACATGAAACCGTCTGAAATGAATGGAAGGGGCGGAGGAGGGGGCTACTCTTAACATTTGTCCCGAACTCATATCATTCCCGTCCCCTCCCCCCCCCCCCCCCCCCCCCCCCCCCCCCCCCCCCCCCCCCCCCCCCCCCCCCCCCCCCCCCACTTTGCCTATTCCTGCTTCTATGAAATAATATCATCTATATAAATAAAACTTACTTTAGGTTCGTGTGTTTGTCAGGCAATTGTTCACTATGCACCAAACAACGCTGCTGCTCTGACTGCAGTATGTCGTATTGTATAACTTGACATGGAAGAAAAGTTTGTTTAAGCCACACAACGTTTGGTAGGCTTGTCCATGCACCCAGAAACCATATTGAACAATAAGTATGTTTTTGTCCAACATCACAAGAACTTCAGCGATGCACATGTTTGACTGTAAGCAACACGACTTGAAAACGGCAAGCCACTGATCCCAAGACCCTTAATTATTACTGATCTTTGATCTCCCACGGAGCACAGAGACAGATTTTGACTGAGCAGATCTCCAGTGCAACCTCCACAAAGGAACCACTCACTGGCTCTGACCAGTAAGTAGCAAATACAACTCAAAAAATGTTGGCTGTAGACACCCTAGGCCATTTTATATATATATATCATCCAGTTTGTGCCAAAAGGAACAATATACACCAACCAAACAACCACCAAGTTATCACAAGCATATAGAGTGAGTGAGGCAGGCTTTCGTGGTTTTTTTTGTTTGTCTCATAGCCTAAGCCACCCAGTGGCACTACCCGCCATGATGCTTGAATTCCGAGTCCCTATACCATCCCCACCCTTGATTGTCCAGTCGCAGAACCCTGAAACCCGCTGTCCATGGGAAGTGATCAATGTAGGCCTAAGGTTGTCCAGAGGCTAACCACCAGTTGAGACACAGCACTGCTGCCGGGTCACTTGGGTGGAGTTCAGTGGAGCCTGTTCTGACCAAACATACAAACAACATCACTTACTAAGCCCCCTACTGATGACTTAGTCGTGAAGCCAGCGTGAGTGAGGTCCTCATCCAAGGGCACCACCACGTCCACCCAACGACTACTCCACCGATCCCATTGACCTCAACCCAAACACACCAGGGCATGGGCCAGAGCAGCTATGGAAACTGAGGTCACTATGAGAGCAGGGTAGGAATGGCTACAGGTTTTAGGGATATTTTCTTTTTCTTTTTTTGGGTGGTGACTGATGATGATGATAATGAGTCCTGATGAAGATGATGCTGTGGGATCCATTATGGATTGAGATACTGTGACAGGGTGTCCTCCACGCTCCCTATGAAATTTATCCTGGCATCAACCAGGCCTGGCAGAAACAGACATCTGCAGTGTTGGCAGTTGGTCATGAAATTAGAGCAACACTCTCAATATACATTCATCAAACGGATGAGAGTCGACTGTGTCTTCCCTTTGAGTCCACAGCACATTCACTCTGGGTAGAAGATGGTCTGGGCAGGAAACAAACCCACAAGACACTGATGGGATTCGAACCCATGGCCTCCCAGTGCCACTAGTCTGCAGCTCTAGCCACTGAGCTACGGCGGCCGGTGCGAGTGAGATAGTTGGTTGAGGATGATAACAGAAGAAGTGAATGTATCTAGAGAACGTAGAAATTCCCAAATTCGTCCTCAACAACCCTCAAATCCTGCATTGCCGAAGTATGATCAGACCTTCGCGGAGCGAAAACGACCGGGCAAAAGTGCTAGTAGAGGGGAAAAAATCGCATTAGTCATGCTGAACTTTGCTGCACATATTGATAACAAACCAAAGACTTTGCCACACAAACTGGTTGTGGGTAGTCGAGCATAGCTATTTCCCCAATGTGTCTATTAGTGGGTTTTTGTTTTATTATTTCCTTTGTTTTGGGTAGTCTGTATAGTCCTATTGCAGAAATACCTGCTGGCTCTACAAGAAGAGAACATGTGGGTTTGGGGAACCTTTTGATAGCCATTGTACTTGGGAAAATAATGTTTGTTGATTCATCTAAGTACACCGGAATTAATGTCTCCCCCCCCCCCCCCCAGCTACGTTCCCGCACACCATGCACGGTTATTAACCATTTCACCGCCAGCCATATTTCAGCCAAACATTTCCATTAACTTTACCTGGGTAGAGAGCAAAATCCATCTGCAGTATTGGGGCTTCTTCAGTGACATATATAAAATAAGGTCTATCCTTACATCCCAAAGCTAAGACAATAGGGTCTTTGGATAACAGACCCCAATTTGATGCCTTTTAGTGACATAGGTGTTAAATCACTGTGGTGCTAACATGCGACTTTGGCGGTGAAAGGGTTACATTGATGATAACTGGACATACCCCACTCCCACTAAACCCCTTCTCCCAAACCTTCTCCCTCTTCTCCCTAATCGTCAAGCTACCTGCACCCCAATCATTGTCCTCACCACCCTTACTCCCTCCCCTGCATGCCAAGTTTACTCACCTACGTTCCCTCGCACTTTATGTTTACTTCACAGACTCTTCGTCCTCTTCCTCTTCCTTTGTATTGCGTTCTCTCCTTCCTGGACCCTTCTTCTCTTCACTCCTTCTTGTTCTTCCCCTTCGTCTGTTCCTTCCTTCCCTTCTTTGCGTGTGTTCTTTTTCTCTTTGTGTTCGTAAAAGGATAAATAAAATCCGAAGTACACCCACCCATCAGCTACACTTGGGAGTTTTGGTGAGTTTTTTCTTCAAGTTCAAATTTTTTTTTTATTGTTTTGCCAGTCTCGGAAGTCCTCTACTTCCGGTTTTACGGCCAAGTGGTGGGCGCAGTGTTAAAAAAAGAAGAAATACAAGACAAGAAACATAAGACAGAAAACGTGAAAGAAGAAGAAAGATGGTAGACACTATGGATTTGCCTCCGGTGAGCCTGTAATTATGAGAGAGAGAGAGAGAGAGAGAGAGAGAGAGAGAGAGAGAGAGAGAGAGAGAGAGAGAGAGAGAGAGAGAGAGAGACCGAGAGAGAGATGTAGCAGAGAGAAGGGGTGCCTTAAAATCACTGAATTACAAAATGTTCAGAGAGACCCCACCACCACCCCCACCCCACAGGCAGCGTATTGCCCCTTACCCAGAGATGACGAGGAATCCCAGCGGAGATGAGTCAGAGAATTATTTGAGAAAATGAGGCAGAGAGACATAGATTCTGTGAGAGAGAATTCAGAGAGACAGATTCTGAGGCACACACAATTCAGTAGGACAGAGAGATTCTGTGGCGCAGACAGATTCTGTAGGACAGCCAGATATAGATACTGTATTCATTCTGGGGGGGGGGTCATTCCCGGTTTATAGAACACCCCCACCCCCACCCCACCCTGCCCCAAGCATGTATCTAACATGTGCACAGAATGAATTCATATCCCACAGAATGTCCGACAAAATTAATTCTGTCTGAAGAATAAATTCTGAATCGATTTTCTGCCTATAAATGAGTCACTCAATGGAGAATGAATTGCATATGACGTTGTGTGTGTGTGGTGTGTGTGTGCCCCGTGTGCGTGTGTGTGTGGAGGACCACCAAACTGCCCCCTTCTTGTAGGCGATTGGATTGTTTGACAACTCAAAAAAGCGACTCTTGACAACGGCAGTAGATAATTTTTGGTCTTCCTGTCATCGATCGTACACTAAGAAATGTCGGCGTTGCTTTGGTAGGCCAAAATAAGAGGAGCTATACTATTGTTAGCCCAGCGGTCGTATAATATAATTATTTTCTTTTATTTGAAAAATATTACAAAAAAGTTGTAAGACAGTTGCATACATTTCCAACAAATTTCAAACTAATGAACACTACCTAGGTACCTACAATCGCCATCATATGCAAATGAGCCTCGTTCTCCATAGAATGAATTGTGTTTCCCACAGAACTCATTCTATAGGACAGAATTCATTCTATAGGACAGAATTTATTCTGTCGGACAGAATTCATTCTGTCGGACAGAATTCATTCTGTGGGAGAACAGAATTCATTCTGTGCACAAAATTTATTCTGTGGGACACAGAATTCATTCTGCGCAGAAAATGAGATGAGAAGAGAATTTTGTGCACAGAATGAGAGTCCTACAGAATGAATTCTGTCCTACAGAATGAATTCTGTCCTACAGAATGAATTGTGTGTGCCACAGAATGAATTCTGTCCTACAGAATGAATTCTGTCCTACAGAATGAATTGTGTGTGCCACAGAATGAATTCTGTGCACCACAGAATGAATTGACAGAATGAGGAAAATGCCTGATTTTACCACTAAAAATCGTGCAAATAATTGTTTGACGTTTGGAATGCCATAGCGGAACACCCCTCTCCCAACGAATCACTTGGTCCGGCCTTGGGCAAACAGACACAGAGAGAGAGAGAGAGAGAGAGAGAGAGAGAGAGAGAGAGAGAGAGAGAGAGAGAGAGAGAGAGAGAGAGAGAGAGAGAGAGAGAGAGAGAGACAGAGAGAGAGAGGGAGAAAGAGAGAGAGCGAGACAGAGAGAGAGAGAGAGAGAGAGAGAGACAGAGAGAGACACAGAGAGAGAGAGAGAGAGAGAGAGAGACAGAGAGAGAGAGACAGAGAGAGACAGAGAGAGAGAGAGAGAGAGACAGAGAGAGAGAGAGAGAGAGAGAGAGAGAGAGAGAGAGAGAGAGAGAGAGAGAGAGAGAGAGAGAGAGAGAGGAGAGAGAGACAGAGAGACAGAGAGAGAGACACACAGAGAGAGAGACAGAGAGAGAGAGAGAGAGAGAGAGAGAGAGAGAGAGAGAGAGAGAGAGAGAGAGAGAAAGAGAGAGAGAGAGACAGAGAGAGACAGAGAGAGAGAGAGAGAGAGAGAGAGACAGAGAGAGACAGAGAGAGAGAGACAGAGAGAGAGACAGAGAGAGAGAGAGACAGAGAGAGACAGAGAGAGAGACAGAGACAGAGAGAGAGAGAGAGAGAGAGAGAGAGGAGAGAGAGAGAGAGAGAGAGAGAGAGAGAGAGACAGACTGACAGACTGACACACAGACAGACACACACAGACACACACAGACAGGCAGAAAGAAGGCTATGTCTCCGCGCTCCACTTCCACAGGGCCTGACCCGAGGGTGTGTGCTCACCCACCCGTGACGCAGATGGTGTGAGGGGGGTGGGAGGGTGGGGTGGGGGACTGTGGCTGGGATGGAGGAGCGGCACAGCAGATAGATATATAGATGGAGGGCTTAGCAGTAGAGAGGATAGAGAGGGTAATATAGAGATGAACTGAGGGATGGATTCGAGGATGGGCCTCTCCTATAGTAGCTTAACTTCTCTCAGCTGATTATAGACTTTATTTTGTGTTTAATAAGTAGGTCTACAGTTTATCGGAACACACAGAGAGGGGGGTCCTTTATATTTTGAGTCATTGGTTCACTAAGTTGCCCCCCCCCCCCCACTCCCCCACCCTCCTCCCCTCTGGGAAAGTAGAGTGCGTTGATAATGGCCACTGCAACGACCATCTTTTGCAAGAGCGAACGCCCTTGGTGGGTGGGTGGGTGGAGGGATGCTTGAGTACTGACCAAACAAGGGAATAGCTCTCGCCAATAACCCCAGTTGAGGTCACTGAATGGCTGTCTTTTTTCAAGAGTGAATTCCCTTTTCGATACTGACCAACAAAGGGATTAACTCTTGCCATCAAGGGCGTTAATAAACCTATAGTTGCAATAAGGTGAGAACATAAAAGGTAGATGAAGGCTACCTGGGGAAGTGGGAGCTCCGTTGGTTCTTATATCTTTATCGATTAAAACATTCGGGACGTTCATCCTGGTATTGCAGTACCTCCAGGACCGTCCCGCCATCTTTATATCTATTGGTGTCCCACGTGTGCCTGTTCCAGGCCGGAGGACGCTAATCGGATTTTCTTATTCTGGGAGCTGGGCGTTTCGAGTTTTAGACTGGTCAACATCAGTGGTTTAAGCAAATCTTTAATATTTCCAAACACATATAACAGAAAGCAAAAGAGAGCATCAACAAGCTAGCGCTTATAGCGCGCGTGCTCCTGAAATATTTCATGACAAATATTAGGTGAATGACAGGCTGTGTAAGTACAATAATACATCATTTATACATGATAATTGAGCAAAAGAAAAGGCAAAAAGAAAAAACAAAGAAAAAAACCCATCAAATCAAACACACACAAAGAACATTATGTGCAATCAATTTAGTCACATAGTCAAAAGAGAAAATACTTCAACGTCAACAGCAGTCATACGTATTGTTCTTACGTTCATTATGCAACACATAATAATTATATTATCACGCGTATATAACCCGCAATCTTTAGTGCTTCTTTTTTTCTTTTTCTTTTTTTAGCAGTTTTTTTAAAACAAATTACGAATGATTGTGTAATTTAGCTGCGTCGGTTTGACACTTTAGTGTGTGTTTGATTTGCACCCCTAGGATTTCTTTTTTTAAGTGCAGGAGTCCTGCCTTGGCTTAAGGCTGTCAGATCAAATGACCAAAAGTCTGTACAGCTTATTCCGTGTCACTAGATAGTGCATGCACTTGTATACCGAATGGGGTATGAACGAGTTGGCGTCAATAATGTGTGTGTGTGTGTGTGTGTGTGTGTGTGTGTGTGTGTGTGTGTGTGTGTGTGTGTGTGTGTGTGCGTGCGTGTGCGTGTGCGTGTGCGTGTGTGTGTGCGTGTGTGTTGTGTGAGAGAGAGAGAGAGAGAGAGTTGCTTTGCATATGCACTGTTGGTGGTTGGTGTCACTCTTGAATGTTGTTTTTTGTTATCTGTTGATGAATAATTGATTGTAAAGCGCTTTGGGCTCATCTGAGGTAAAGCGCTATATAAATGTACTGTTATTATTATTATTATTATTATTATTATAATGCAGATGACCAGTGGTCACTTTGGCGTAAGTGGCACATTTTTCACTATTTAGCATCTTATTAGTGCGTCACGAGTACTACTGTACCTTGTACATTGAAAATGACCAGTAGTCAGTGACAATGACCAGTGGTCACTTTGATTTAAAGCTCTTCTTCTTTTTCTTCTTCTTTTTGAAAGTGTTTCGTGGAGAACCAAAAAAGGCAGGAGAATGGACCGGGTAAGGCAGAAAGATAGTAGATGACAGTAAGCAAAGGGAAAAGGCAGAGGTCAAAGAGAGTGACAGATTAGAGGAAGTTACCAGCACAGAACTTCCAGAAGGTGGGGGGGGACTATTTATACAAAAGACCCCCCCCGGTATCCCCACGGGGGGACGCCGATTATACTATACTCAGAGCGTAGAAGGGAAAAAACAAAAAAACAACAACATTGAAGCCCCTGACTCTCGCGTCACCTTTCCGCCCGATGTAGCAAGAAGGCTTACTATATTATACACTTCACAGTAGGCTGGCCGGCAGAAGCGTAGCCCGCGGTGCAGCGACGCGGCAAAACCGCTTAGCTTGCCGACGCGGCGGTGGCCTCAAAGCTGCGGCGTGACGCGACGCGGCGGCCAACTTCAAAGCAAAGAAACCGGCTGCGCGTGGTGGCTACTTTTCTTCAAAGCGCGGTACAAGTGCGACGGTCACACGTTGTCTGGACATCTGTCTGGGTTTTTTTCCCCTTCTTGTTTTACCTGTAAGTCTACCCCGAAGAAGAAGCCATTCCCATTTGTGACACTTAGAACTAAAACAAAAAAGGTGCGGAAAAAAGTAGAAGAAAAAGAAAACGCAATTGTTGTTTTTTACTCCGCGAGAATGCTTATTTGGTATTTGGTATTTGGTATATTCTACTCATAGAGACTTATCTCTGTGAAATTCGGGCTGCTCTCCCCCGGAGAGGGCGTCGCCACAAGTGCAGCGCCTACCCAATTGTGTGTGTGTGTGTGTGTGTGTGTGTGTGTGTGTGTGTGTTGTTTTTTGGGGGGGGGCACAGGGTGAGGAGGGGGTGTGGGCACACCTGGAAAAACTAGCTATCAATTTGGCCATACCATGCAGCGGGATTTCTCCCTGCTCTTACCGACTTTCAACTGCCGTGGGTGTTTTACATGCGTAAGGCTTTAAGTCTAGCTTTAAGTCCCCATCCGAAGCACTGGACTTTCAGTTCGATTTTTCCTGTCAAACTAGAAATAAAGGGCGAGGCCTGGATGCGAACCCGGGTCTCTCACGCTGCAGTCACGCGTTATAGTTGGCAGGCGAACGTCTTAACCACTCTGCCACCTTTCTCCCTAAAATGAAACTGCTTTTGTATATTTACCATACCAGTGTTAGCCCAAAATGTCATATGTACTAGGATACTAACAACACAAAAAAAGCAACAACAATAAAACAAACATGTGCATCGTCGAGCGGCTGCAAAGCCCCCTCGCAGCATCGCCGAGCTACTCCGAAATCGGAATGTGTCGACTGTACACACAGCGGGGAGACCATTGAGAACTGAAAACAGGACGCACGCATAGAGACGCCTCTATGATTATGAAGTACCTAATAATACCTAATAACCAGGAAACAGACAGACGGCCCTGAAGACATGAACCAGCTTTGGCTTCACCGCTATTGCAAAATAACAAACAATAAAAGAGAAAAACAAAACAAACTGTACACACAGCGGGGAGACCATTGAGAACTGAAAACAGGACGCACGCACGGACGGATGGACGGCCGGAAAGAAGTGGGACATAGCGGACCTGTGACACAAAGGGCCTAGGGCACAGCGGGTAATGTAAAACTAAATACATCAGTGGATAGCTTGCATCTTGGCAAACTAGTATACCAAATTTGATGATGATAGACTGAATAGTTTTTGAGAAAAACGGACGACATAGCGTGCCTGTGACACAAAGGGCCTAGGGCACAGCGGTTAATGTAAAACTAAATACATCAGTGGATAGCTTGCATCTTGGCAAACTAGTATACCAAATTTGATGATGATAGACTGAATAGTTTTTGAGAAAAACGGACGACATAGCGTGCCTGTGACACAAAGGGCCTAGGGCACAGCGGGTAATGTAAAACTAAATACATCAGTGGATAGCTTGCATCTTGGCAAACTAGTATACCAAATTTGATGATGATAGACTGAATAGTTTTTGAAAAAAACGGACGAATAGCCGGACGGACGGACGGACGCCGGATGCCGGCCGGACGCCGGACGCCGGACGGACGCCGGACGCCGGACGGACGGACGGACGGCGGACGCCGGACGGACCAGACAAACGGAACCTTCGGCTCGGGGACTACTAGACAAAAAAACAATAGTTCCCCGAACCTTCCGCTCGGGGACTAAAAACACAAATAACCACAGAGAACAAAACCCACGTTTGTTTTCCCACTCTGGGGTCAAATTCATGTCAAATACCAAAGAAAGGGGATGGGGGGAGGGGGGGTTAAGGGGTTGGGGTGGGGGGGACGGGCGTAGGCAATCCTTTTGGAATGCTTCAACTGCACACACACAAGTTATTAACCCCTTCACTGCCAGAGGAAAACTGAGAAATTGTCGATTTTCTTATAAACGTTTTAACAAATCTGAGAAAATGGTCCAGAGATATATCTGTCCTGGCTTATATCTAAATCAAAAACCCATCATTCCAGGACTATGACATCAAAAGTTATGACATCATCAGTGACATCATGCACTGCTAGACTGTCTCGTAGCAGGCAAGGAAGGGGTTAAAGGCGAACGTATTATAAGACGGGAGGGAGAGGACTAAGTCTCGCATTGCCTCCACGTGTTTTGGATGGCACCTGGCTGGCCCTGTAGTCATGTAGTAGCGTATTAGACATTCAAAACGGGGATTAGCGTGTTAAGTTAGGCTAAACAGACAATCGTTTTGGGAGTTTAGTCTAATGTACATACTACTACCCGTGTTGACTGAGTGTCTAAGACGCACTCATGATTGCACTCCCTGGGACGGTAATCATGAATGCGTCTCAAACAATTAACACGCGTCGTGGCATGTAAAATTTATAAAAAAATCTGACAAATACGATTGGCTGTTCACCCGTGTTAAAGACCCACTGACCCACCACGATTAAGTCCCTTGGTTTTTTTCTGGATAACTGTGACCCATATACAAATGCCCCCAACTTGAAATTGAGGCTGCTCTTTAAAATGAAGTTTCGTTTTCAATTTGGGGGCATCATTTGTATGGGAGTCAAACGTGGTCAAAACAAGATTTCTTACCAGCTATTAAGAGGGAAAACACGTGAAACCCGTGATTTTGATACGTGATCTTGTGGATCTTTAACATTT
>CM065696.1:28634173-28646673 GCA_017654935.2 Phymorhynchus buccinoides
TTTCTTACCAAGCATCAAGCTGTATTTTATAAACCTTTTCAGTTAATTACCATTGTTGAATAATTAATCGCAGTCATCATAAACGGCCATTATCTAATAGGACCCCCCCCCCCCCACCCCACCCCCCCCCCCCACCCCCCCACCACACCCCCTATGTAGTGCAGTACACACAACAGCCGCGGAGCATTTGTCACAGTCCTGGTTCATTGCGTTTTTCCGTCTTGCCTTTATCTTGTACTATTATTGGCTTAAACGGGGTTTTTGTACTCAACAATGTCAAATTATAAACAATAACGAGGTAACTGGGTAACAACAAGCATATAGCTTATAACGTACCCGTACACAATACATTACATATGATTCAAATGACGGAAGGTGTGTTCTCACCAATTAGAAAATATTATTTGAATATTTAGAAACATTATTCACAAGCTAACAAACAAAGTGAACAAAATAGAAAAACCAGAAAAGAAATAAGTCACATTTTGGAAAAAAATCACCACAAAGAAAAGAAAAGAAAGGAAGGAGGAAAACAAAAGGGGGATTGAGAGACAAATTAATCAACAATTTGATGACTCAATATGACACTCATTAAAACATCCCACAAATGTAATTACAACCATATTTACATATCTAGAACAAGTTATTCAATCAATTAGACCAATATAGAGGTGCACCTGCGCTTTCACACAAAAATGATTGGAATGTTTGATTTGACATGATAATTGAAAACAGTTTAGAAATAAGTTTAAAACCGATTCGAACCAGAAATGAAGAGATGTACAGTTTCAAATATTAATATGTTGGTTTCGTATGGAAGATTTTGCCTACCACACAAGAGAATGTCACATTATTATTGAATGCATGTGTTTAATAATTATGTAAATGGATTGAAAATTAGTGTTAAAAATAGCAACTTATAGAGGACGAAGTAGGCTACTCAATCTGCAGTAAGAAAGGCAAGACTGAAAAAAATGGAAACAACCGAGAAATGGAGGAGAGGGGGGGGGGGTATCTTTACCTTTACCTGCGCGCGCGCGCGCGTGTGTGGTTAAACATTTGCCAGCTGTTTCCATTGCAGATTTTGATTTGTTATTTAAAGGACATCACCCCCCCCACACACACACACACACACCCCACCACCACCACCACCCTCACCCACCCCTGCCCATAACTCTTAACTCGTTCCTACACCCACCACCCCTCTCCACCTCCTTCAACCCTGGTTATATAAACTCCCTACTTTACAGGATATCAATCGGAAGAAATTGAAATCAGCGTTTGCTTAATTCAGATAGACAAAAACTTCCGGACTTTGTGTAATAATGTTAAGAAAAGACATGTGGAAGTAATTCCCAGTTATAGCTATTCAATCTTAACGTAAAGGGTTTAACTTCAGAGAATTCAGATTAAAATCAATAAAATTATGATCGTCAACTCTGTGTGTGTGTGTGTGTGTGTGTGTGTGTGTGTGTGTGTGTGTGTGTGTGTGTGTGTGTGTGTGTGTGTGTGTGTGTGTATGTATGTATGCATGTGTGTGTGCGTGCGTGTGTGTGTGTGTGTGTGTGTGTATGTATGCATGCGTGTATGTATGTATGTATGTATGTATGTATGTATGTATGTATGCATGTGTGTGTATGTATGCATGTATGTGTATGTGTGTATGTATGCATGTATGTGTATGTAGGCCTATGTATGTATGCATGTATGTATGTATGTATGCATGTATTTTTGTATGTATGTATGTGTGTGTATGTATGTATGTATGTATGTATGTATGTATGTATGTATGTATGTATGTATGTGTGTGTGTGTATGTGTGTATGCATGCATGCATGTATGTATGTATGTATGTATGTATGTATGTATGTATGTATGTATGTATGTATGTATGCATGTATGCATGCATGTATGTATGTATCTATGTGTGTGTGTGTGTGTGTGTGTGTGTGTGTGTGTGTGTGTGTGTGTGTGGTGTGTAGGCCTACATGGATAGGTACGTGTACATATCATGTGTGGTGAGGTTTACAGACATGCACACAATCACACATGTATGTATGTATGTATGTATGTATGTATGTATGTATGTATGTATGTATGTATGTATGTATGTATGTATGTATGTATGTATGTATGTATGTATGTATGTATGTATGTATGTATGTATGTATGTATGTATGTATGTATGTATGTATTTATGTATTTATGTATGTATGTATGTATGTATGTATGCACGTATGCATGCATGTATGTATGTATCTATGTGTGTGTGTGTGTGTGTGTGTGTGTGTAGGCCTACATGGATAGGTACGTGTACATATCATGTGTGGTGAGGTTTACAGACATGCACACAATCACACATAAACAGTATTTGTAATTAATAGACAGTCATTATGCGTCTCTCTATCTGTCTGTCTGTCTGTCTGCATAATCTAGTGTGTGTGTGTGTGTGTGTGTTTGTGTATGCGCGCGTGTGTATGCGCGCATGTGTGTATGCGCGCGTGTGTGTATGCGCGCGTGTGTGTATGCGCGCGTGTGTGTATGCGCGCGCGTGTGTGTGTGTTCGCGAGTGAATCTGCATATCAATAGCGATGCCTAAGTCTGCATCATTCTGCGAGTATCGCTGTGTGTATGATGCTTTAGCGTGTATGCGTACATACACGTAGACTACATGTGTGTATAAAACGCATTATTGTGCGCGTTTGTGAACGTTTGTTACTGCGCAACCAAAAGTGACAATTAGCACAACTAGAACAAAGAGGACACAAATACGAGGAAACTAAGTATAGTTTTTTGGAATACTAACCCTATCCCTAACCCTAGGCCTAAACCTAACCCTACCCCCCACTATGTACTGCAGTACACCGCGATTTGTCACAGTTGTGGTTCGTTGCGTTTTTTCCGTCTTATTGGGAGGGGGTAGGGTTAGGTTTAGGGCTAGGGTTAGTGATAGGGTTAGTATTCCAAAAAGGTTATTAGCTACAAATGTTCCTAAAATACAGCTTTATGTATGGTAAGAAAGGCAATAACGGAAAAATAGAATTAACCGAGATAGGTAGGGGGGGGGGGGGGGGGGGGGGGGGGGGGGGGGGGGGGGGGGGGGGGGGGGGGGGGGGGGGGGGGGGGGGGGGTCTTGACCTTTACCGGTCATACTTAGCCAGGGTTATCACAGAAAGAAACAAGTGCAACGTCGAGCGGCTGCAAAGTCCCCTCGCAGCATCGCCGAGCTACTCCGAAATCAGAATGTGTCGGCTGTACACATACATAAAAACGCATCAAAACAGCACGTAACTACATAAAAACGCATCAAAAACAGCACGTAACTGAATAGGGTTTATATATATATATATATATATATATATATATATATATAGCCTTGGGGTTCGGACCCGTGATTTGAGCGCGCGCGATCATGCGCACACGAGCGCACAGAAAAAGTCATGACAACTGTGTTATAGACCATTCATCAAGAAATGTTGTGACAAAAACTGCATTGAAATACATGCAAAACTTCGCGAGATATTAGCAATTATGTGTTTCGGGGTTTGAACCCCGTAACTGGCGCGACCTTGACCTTAATGTAAAACTAAATACATCAGTGAAACTAGTATACCAAATTTGATGATGATAGACTGAATAGTTTTTGAGAAAAACGGACGAATAGCCGGACGGACACCGGACGGACGGACACCGGACGGACCAGACAGAAACAATAGTTCCCGAACCTTCGGCTCGGGGACTAAAAAGAAGGCTGGAACAGGAGAGGACGCGTGTTTGTGGGTAAGGGATGTGGGGGTGGGGGGGGGGGGTGGTGGGGTTTACAGAAGAAGAGGATGGTTGCAGGAAAAGATAAGCGGATTAAACACACCTAGATCGCGAAGACAGGTCTCCTCTCATGCGGGACCTATCACTTCCGGCGAAAATGCAAAACGCAAAAACAAAACAAAACAAAACACACATAACAAAAAACCAAGGAAGTTTATCAGCAAAAAGAAAGTGTTCGGTTTATCAGTTTGTTTATTCTCTCTCTTTTTTTCTAGTTTTCTTTTCTTCTTCATTTAAAAACCAAAAAAAAGTATGTTAAGGGAGTACATTGGAATAAGAACGAAGACGTGTGTGTGTAACTGTCTCGCTTGCTGGCTGTGTGTGTGAACAGAAATATGTAGCACATAATTATGCACTCAACACACACGCGCGTGCGTGCGCACACGCACACGCACACGCATACGCACACACGCGCGGCTCTGGCTGCGTAGCGCTTTCCAGCCGAGGTGGGAGCAACCCGAATTTCACAAAGACGCCTCTGTGAACTATAAAGTATCAAATACCAAATCAAATCTCTCAACAACACACACAGGAAAACATTGTTGTTGATTCTAATATGTTTATTTGGTTGTTTGGGGGTTCTGTATGGTTTTTGGTGTTTGTTTTTTTTCATATATTTAGTAATGTTGTTTGCTTGTTTTCTGGAAAAATTGTAAACTGTGAAAGAAAGAAAAAAAGTTCAATAATTTTTTTATATCCAAAGCGTATCATCCATCCATGCACGGGAATATCCACACACTAACCCCACCCCACCCCACCCTACACACCCCACCCTTACCCCTATATCCATATCCCCCCTCCCTCCCCTCCCTCTTGACTATGATTGTCTGATTGATTTATTGGTCTTCAACGCCGCTTGACGTGGAACAAGACACTTTGCCACCCCACCCCCTACTACAGCTTCACCGCCCCTTTGCAGAAGAGGAAGAGGCTGCATCCTGGTTGTCCTCTTCTCGTTTCGCCTAGTTCCCATTCGCTTTTAATCCTTTCACCGCCAGCCATATTTCAGCAAACAATTTCCGGTAAAGGTAAAGATGTGCCACCCCACCCCCCCTAAAAGGTAAAGATGTGCCACCCCTAAAAGGTAAAGAGCCCCCCCCCCCCCCCCCCTGCATTTCTCGGTTCATTCTATTTTTCCGTTTTTGCCTTTCTTACCATACATAAAGCTGTATTTTAGGAACATTTTTAGCTAATAACCTTTTTGGAATACTAACCCTATCCCTAAACCTATCCCTACCCCCCACTAATGTACTGCAGTACACCGCGATTTGTCACAGTTGTGGTTCGTTGCGTTTTTCCGTCTTATAGGGTGGGGGGTAGGGTTAGGTTTAGGGCTAGGGTTAGGGATAGGGTTAGTATTCCAAAAAGGTTATTAGCTAAAAAAAATGTTCCTAAAATACAGCTTTATGTATGGTAAGAAAGGCAATAACGTATAGGCCTATAAAATAAGGTATACGCTTACTTCCCAATACTAAGTCTTTGATCGGATAATATAGACCCCCAATGTGATGCCTTTTAGTGCTAAATCACTGTGGTGCTAAAATGCGACTTTGGCGGTGAAAGCAATGCTATGTGATGTTTTAGCTTTCTGGGTCCAAAGAATGAAAGCCGAATGTCAGCATTTTACCTGGGTCGTTTCAATGCGTTGGCTGATTGTTTCTTGTCTTAAAAAAACACACCTGTATTTTGCTGTTTCAATATTGGTGTTTCTATCTTATTTATCTGTGTTCAACAGTCGTCGAACCATATTTTTCTAGATGTAAAGATGGCACAATATCAGCTTCTAGCTTGTTGCTGCTGATATGTTTACTATCTATGTTTGTTCGTGTACTGTGGAGCTAAATAAAATTGTTTAATTAAACCAAAAACCACTTGTTGCACGTGTGACATTGTTTAAGCTTTGTACTGTTTTGTGTTACTCGCTAGAGTACAATACTGAACATAAATGAATCAATATGCAGTGTGTGTGTGTGTGTGTGTGTGTGTGTGTGTGTGTGTGTGTGTGTGTGTGTGTGTGTGTGTGTGTATGTGTGTGTGTGTGTTTGTGCGCGCGCGCGAGAACACACGTTGATACGATTGTGCTTGCGTGAGTGTGTGTGAGTAAGGCAAATACGACACGGAGAGAAACGCACATTACACCCCCCCCCCCCCCCCCCCCCCCCCCCCCCCCCCCCCCCCCCCCCCCCCCCCCCAAACAAACAAAAATATAATAAAAAGAGAATTCGTCTTCGCATATCTAGGAGAGAAAAAACATTAGCGTCTCCCTGACCATACATAAACTAAGGCGAATAGAGACAAGACCAATCGGTATCCCATCCCACCGTAAAGGTAAAAAAGACCACACATACTACACCACAGCAGGCGAGGCGAGGCGAGTCAGCTCTGGTCCTTTAAAGCGCAGGGGGTGGGGGGGTGGATTTATTTATGGTGGAAGCTTCTTCACGCTGATTGTCCCACACAGCAGGTGGCTGTCACTCTCGAGGCCTGGTTTCATGACCACCAAGGTGTCGTGATAAATGAGCTCTTCTGGTGCCCCAAAGTAGGGGGGATAGAAATCACTCTCGTGGCTTAATAATTTGACTTCTCTTCGTCAAATTAGAAGGCGTGACCTATTCTTTGTGATATTTGTTGACGTTCGCGCGCGTGCGATGGACAAACAAAGAGAGAGAGAGAGACTGCCTTCAACTGGAATCCCACCTGATGTCAACAGGGCTAAAGAGCATAATTCCGCCTAAACAGCTGCATTATAATGTGATGAAGAGCATTATTATCGTGGATTAGGCCGTGTACACACATAAGCGAATATTCTATGCGGAAACCCATGCGCAATCCATAAATAAGTGAGTCAAAGAAGGGAAAAGATTTGCGCACGTGTCCGAATTTCCCCTGCATGCGTAAACTTTTATCCTTCTTTCTTCCACTTATTTAGGTTTTTCCGTACGGAACTTAGGCCCTACGCGTCTGATATGAACCCGGCTTTATCGTGTCTAATTATGTCGGAAGGTACTATCATTCTTCTTGGCTGAAATCCGGGAGGAACTATCACACAATGAGTAAAATACAGTTGACTGTGAGAAAGTACTAAGACACACAATGAAAAAGAAAGTTGATTGACTGAATGTGTGCATGCGTGCGTGAGTTCATGCGTTCGCATCTCTCTCTCTCTCTCTCTCTCTCTCTCTCTCTCTCTCTCTCTCTCTCTCTCTCTCTCTCTCTCTCTCTCTCTCTCTCTCTCTCTCTCTCTCTCTCTCTCTCTCTCTCTCTCTCTCTCTCTCTCTCTCTCTCTCCACCTGTAGTGTTGGTGAAAGGGTGGGAGTAAAAAAATAAAATAGAAAAACCACCGGCTTCAGTCAGCTGCAGGACTACGAACTCTTTGTATATTATTCAGGCTTGTTGATGCTTCGCATCAGAAGAACTCTACGCGTGCAGCAATCAACAAGGGAGAAGGGTTGCAGAGTGGTCAAGACGTTCGCCTGCTAAATGTAATGCGTGACTGCAACGTGAGTGACCCGGGTTCCAATAAAACCCGGCCTCGCCCTTTCTTTCTAGTTTGACAGGAAAATCGAACTGACCGTCCAGTCCTTCGATCGGATGGGGACTTAAAGCTAGTCTGACCCGTGCGCTTTAACTTTTCGCGCGTAAAAATCCCACGGCAGTTGTAAGTCGGTAAGGAGCAGGGAGAAATCCCGCTGCCTGGTACGGCCAAATTGATAGCTAGGTTTTCCAAGTCTGTCCACACCCCCTCCTCACCCTGTGACCTCCCCCCCCCCCCCCCAAAAAAAAAAAAGTGTAGGCGCTGCACTTGCGGCGACGCTCTCTCCGGGGGAGAGCAGCCCGAATTTCACAGAGATATACCAAATACCAAGTACCAACTGGGTCCTACTACTGTCATTCAGCCTTGCTTGGTTGGGCTGGGTGCGTACGGGCGGCGATTGGAGAGACCTTCAGGCGGCAGCACCACTCAACTGCGCCTATTAATTGTGTGAAAATTTCTCAATTGCGCGCGCATGTCTGGTTATGTACATCGATTGCGCCTGCTTCCCGCAATTGATGACTATATTGGAAGTCAACCTTCAGATCGGATCAGAATGATGACTATCAAAATCAAAACTAGAGTTTTGAGTTCACCTAGGCACAGAGGTAGGCTAACGCGTTTCGCCTCGTGTGCACGATAAACCCGAGTTCGAACCTTGGGTACATGGGGGATTTCTTCTCTCACTCTGCACTAGGCCTTTATATAATGGTCTGAACGTGGAGCCTTTCGGATGAGACGATAAACCGAGGTCCCGTGTGCCCATGCACTTAGCACACGCTAAACCCAGCGGCAACGGAAAATTGTCATTTCATTTGGTCAAAATTTACCCCTCCCCTTTTTTTTCCTTCCTTATCAGCCACACAAAACTCGCATGCAAATTTTTTTTAAAAAAGGGTGTCACGCCTCTGGCTGCGACGCGCTCTCCAGGTGGGAGCAACCCGAATTTCACAGAGTTGCCTCTGTGATTATAAAGTACCGAAATACCAAATACCTATTTAAATTTTATTTTCTCTTGTTCGCTTTGGGTATTTTGGTATATTCTAGTCACAAAGACTTATCTCTGTGAAATTCGGGCTGCTCTCCCCGGAGAGCGCGTCGCCGCAAGTGCAGCGCCTACCCAAAAAAAAAAAAAAAAAAAAATTTGGGGGTGGGGTGGGGGGGAGGGGGGGGGGGGGGGGGGGGGGGGCGGGGGGCAGGGGGGGGGGGGGGCACAGGCTAAGGAAAACTTGCAGCATTATGTGCAGTGTTGTCATGAACCATTATCAACCTTTTCAACGGGCGCAAAAAAAAAGTGATGACTACAACGGGCGCAATACAACCGACACAGGCGCAATTGAGCGTAGGGATAATTAAAATAGGCTTCAATCAGGGCTCCCAATCGTCCCGCAAAACAAGGGGTCCCCGGGACTCCTTCACTTACAGCGTAGAGAGTCCTAGAGGCGGGATAGAGGGTTCCAGTGGCATTGCGAATGTTAAAAAGATGTTCTACCGCATCCCTGCCTCCCCTGCACGTTGGTGTTTTTTTTAGAGGGTTCTTTAGAATGTTAGTACTTCATAGACCCCCAGTGTAGAGTAACACATAGGTAGCGCGTTCGCCTCGTGTCAAGTAAACCCGAGTTCGAACCTGGGTACTGGAGATTTTTCCTCTCATTTTGCACTAGGCCTTACGGTCTGAACGTGGAGTCTTTCGGATGAGACGATAACCGAGGTCCCGTGTGCCCATGTACTTAGCACACGTTAAACCCAGTGGAAACAAAAAAGTTGTCATTTGGTCAGAATTTACACACACACACACACACACACACACCCTTTCCTTCCTCATCAGTCACACAAAATGCAAAAAAACAAAAAAACAAAAAAAAGTTGGGTGGCGCGCCTCTTGCTGCGACGCTCTCTCCAGGTTGGAGCAACTCGAATTGCACAGAGACGCCTCTGTGACTATAAAGTACCTTATACCTAAAAGAAATAAAGAAAAGGGGGTCCCTGGGAGCCCTGTTTGGCAATTGAGATGCGCCGTTTTTCTTCAAGGTGGGTAGGTAGGTAGGTAGGTAGGTAGGTAGGTAGGTAAGTAGGTAAGGTGTGTAATACAATAGGGTAGAGGCAAGGTTTCAGAGGACTTGCAGGCTTGGAAGTAACATACGGCAATTGTCGGCCACTGGCTAACTCACGCCTCGCTGCCGATCTGTCACCCCCGGTAAACGTCACTGGGTTTCCGATTCTGTCCACTCGAGTTGGTGTCTGTTCCGCTACACCTGCAGGTGTAAGGCTCGGTGTCCATCTTGTGTCCTGGCTAATACAAAGTAGAGGTGAGGGGAAAAAACAAAAAAAAGGGTGAGGGGAAAAAACCGGTTTGAACCGAAAAAACGGTGCTAAACTTTCGGGGTTCGAAAAACCGGTTCGAGTTGCTGTGAACCGTTTTTTGTTTTTACTGCAAACTGAAAGTAAGTTTTTCTTAGAATAACGCATTATTTTCGAAAAACCGGTGCTAAACTTTCGGGGTTCGAAAAACCGGTTCGAGTTGCTGTGAACCGTATTATTTTCTGCAAACTGAAAGTAAGTTTTTTTTTAGAATAACGCATTATTTTCGAAAAACCGGTGCTAAACTTTCGAAAAAAAAAAACCGGTTCGAGTTGCTGTGAACCGTGTTTTTTTTTTACTGCAAACTGAAAGTAAGTTTTTCTTAGAATAACGCATTATTTTCGAAAAACAACACTGATTCTCAACGCAGATTGGGTGTTTGTAAACCAAGAGTAGCTGTTTCTAGTTTGTGGTGGTGTATGGCTTTGACTTTGAGTGTTGAGTTGAGTGTGTGTGTGTCATAAGTCATCAGTTTCTTTATTGTGTGTGTGTGCGCGTGCGTGCGTGCGTGTGTGTGTGTGTGTGAATATTCTGACAAATAAATATGTGTTTGCATAGGTGAAACTAGTGATGCGAGTTCTTGTTAAAAAAACCGGTTCGGTAAAACCGCTGTGAAAGAGGGAAAACCGGTTCGGATTTTTGAACCGGTTCTCAACTCTAATACAAAGCATCTGTTTTGTTTCATTACGTGTTTTTCTCACACCTGCTGCCATGTCATTCACACCGACTGGCTGTGCGTTGCGTACTGCATTTGGTCCGCTGTCGCCCATGTTGTTTGGGTCTTGGGGAAGGGAGACCAAAAGAAGCAGACCTGATTGCGTGTATAATAACCTGTCAGCGAGTCAAAGGCAACAAGGCGTGTGCTACCTTTCACACGATTGTCAAACATGCTGGGTCCTCGGTAGAACACAGATGGACACCGAGCATTAGAGAAGTAGGAGAGGAAAGAGGCTTCTTATTTTCTTAGCTAGGTATTGTAGTAGTTGCAGTAGCACTGCTATTGTTATATTATTGTTGTACCCTAAGCCAGATCGGCTTGCCTGTCTAGTAAGTTGTCTGCTGTAGTTCGGTTAGTTGTAGCAGGGACACTAGGCGTTCAAGACTTGCAGTTGGTCATCTCCAAACATGGAACACTCAATGTTTATAAAGTTTTATTTTTTGTGTATTTTTGACGGGTTAAGGTTTGGGATAGGGTTAGGGATGGGGTTAGGGTTAGGGTTAGGGATAGAGTCAGTTTAATTTCAGATTGAATGGGTTAAGATATACACATTCTAAAGTTTCGCTGAAAACCTACATTGTCACGGCGAATGGCGTCATTTTCCATATTTGGAGATGACCAAGTGCAGAATTGAGCGTCTTGTTTGCAGGGACACTTTATATTACGGGTAGCACGAATCGAAAGAAAGAAAGAAGGAATAGGGGAAGACGGGGTAAAAAGCCCATGGGCGGGTAGGAAGCCCATGCCAATTATCTCATGAAATGAAGCAAATTTTAGTCCAATTTTGCCCATGAGACGAACACTAAACATTAACACTCGTCTCATGGGCAAAATGTGACTGAAATATGCTTCATTTCATGAGATAACTGGCATGGGCTTCTTACCCGCCCATGGGCTTTTTACCCCGTCTTACCCTATAAAGAAAGGGAAAAGAAAGAAGACTGTTAGCAAAAGTACAGAGAGCTAGAATGGGATTAACTAAACACGTGCTTCGTTTGTGATTGTTTGTTTGTTTGTTTGTTTGTTTGTTTGTTTTTGTTGTTGCTGTTCTTGTTCTTTTTCTCAGGTAAAAGCCAGAAGGCATCATGTGGGGCCTTAACTTCTTTATTCCTTTCTGATAATACTTTCTGGGTTTCACTCTAGAAGAATGATGATTTTTATTATTTTTAAGCACGTGAGCCTCGAAATGAGAGACTTAGTGCGATTTTTCTCACGCCAGAGGGCATGACGCTCGTGTGGGGCTAATCCTCTCTATATTATTAGTTGGGGATAAAGAAAGAGAGAGAGACAGTGAGTGGTCCTACCATCACTCTCTCTCTCTCTCACTACGCCCAAGTAAGAAAATCGCGTGATAAGCCCCTAGTGCATTGACTGCCCTCTGGCGTGAAAAATATCGCCATAGGTTGACCATTGACTGTACGCGTTTGCATTGCATTGTCCCGGATTGGTGTTTATCACCCGCGGAGTTTACGGAGCGAAGGTGATATTGTTTTTGTTGTGTAAGTCAGTGGCTGTGTGTGTATGTATGTATGTGTGTGTGTGTGTTTGTTAACAGCATATCACCATGAAGGAATAAAGATAGGAAGATGAAACTTGATGTGCATGTAGGCTAGGTACTGTAGATGTGCCCTTTGGTGTTAAGGTCAAGGTCATGACCTTGACGTATGACCGTGAAAACTGAAAATCTATTTTTTAGCCATATCATATGGGACATTTGTAAATACAAAGATGGTGGAAACGATACTGGATGCAATGCCCGGAGGCAGTGCAACATCAGTAAAGTCCCGATTTTGTAACAATACAGATAAGTATAGCAGTAAAGCCGGCGACAGACTATGTGACTGCCTCATATGACGCAATCACGTCGTGACGTAGATCAAATGTTGTTTCCCGCACAGAAGACGTCACAAGCCATCTGACTCGATCAGACTCGATCAGTGAAATTTAGAACCCGCCCTATTCGGCCCTGTCACCTGACTGGGCCCGACTGAGTCAGACTGATCGAGTTAGATGGTATGCAAATGAGGTGAAACGTCACGACCTGATCGAGTCACATGAGGCAGC
>CM065696.1:28654173-28659173 GCA_017654935.2 Phymorhynchus buccinoides
CTCTCCTCTCTCTCTCTCTCTCTCTCTCTCTCTCTCTCTCTGTGCTCGTGCGTGTGTGTGTGTGTGTGCGCGCGCGTGTGCGCGTGCGTGCGTGTGCGTGCGCGCGCGCGTGCTCGTCAGTAGGTGTATATTACTTTCTAGAAATCTTTGTCTGCCTTCCTATCTACACACTCCTCTATCTGTGTATCTCTGTCTCTCTGTCACTCTGTCTCTGTCCCTGTCTGCCTCTCTCTCTCTCTCTCTCTCTCTCTCTCTCTCTCTCTCTCTCTCTCTCTCTCTCTCTCCTCTCTCTCTCAGAAAAGAAAAGAAAAAAAAGGAAAGGGGAAGTCAGGGAAGGTCTGTGAAGCTCTCTCTCTCTCTCTCTCTCTCTCCTCTCTCTCTCTCCGTCCGCATTCACACGCAATGTTGCACCACGTATAAGTAAGTTACGCTTTCAAGAAAGGCAAGCCGAGCTACTTCAGCACTTTTAGCAGGCGTCCAGAGTAGTTGACAAGAATCGGTTTGATGCTGAGTAAGGTCTGCTATGCCTAAGGCCGGCGCGCGCGCTCGCGTCTGTGTATGTGTGTGCGCGCGTGCGCGCTCGCGCTCGGCTGTGTATAGAATAAGCGTAGACCTACGTGTGTCGTCAAACAATAATTATGCGCGTGTTTGTAAAATTATGCAACGTCTACCAGGCTTTTTGCTTGTGACAAAAATGTCAGAAAACTCATTTCGATTTGAGCTGAAAAGTATCACGTTTCTATTATTTCTCAGCAAGCCACAGCACAGTACAATGCTCTCTGTTTCTGTCTCTGTCTGTCTTTCTCTCTCTCTCTCTCTCTCTCTCTCTCTCTCTCTCTCTCTCTCTCTCTCTCTCTCTCTCTCTCTCTCTCTCTCTCTCTCTCTCTCTCTCTCTCTCTCTCTCAAATAGGCGTTGCCTAAAATCTATATCCTTGGAAAATAAGGTTTAAGTTGTCAAGTTTTTCAATGTTTCTCTCTCTCTCTATCTCTTTCATCTCTCCTCTCTCTCTCTCTCTCTCTCTCGTCCGTCTCTCTCTCTCTCTCTCTCTCTACTCTCTCTCTCTCTCTTTTCTTCTTTTTTTCTCTCTCTCGCCCCCTCTCTCTCTCTCTCTCTCTCTCTCTCTCTCTTCTCTCTCGTCATCTCTCTCTCTCTCTCTCTCTCTCTCTCTCTCTCTCTCTCTCTCTCTCTCTCCTCTCTCTCTCTCATCTGGTCTCGTCTCTCTATCGGTATCTCCCATCCTCTCTCTCTGCTCTCTCCCCCCCCCTCCATCCTCTCTCTACTTTCTCTATCTCTCTCTCTCTCTCTGGTTACACGCATGTATGCACGCACGAGTATTAACAATTATGCATGCGCGTATGCAATTTTAGTAATCCATATTTCAGCCTATCTTTTATCATAACAACACCTGCTTTGCTACCTTTTATGTTCAAATATGTATGCGTAGCAGTATACCTTGCCACGTTTGTGTTCTATGTTCGTATATGTATCAAGGACAGATTAGAAGACTAGGCGTTGCCTAAAATCTTTCTCCTTGAAAAATAAAGTTCAAGTTTTCAAGTTCTCGCTCATGCTCTCTTTCATACACGCGCGCACACATAGCCCTACACACACGCGCGCGCGCGCGTACACGCACACCGTGTTACCCACCCACCCACGCACTTAACTTCACCATCCTACTCCAGAACCCACACTATCTACAAGACAATGATGTTTTCATTTCAAAGACAAAGCCAAGAGAAATCAATATTTCGCTTGTATCGATTAGCTGTCAAGAAACAGAAAACGACCCTCTCACAATCCAGTGTATGTACATCTTATCTTATCTTATCTTATTATTACGAGAGTTTGTGACATTGTCAGCCTCACAACAACTACCACCGCCATTATCATCATCATCATCATCATCATCATCATCACCATCGTCGTCTCATAGTGTCAGTCGCCCGGCTCGGGAATTTCAGAAAACAAAACGCAAATCCCACGAGCTGAGCATTTGGCGTGGCACTGAAAAAGATGCTAACGAAGCAAGTTGGTCATAATTATTATCATCAGCCTGGATGGATTATAATAATTATAGGGCTAGAATTGTTTGACTTAGCATTGGCTGCTATAGGTTTTTTTAAAGTTATAATTACGCCAGTTTGCCATTCCAGACTATGGATTGTAGGTAGCAGAGACAGTGCATGCTACTCCGAATGACTGGACTAAAATGTGTGGGGTTCTTTGTTTTGTTTTTTTGGTGTGTGTGTGTGTGTGTGTGTGTGTGTGTGTTGTGTGTGTGTGTGTGTGTGGGGGGGGGGGGGGGGTTGTTAGTGGAGAATGCATGCTTTCTATATTGATAGACGATAGTAAATTGAGAGTTGAATAATGAATGAATTTTATTTCAAAAGAAATATAAACTCGTTTGGCCCTTTGCTCAAATGTTTTTTTAATCATCGGTTGCCTTTAGCCTGTAGTAGGGGCCAACAGTAACATGAGAGCTGTACACAAAATGATTTTCTACAGTAATGGAATATCGTGGCACAAGTTTTTGTCTCTTGTGGAAGACTACGACTCTCAAACGAGGGGACCTTGGCACCGGCTCTGGTGCTGCAGCCAAAGGGATGGGTTGGCCTTTGTGGACCTTCCCCAACGCCAGCTGTCCTCAAATCCCTTTGGCCGAGAGAGTGGGGATGTACCCTGGACAAGGCATCTCCTCTATAAACAAATTCTCGCCCTGCCCGCTGGAATAGCGCATCTGCCCCCTCTGCTATCTGGCAGTCGTGGTCGGAAACGACTGACTGGCATGCAGGCAGAAACGCGTGAAAGACTATGATTGTCAAACTCGGAGGCATCAGCATAGATAGACACTTAGTACTTCAGCCACGGGGGATAATTATGTTACTTAGGGTGGGAGTTTGGGGGGGAGGATGATCACTACTACTACTACTACTACTACTACTACTACTACTACTACTACACCAAAGACGCGAATGACGACGACGACGATGATGATGAGGAGGAGGATGATGATGTTTATATTCATGATGATAATGATGATGATGATGACGATGATGATGATGATAACGACGACGACGATGACGACATCGACAACGACGATGATGATGATGATGATGATGATGATGATCAATAATCAGTTCACGAAAACCAATTTGCAGCTTTATCCGATTAGGGTGGGGTTGGTTGGAAAGTCGAAAGGCAGAAGCGGGCGGTAGTAAGAGGAGATGTTATATAATATCGTTTAATATCATATCATATCGATAATAATTATAAACAAAAAGTACGATATTTGACAGATCGTGAAAAACAATCTATTTTTTTTCTATTATTATTTTCTTCTTCTCGTAGTTGATACGAAGCAATGTCGACTTTGCAGTTTATCTCTCTCTCTCTCTCCCTTTCTGGTCTGTTTTTTTCTCTCTTTGTTCCCCAAATCTCTCTTTCTCAATATTTTGATTTAAGGTGTTATTTGAGCCGATGCTTTGACTGAAAACCCCGCAACAAGTAACTAACTAAATAGGTATAAATGAATAAATAAATAAAGAAAGAAAGAAAGAATAATTACCGGAGATTATCTCCTTGCGCTATTTGAATAGACGGTTTTTGAGGAAGAGACAAGTTTTTGGTGTGTATTTTTGTTTGATTGCTTGTTCGTTTTTGTTTCTTTGTTTTTTTTATTGTTCTTTTTTTTAAAATTTTGGATGGGTGAGAATTTTTGAAGTATGTTAGCGGAACTAACTAAGTAGCAGCTTTTAATGACAATAAAGCAGTTGCAGTTTTCGTTCAAAAGACAATACAACAAACAAACAACTACACGACAAGTGTAAAATGACGTTATTTTATTCACAAGGGACTGGATATTTCGGCGAATGCGCCTTTATCAACACAGACAAACAATTAAACAGCAAACAGCAAAAGGAGCAAAAAACCAAGAAGATCAAAAAGAAATACTCCCCCTCTACAGGCCAATGCGTAAATCAATGAGAAAAGAAACAAGTGCAACGCCGAGCGGCTGCAAAATCCCCTCGCAGCATCGTTGAGCTACTCCGAAATCGGAATGTGTCGGCTGTACACATACTTAAAAACGCATCAAAACAGCACGTAACTACATAAAAACGCATCAAAACAGCACGTAACTGAATAGGTTGTTATACCTTGGGGTTCGGACCCGTGATTTGAGCGCGCGCGATCATGCGCACACGCGCGCACAGAACAATTCATGACAACTGTGTTAATTCATCAAGAAATGTTGTGAAAAAAGCTGCATTAAAATACATGCAAAACTTCGCGAGATATTAGCGATTATGTGTTTCTGGGTTTGAACCCCGTAACTGGCGCGACCTTGACCTTAATGTAAAACTAAATACATCAGTGGATAGCTTGCATCTTGGCAAACTAGTATGATAAATTTGATAATGATAGACTGAATAGTTTTTGATAAAAACGGACGAATAGCCGGACGGACGGAGGCACGCCGGACGGACACCGGACGGACCAGACATAAACAATAGCTCCCCGAACCGAAGGTTCGGGGACTAAAAAAAGATGGACACATAGAGAAAAAGAAGATAATGATGGACGCGTTTGGCAGTGGGCTATAAGCGTCTAAGCATAAGTTATACCTCGCAGCCATGACGCAATAAAGTGAAAGTTGCGGTCACTCTTCGGCGACATCTTTCCATTCATGAATTTCGAGTTGACTTACAAACAGACTGACTGACACACGGATAGACAGGAGCTTACAGACAGACAGACAGACTGATAGACAGGACAGACTGACCCCCCCCACATACATAGCCTTCAAGTCGACATCTAAGCTTAATTATTAAATTAGGGGAAAACGGGGTAAAAAAAAAAGCCCATGGGCGGGTAAGAAGCCCATGCCAATGATCTCATAAAATGAAGAAAAGTTCAGTCCAATTTGCCCATGAGACGAATGCTAAACATTAACACTCGTCTCATGGGCAAAAAGTGACTTCATTTCATGAGATAATTGGCA
>CM065696.1:28674173-28676673 GCA_017654935.2 Phymorhynchus buccinoides
CAACAACAACGTCTTCAACTTCGAGCTGAAGAACGCCCGGAAAGTGATCCACGAGGCCGGGAAGAAAGTCAACGGGAAGCACCTGGACTCCGGTTTCGAGCACTTCGCCAACAACCTGCAAAGAGCTCTGCAGAAGCTGGCGGAAGACGAAGAAGCGAAGAAGAAGAAGAAGCAGGAGGAGGAGGAGGGTTCTGAAGATGCAAACGGCAATGTGTCAACTTTTCCGTCCTCCTCCTCATCTCCGAAAGCAACCAAGATGTCCCAGGATGGTCTCCGCAGCCTGACGGCCAAGACCATGTTCGACGCCCTGTTCTACACGGTCTTCGGCCGGGCCCGGGAAGGGACGACGGAGATGTCCTTCTTCAACCCGGAGACCTTCAACGCCAAGTTCGACGTGTTCCACAAGATCTTCAACTACGTGTGGCTGGGCCTGCCCGTGTGGCTGTTCCCCAAGGCGCACAAGGCCATCCAGCTCCTGTGCCAGCAGCCCCGGGCCTGCGACATGGTGAACCGGGAAGGCGTGTCCGACTACATCAAGCTGGCCGTCACCACCATGGTGCAGCAGGGCCAGTCCCACGAGGACATCGTGGGCCACAACCTGGTCTTCATGCACGTCAACTACAACACGTACCGCGTCAACTACTGGTGCGTCTACCACCTGCTCGAGCGGCCGCACGTGCAGCGCGCGCTGGAGCAGGAGCTGAGGGAGGCCATCGAGAACAAGCGAAGGGAGGCGATGGCGGGGCGGAGAGGAGGAGAGGAGGAGGAGGAGGAGGCGATTGCCTTCACCCTGGAGGATTTTGACAAGCTGCCTCTGCTCGGTGAGTTCATTGGGAATCGCTGGCCTGCTTGGTTTGGCTGATTGACGTTGAATTGACCTTCTGTCGAGCTTTGCATGGGTCATTTTCTTGTACGTTCATTTCGTTTGTTTTGCTTTCTGTTTCGTTATGGGGTGGGGGGTTTTGTGTGTGTTCTTTGGTTTTTTATTATGTTCCTTCCTTTCGTCAATTCTTCACAGTTTTCTCCATTTTTATGCTCGCTGTTTTATACTTTCTTATTTTGTTTATCTTAATGCCTGCGTTATTTTATGTATGCTTGTATTTTGTTTGTTACCGAGTTTAATTTTTAGCTTTGTTCATTTTTAGTTTAGTTTAGTTTAGTTTCGTTGCTAGCTTTAGCTTAGTTTACTTTAGTTAGTTAGTCAGTTATTCATTCATTCATACATTTATTTATTTATTTAATTTTCGCAAATTCTGACTTTCTGTTTTGCCTCCTGCTGCAGACTCGTTCCTGAAGGAGACCCTCCGCATGGCCAGCGGGGTCTTCGTGGTGCGCAAGGTCATGGAGGATACGCAGTTCACCATGCCCAACGGACGCACCTACACCGTCCGCCAGGGGGACAAGGTGGCCATGTACCCGCCAGCCGTCCACATGGATGCTGAAATCTTCGAAGACCCCGAGGTAAGCTAAAGACCTGAAGCTAAAGCCAAGCAGGGGGGGTCACCCTGGTACGGTAATCATGTGTGCGTTTTAAAAATAGGTAACACGTGTAGTAACATGTAAAGTAGACTTAACTGCCACAAACGATTCTGCTGTTGATGCTAGTTTACACGTTACTACCCCGTGATAAGTGTTTAAGACGCACACATGTGTACCGTACCCGGTGTTAAAGATCCACCAGGTCACGTGTCAAAATCACGTGTTTCATGTGTTTTCCCTCGTATAACTGGAAATATAAATGGCCCCAAATTCAAACCAAACATCTGTTTAAAGAGCAGCCTCACTTTCAAGTTGGGGAAATTTGGATATGGGTCACAGCTACCCAGAAAAAAACAAGGGACTTAATCTTGGTGCGTCACTGGGTCTTTAAAAGAAAGCATCTGTCGATGTAAGATATTGGGGTATCATCAGAGAGTCTGTGGTGTCATGCATATTTAGTTTAGTCATCCCCAATTCAAATATTCGCATTGAATCTTTTCACTGAGAAGCAACATTCTGCCGTGGTTGTTTGGGAAAGGGATAGGGTTAGAATCATTTTCATGAAACTGAAAGAAGCCCAGACTTTTGAGATCGAGGAGATCTACAAGAGGCAACAGGAATGATGAGAACGTGAGGGTGTAACTAAACTGCACCTTTACCAGATAATGACGTTTTTATGCGCACTTTTAACCATTTGCACGTTAACCCTTTCACCGCCAGCCATACTTCAGCCAAACATTCCCATTAAATTTACCTGGGTAGAGGACAAAATCCATCTGCAGTATTGGGGATTCTTCTGTGACATATATAAAATAAGGTCTATCCTTACTTCCCAAAACTAAGACAATAGGGTCTTTGGATTATAGACTCCAATTTGATGCCTTTTAGTGACATAGGTGCTAAATCACTGTGGTGCTAAAATGCGACTTTGGCGGTGAAAGGGTTAATGATTGAACGAAGTACTCGCAGCCAATGATGACAGAAATTTGATAATACTAATGTTTCAATGAGTATATGGCTA
>CM065696.1:28689173-28694173 GCA_017654935.2 Phymorhynchus buccinoides
CTCTCTATCTATTCATACACGTTACGTTTTTGTTTGTTTGTTTGTTTTTGTGGGTTGTTGAAATTATTTTTTTTAGCCATGTTTCATTCGCTACTACCAGTAGGCTACTATTGCTACTGCTGCTGCTGCTGCTGCTACTACTACTACTACTACTACTACTACTACTACTACTACTACTACTACTACTACTACTACTACTACTACTACTACTACTAGTAGTAGTAGTAGTACTATTACTACTATTACTACTACTACTACTACTACTACTACAACGAAAGCTACTGTACACTCAAAATCTTAACGGTCTGTGCATTGAAAAGGATACTACACAGCTCTCATATGGTGGGGGTAGTAGTAAACTAGGCTGATACCGCAACAGGGTACAGTTATCTTCTTCTGTTAAAACCCCCCAAAACAAAACAAAAACAAAAACAAACAAACAAGAAATATATAACGCAAAGAAGAAAATTTCGCTTTTCAAGGTCAAACTTCAAGGTCAAGGTCAGAAGGTCCATAATGTATGCTCGGATGTATGTCTTTTACTCTATGTCATACACCACGACGCACAATCTGAAGCTCTTCTGCCAAGTAAACATGTGGAAAATATGGCTAAAACAAAACAATTGTTAGACCCCGAACCGCTTTGAAGGCCTACCGATCTCCTTGACCTTGACCTTGACCATCCGATTCGCCATACACCAATGCACCTACATGCCAAATTTGAAGACCCTAAGTCCAATGATGTAGAAGTTATGGCCCTTTACAGATTTTAGGTTTTCAAGGTCATATGCCAAGGTCAAGTTCACGATTGAGAGTATTTATGCGCGGATGCCTCCCTCTCTTGGTGTCGCTCGGGAACTAAAAACATTGATGAATAGTGCAACCTAAGAGAGCAGCCCTCGGCTTATAGTAGTAGCAAAGACTGTATAGGGGAAGATAAGCAACCGGTCTCTTTTCCCTATATGAGTAGTGAGGACAGAAACACTGGTTATGTCCCTTTTAAACAGGACACATTTTACACGTCGATAGGCCAGTTGAATTCTCCGTTCAAGTTCCAGTCTGAGTTTGTGGATAGCCTCCACTGTGAATGGTGTACTGTCGCCACTAACGATAACTCTATCAGCCCAGTTCGCCGAGCTCTGAAGTAGTCCATCTTACCCTTTTAGAATATCTTTGGTAGTAGTCTGCCATCTTCAAACACCAGCATTTTGTTTTGTGTATGGGTGAATGGTCAACCTAGCTCGCCAATTTGACCGTCAGGTGGCAACCAACTCAATATGGGCTTATCTCGTGATATCTTTAGTTGCGGGTAGAGAAAGAGAGAGAGAGGTAGGGATTTATCTCCCTCTCTCTCTCTCTCTCTTTATCCCCAACTAAGAACATAGAGAGGATTAGCCCCACTGGAGCGCTATGCCACCTGGCGGTCCAAACAGCCAGCTAAGCCGCTCATTGTTTAATTGTATTTTGTGTGTGTTTTTTCACATTCTATTTGCGTGAAACGCAGTACGCCATTTTTTAGCACTCTCTGCAAACTGAAACTCCAAGGCCAATGAACCTAATCGCCAGTAGTGGACAATTCAGTTTGGTTTAGGATTGATTCTGTTTTTGTTGTTATATAAAACAAATATACACCTTAGCCTGTTTTCTCGAAACATTTACTCTTGTTGAGGTGCGAGGAAAAACTGATGATGATGATGATCATCATCATGATGATGATGATGCTAGTAAGATGGATGAAAAGTGAACATCACGTGTTAGCTTTTTAGCCCGGTCACGTGCCACCTCGAAGGGGCTTAATTGTGGCGGCGAAAAGCAAAAACAAAAACAAAAGAGTTCCAGTGCAAAGAAGACAATGGGTTGTTTCCTATGCCATGAAGGACAGCTGTTGTTGTTGTTGTTGTTGTTGGTGTTGTGGTTGTTCATTTGAGTTGTTGTGTCGTGATTTGTGCTTTTTTTGTTTTTTCATACTCTTCATTACGGGTACATGTGCAAATACAGAGGGGGACTGGAACACGAGAGAGAGAGAGAGAGAGAGAGAGAGAGAGAGAGAGAGAGAGAGAGAGAGAGAGAGAGAGAGAGAGAGAGAGAGAGAGAGGAGAGAGAGAGAGAGAGAGAGAGAGAGAGAGAGAGAAAAGCCAGAAGAGAGGAAAAGAGGTCAGCCTAGCAACTTTTGTGTGAGTGGGTGGGGGGGGGGGGGAGAGATAGGGTGGAGGGAGAGGGGGTTGAATGCTGTGATGATTTTCTCACCCCCACCTCATCCTAACACCCCACCCACCCACTCACCTGTCCCGTCGCCACCCCCACCCACCCCATCTACTCCCGCCAATCCACACCTTTCAAATGCTACGTGTTACATGACTGTATTGATTGTTGTTCGCTTACAGCCGACACCAACAACTCTAATAATCTGGTAGTGGCACTTTGGTGGAATTCCTTAAACACAAACACTCGTTACTACCAGCCGTACATATGTTTCATTTTGGTTTTACAAGCAGAAATAATATATTATCTTCTTGTTCAGAGTGAGGAATTGAAACCAAAGGCAAACACCCGACTTGTTTATAACCTGCTAACGTTGAATGATGATGCTCTTCTTGATGTTGATATTGTTGATGAGGTTTTTTTTAGTAGTAAAACTGTGTTCTACTGGATTGTCTTATTGCGTAGGTAGTTGATTTGACCTCTTGTTTCGAGTTGTTTTTGGTGTGTACATGAATTTCTATATTTTCACCAACCGGGTCGAATTTGTTTTAGTTGTGTTTTTTTATAATACACTAGATGTAAATGTATATGTGTGTATGTATTTGGGTTAATCGAATAATGTATGGAAAACCCATTATTCGTCGGCGGCCATACTTCTATGTCCTCAGTTCCCCTACCCTCGCCCCCCCCCCCCCCCCCCCCCTGCCCCTCTTCATGCCCCCATGTCCATCCCCCCAAACTCCCACTCACCCCCCCCCCCCCCCCCCATCCCAACGCCATTCTTCTACTATCAAACACGTGTGTGTTTTGTGTGTGTGTGTATTTTTTGTGTTATTGTTGTTTTTGTTTGATTAATTGACCCCCCCCCCCCCCCCCCACTCTCGCCCCCTCTTCTTCCTCCAGGTACTTTTTTCTTCTGCTATCTCCATTAGTGTTTTCATTCCTCAACCACCACCACCCACCACCACCATCCTTTTTTCTTCCTGTTCTCGTCTGTTTTTTATATCCTTCACCCCCACCCCCCACTCCCCCCCCCGCCCCCGCCCCCTCCCGACGTCAGTAGTCACTCCTGCTTCACTCACGACAGCCCTGACCATAATTGACAACACTCTGTGTGTGTGATGTGTATGTGTGTGTGTGCATGAGAGAGAGAGAGAGAGAGAGAGAGAGAGAGAGAGAGAGAGAGAGAGAGAGAGAGAGAGAGAGAGATAGATACACAGAGACAGAGAGAGAGAGAGAGAGAGAGAGAGAGAGAGAGAGAGAGAGAGAGAGAGAGAGAGAGAGAGAGAGAGAGAGAGAGAGAGAGAGAGAGAGAGAGAGAGAGAGTTAGTTTACTATTAAAGCGTACGCAATCTCCAAAGCAGAAAACCAGTGTAGATTAGTCTGAAGTTGTCCAGTAGCTATGTACGCTTACACCTTTGGTGTAGCGTGTTATTTATTCATGTTTGATAACATAATATATATCGGGTGTTATTTGCTAACTTCGTATGTTGATATTCGATTTAGGCTAAGAATATTTGCCCTGAATCAAGGAACAAAACACATTTTTATTATATTCTTACCTGCTCCATCTTCTGTTAACGTCGATATAATCATTCTTATTATCTTTATTATCCTCATCGTCGTCGCAAGTCGTCTTGTTGTTGTTGGGGGTTTTCTTCTTTTCTTGTAATCTAATCATGTTTTGGTGTTTTAAACAATCTATTACACACTCACAGACAAAATCGCAACAAGGATTCAGGATTTTGCCTTACTCCAATCAATGATCATAATTATGTTTTTTAAAAGGTGATGATTACAAGGATAGGACACCAGAGACGAAAAGTGCATATAAATATATACCAATAAACAAAATTATGATCATATTAAATGCAGCTTGCTAGCTACAATCACAGGCACAGCTTAAGCCCATTTTTAATTCTGGTGGGATTTTTTTTTGGGGGGGTGTTTGTTTTGTTTTGTCCCCCCCCCCCCCCCCCCCACCCCCCCACTTGAGGCCCTGAGTTGATCGAGTCACTCATTAATTCTGATGTGGCCATGCTTTGTACTTGCATGGATGGAGGGGGTGGGGATGGGAGGGAGGAGGAGATACAATGGTGGTAGTGGGGGGCGGGGAAGTGAGGGGAGGAGGGTAATTTTAAAAATAAAAATAATAATTAATAATGCTTATATAGCGCATAATCTTGCAAAGCAACTCAATGCGCTTTTTACTCACCATTCGTACAGACATTTCTAACAAACTGGCCCACGCATCCTCACCGTACATCTCTATGAAAATGAATACATATTAGAGAATGCATTGCATATAATCATAACACAACACACTAACACCCACCTCCCTTCAACAACACCACCCCAACCATCGCCCCCACTCCCCCCCCCCCACCCATCCCCACCCCTGCCCCCCTACTCCCCACCCCCACCCCATACACACACACGCGCACGCGTTAACCTCATACTCAACGTCTTCAATGAGCTGGAAAACAAGAGTGGGGAAAGGATCATAGACTTTGCAGAGAGAAAGCTTTCCTGAAGAAGTGGGTCTTTAGTTGGGACTTGAAGGAAGGAAGAGTGGACTGGTTACGGGTATGGTCAGGAAGAGAATTCCAAACGTTTGGTGCAACAAAACTAAACGCCCTCTCACCCGAAGATTTCAAGGACCACTTAGGAACTTTAAGAAGTTTCTGCGAAGAAGAACGAAGAGTACGAGAGCTTTGGTAGGTGCAGAGAGAAGAAGAGAGGTACTGAGGAAGAGTTTTGTCAAAGTGACGAAAAGCGAGAGTAGCCATCTTGAACTG
>CM065696.1:28704173-28714173 GCA_017654935.2 Phymorhynchus buccinoides
AATAAATGGTTTTGTAAGTTGGTTTGTATGACATTAGTAATGGGAATGTGACTGATTCTGGAAGTCTTGACGATGATTAATAAATCGACATGTTGACAAATGTTTTCTTGTTTTGTTTCTTTCCCCCCTCAGATCCACGGGGAAGGAAGAAATCTTGTGAACTCATCATTATGGCTGGTACCCACGTGTCGTCTTCCCTATCCGGCCAATAAGGAGCGCCATATTATGGGAGACCGCCATCTTAGTCCTTACCTGAATGCCAGATCGATGCTGCGTATTTGGCTGTTCCAATTCGAAGCTTATCTAAACTGTATTTATAACATCTGGGTGTTTTCTTTACACATTTAGATAACATTTTCACTTTGTTTACACACAAATAAGTACTAAGATGGCGACACTTCCGTTGGAAGGGTCGAGATGCGCACGCAGGTGGGTTGGAGCCATAGACAAATCTTTAAAAATTTCAAATGTCTTTGTGTTGGCAGCCACCTTCATCTCAGCGTTGATGATTCTGCTGCATTTTAGGGAAAGACGGACGTGTGTGCGTGTGTGGGGGGAGGGTGTGTGTGCAGTATGATGAAAAAAATAGCAACAGATAGTAGACAAGTTGGGAGTAATATTACTAATAATAGAATTATTACATTGTCATTTTCTTTCTTCATTTCGTCAGCTGCGTAGACAGTGTCAATGGTTGACAAAGGCTTCGTTTATTAAAAGCCGAAAATTTCGAGTTCATCGACGAAAAGCCTGTTGTTTTGTTGCTTCTTTAATTGTATTAGGGCATACTATAGAACTAAGGTAGAAACTGGATGTTAACCCTTTCACCGCCAATGTCACATTTATGCACCACAATGGTTTTAACACCCATGTCACTAAAAAGCATCAAATCAGAGACTTGGTAAAGGTAAAGATGCACCTCCCCCCCCACTCCTCCATTTCTCGGTTGTTTCCATTTTTCCGTTCTTGCCTTTCTTACTGCAGATTGAGTACTTCATCCTCTGTCGTTTGCTATATTTAACACTAATTTTCATCCATGTACATAATTAAACACATGCATTCAATAATAGTAGTAAAGGCAAGACGGAAAAACGCAATGAACATAAGGTTTATGAAATGCAGCTTCATGTTTGGTAAGAAAGGCAAGTTTGAAAATGCAGGGGAGAGAGAGCTGAGAAATGTAGTCTTGACCTTTACCAGAGACTTTTATCCAAAGTCCCCCCTATTTTCTTAATTTTAGGAGGTAAGGATATGCCTAATGTTATACATGTCACAGAAGAATGCGCAATATTGCCGCCAGCCATTTTTCAGCCAAACAATACCATTACTCTTAACTAGGTAGAGAAAAAAACCCTGCAATTTTCGCAATACAAGCCTTTAAAAAACAAAAAAACCATTTTATACAGTTTAACTAAAGGAGTTTCGCTCACAACAAAGGAAATATCTGCATTTGGTTTTTTTACTGCACTACAAAAAAAGAAAACGCTTCAACCACACTGAGTGACCTTCACCCACCCCATCCAAAATGGCTTCTCTCTCCGGCATCTCCGCCAAGAAGGAATCGCCGTTTTGACGGTTTAATTTCTAGGAAACCAGAGCAAAGTGAGTGTTCCGATCCTTGAAAAGGCTGTCTTTCTGGTGATCTCGACGTGTTTCTTGCAAAACCTCATCCGTCAGGGTCCACATGTAATGTTTCCCTAAACGATACCTTATGCACTGTATAATGTATTGTATTTCACCATTACTTCGTAGCATAACTGATTCACTAAAACGAGTGGGTGGGAGGAGGACTGGGGATGGATGTGAGTGTCATTATTTAATACGATTAAGCAGTTTTCCGCATAATATGATCTGTACAATTTTAATAGCAGCACTAATCTCATTTGGGTTCAAAATAACGGGGATTTGACAGCATTAAGAAACGGTGGATTAAATATCAACTGAGCAATTTCACTGAAATCGTGTCGGTATTTTCATGTTTTTCACTGCTACATATAGCTTTGTCCTTTTTTCCAAATAACGAGGTGACGTTTTGTCCCTTTTTCCAAATAACGAAGTGACGCTTTGTCCCTTTTTCCAAATAACGAGGTGACGCTTTGTCCCTTTTTCCAAATAACGAGGTGACTGAATATAGTAAGCTTGCATAAATGCCGATCTGATGAAAATCCCAACACAGATTTCCTTGTCCTTCTAGTTATTAGTTAGGGATTTGTCGATCAAATTAATACTCTTCTTCCTCTAGGAGTGTTAACCTTACTGCTCAAATCTCATGCTGTTAACAAATTAAATCCACAGCTTATGTTCGTCTCATGACGTTTTCTGTCTATATTTGTACAGCAAGTTGATCCGTGTTTACTGCCGTGGCGTGAAATCAGATTTGTTTTCAAATTAACAAAAAACCGTCTGTCCATAAACGATAAAGACAACTGAGATAGGATACCAAATTTGAGTGACTTTTAGTCCAAGGAATTAGCCAGTCAGGGACGGTATTCATGTCGAGATAGCATGAGACTTAGCATGATGCTAACTTAGAAGCTCTTCCAATGTCCTATAGGATGTAATAGGACTTTTGGAAGAGCTTCTAAGTTAGCATCATGCTAAGTCTCATGCTATCTCGACATGAATACCGTCCCTGGATAATAATATTAATAATAATAATAATAATAATATAATATAATAATAATAATAATAATAATAATAATAATAACGAACATTTATATGCGCTTATTCTTAAACAAGCCCTAAGCGCTTACAATAATAAACAAATAAATGAATACCCCCCCCCCCCCCCCCCCCCCCCCCAAAAAAAAAGAGTAGAATATCTGAGGATGTGAAACAAAAATTGCTTCGCACACGCGCACGCACACGCACGCACGCACACGCACGCACACGCACGCACACGCACACACACACACACACACACTCACACACACACAATCACACTCACTCACACACTCACTCACACACACACAACACACAACACACTCACTCACTCACTCACACACACACACACACACACACCACACACACACACACACACACACACACACACAACACACACACACACACACCCCACACACACACACACACCCCCCAAAAAACCCCACCCCCACACACAAACGTATACTTATAACACATTTTTATATCAGAATTAGCATTGTCAACACATGAAACTGACTCTTTGTTGGAATAATCCATTTGTATCAATCCGTCCGACTTTAGACCTATATATGGCCTAATATTCTGATGCCTAGCAGACCCATAGTTAGCTTAGTGTACAAGATACGTCTAAATTCATGGAAAACTAAATACATAGAAACTAATTGTCTCTGCACTCAGAGATTATCAATTCATCATTTACTATTAGAATGCCCAATGTTGCTCTCTAAATACTGAATGTTCAATATGGACTTTTTTCATAAGCATAACAATACCAAGGATAATAGTGACGCAGAAATTGACATTGCTTTAATTGTGAACTTAATGCTGTCCACGCCTATTGGAAGCTTACTGTAGATGTTTTGCTTTGTGTGTTGTTGTAATTGTTGTTTTTAAGCTTGCATGTATTTTTTTTAAGTGGTTCAATTTTTGCATGTTGTCTAAGATCACTATTCGTGTGAAAAGTCATTAAATTAAAGATTCATTCATTCATTCGTGTCTACTTATTCTACAGCAGTAGCGAGGCTATGCGGTTTTTGTGTGACTGCGGGTGTATCAGTGAATGGAAGCGCGTTGAGTGTAATTTGATTATAGAAAGGCGCTATTGAAATGCTCTCAATTATTATTATTAATATTATCATCATCATCATCATCATCATTATCATTATTATTATTAACAACATTATTATTATTATTATTATTATTATTATTATTATTATTATTATATATCAATATTATATATTATTATTATTATTATTATTATTATTAATTTTATTATATATTATTATCATCATCATCATCACCATCATCATCATTCATCATCATCATCATCATCATCATTATTATTATTATTATTATCATTATCATTATCATTATTATTATTATTATCATCATTATTATTATCATTATCATTATCATTATTATTATTATTATCATCATTATTATTATCATTAATATTATTATATTATATTATTATTATTATTATTATCATCATTATTATTTATTATTATTATTATTACTACATTTGGTGCGTGTCAGATAAGCAGCCAAAACAATGTGGGGTAGAGGTTAACAATTTATTTTGTCACAACAAAACTGACTGGGATCGGATTTAATGCTCTACTACTGATAAAACTGGAGAAGAAAACTTCGGCGGAGGCTTACACTGCCTCAGTACTTTTCAAGTTGTGCGGCGACTGGTGGGCGGATTATTGATCACCAGATTATAATGTAGCTTCTAGGAATGTCATTACATAGTTCATCTAATCTTTCACACTATCGTCTGTCCGTCTGGCAACAAAGAAACAAATACGTTTTAACCTTTTAATAACAAACTTTTTGAAAAAAGATGAAAAGGGAAAAAAAAGGGGAAAACGAGCAAATAAGTAAAAGAAATAAACAAAACAAAAACAGAAGAAAAGAAAGCAATCAAAACTAGAAATCACTTATGCAGCGCAAAACCGGCGGCTAGAGCTCCGGAACTGTCCTTTGCCAGTTCCGTCCCTTGCCTCCCAAGCCCCAGAGAGAGACGGAGATGACGAGAGAGACCGATGAAGAGAGTTGTGTAGATTTGAGTAGAGAGAGAGAGAGAGAGAGATAGAGACGAGAGAGATTCCGAGAGAGGAGAGAGAGAGAGGAGAGAGAGAAGAGAGAGAGAAGGAGAGAGAGAGAGAGGGGAGAGAGAGGAAAATTCCGGAGTCAGAGGGGGAGAGTGGAAGGGGGGGGGAGCGTGAGGGGAGGGAACAGGGGGAAGGGGAGCGTGAGAGTAGGTCTAACTCAGACAGGTAGACAGGCGTTACAGACCGAAATGACACATACACTGAGACAGAAACAAGGAGAGGCAAAGCAAACAAAAAAATCCAAAACGAATGTATTGTCGAGTGGAGGAAAAGTTCCCTCGCCACTGACCTTGAACCTTGACCTTGATGGATACTCATTCAGAATCACCATTAAGCTTCTAAATGTCTCAAAAAACCTGTGTGGTTGTACATGACCGGTTACAGATGGTCCAAAGATATAGACAGACTATAACCGTTGTGACCTTGACCTTGACCTTTCTGGAACTTAATATTGGTTTTGAATTACCATACGTGAATGCATCTGCGTGCCAATTGTGAACATCGTAAGTCCAACAATGTGAAAGAGTATGGCCACAAAAGAAGAAATAAACCAAAAAAAAAAAAAAAAAAAAAAAAACACCAAAAATACATTTTCAAGGTCAAACGTTCAAGGTCAAGATCAGCATGGTTATTATTTTTGGGTGTGACCTTCTGTGTACCGTGATGCACCACCACACTGAATGTGAAGCAGATTCCATGCAGCAGTTCTTAAGATACAGTCTTGGGGTTTGAACCCCGTGATTCATAGGCACGCTTTCCCCCAGTGGGGATACCGGGGGGGGTCCCTTGAATCGTAAAACGACCCCGCCAGACACGGACAGCCCCAAGGCACGCCCACACCAGACACGCTAGTTCCTCCCACCTTCTGGAAGTTCTGTGCTTGCTCAAACAAACATGCAAGAAAATCAATATATTCAACACAAAAATAATGAAGAAGCATGCAAAAAGTAATCATCGAAGAATTATCCATGAAGAAGAAAAAATAGATACAACAAAACCGTCTATCTATCCCCCACCCCTCCCCCCCGCCTCCCCCCCCCCCTGCTAACCCCCCCCGTCTCACACACACAAAGAGGAGAGAGAGAGTGGAGAGAGAGGAGAGAGAGACGAGAGGGAGAGAGAGAGGGAGATAGAGAGAGAGAGAGGGAAAGGGGGGGCGGGAGAGAGAGAGGAAGAGGGGGAAACACATGAAATTAGAGAGTGAGAAGGATTTCGAGAGAGAGAGCGAGAGAGTTGAGAGAGAGAGGAGGAGAGGAGAGAGAGTAGAGAGAGAGAGAGAGAGAGAGAGAGAGAGAGAGAACTAGACATGAAGGAGAGAGACAGAGAGACAGATAGAGAAAGGGGAAACAAACTGAGACACACAGAGAGACAGAGTTAAAAAGGCAGGTATTGACAGAGAAACAGATAAGACTGAAACAGGGACTGGCGCGTGCACACATTCACAGACGCACAAATACACAGATATGAATGGAGGGAAGGTTGGCTCAAGGTGGGGCTTTGTCCCTTTTTCCAAATAACGAGGTGACGTTTTGTCCGCTAGGGTTTTGTCCGATGGGGTTTTGTCCGGGGTTTGAACCCTTTCGCCGCCAGCCATTTTTCAGCACCAAAAAAAATTCCATTAAACATACCTGGGTAACTGGACAGTATCGAGAAACAAAAAAAAATATGTCTGTAATCGTTGATGGGACAATTCCTCTGTGATATATGACACAACAGTAAGCCATTATATCCTTACCTCCCCAAAATAGGAGAATTGGGTCCTTGGATAACAGACCCTGATTTGATGCACTGTTAAGATTGGACTAAGATGGGTGTTTTCTCTTATTCAAACCATTGTGGCGCAAAAATGTGACGTTGGCGGTGAAAGGGATAAATGGTGTAAGTTGGTTTGTCGAACATTAGTAATGGGAGTGTGACTGATTCTGGAAGTCTTGGCAACGATTAATAAAATCGACATGTTGACAAATGTTTTGTTTCTTCCCCCCCTCAGATCCACGGGGAAGGAAGAAATCTTCAGTGATGAACTCATCATTTATGGCTGGTACCCACGTGTCGTCATATATCCGGCCACAAGGAGCGCCATATTATGGGAGACCGCCATCTTAGTCCTTACCTGAATGCCAGATCGATGCCTGCGTATTTGGCTGTTCCAATTCGAAACTTATCTAAACTGTATTTATAACATCTGGATGTTTTCTTTACACATTTAGATAACATTTTCACTTTGTTTACACACAAATAAGGACTAAGATGGCGACACTTCCGTTGGAATGGTCGAGATGCGCACGCAGCAGTGGGTTGGAGCCATAGGCAAATCTTTAAAATTTTCAAATGTCTTTGTGTTGGCAGCCAACAGACTTCATCTCCGCGTTGATGATTCTGCTGCATTGTAGGGAAAGACGGGGACGTGTGTGCGTTCGTGGGGGGGGGGCGGGGGGGGGGGGGTGAGGGTGTGTGTGTGCCCGTATGATGAACAAAAATAGCAACAGATAGTAGACAAGTTGGGAGTACACAGCTGTTTTCGGGAGGAACATTTTAGTTTATCTATTTTTTCAGAAGTTGTTTCAAGCCAACTTTAGTTTGCCATAAAATACTTTTCATGAATTACAATCACGAATATGTTTGTAGTATGTGACTAAATTACTTATATTCAGTGGATATTGCTAGATGTTCACTCATGGGCAATTTTATTTATGTTTGTGTATTATTCAAGAACATTTTCTACTAAATATGTTGCATGATACTGCTCAACAAAAATAAGTTTTTACCATAAATCTGATGGAAGAAATATATTAAAAATACAATGAAGAACATACATCCCAAATATTTTTACCAAGCAAAAGCTTGGTGCAGTTTTTATCTAAGATTTCTAAATTCAGTCTTTTAACCTAAATAGCTTGATTTTGTATGGGGTGGAACAGCAGCTGTGAGTAGTAATATTACTAATAATAGAATTATTACACTGTCATTTTCTTTCTTCATTTGGTCAGCTGCGTAGACAGTGTGAATGGTTGACAAAGGCTTCGTTTATTAAAAGCCGAAAGTTTCGAGTTCATCGACGAAAAGCCTGTTGTTTTGTTGCTTCTTTTATTGTATTAGGGCATACTGCTAGAACTAAGGTAGAAACTGGATGGATTAACCCTTTTCACCGCCAATGTCACATTTATGCACCACAATGGTTTAACACCCATGTCACTAAAAAGCATCAAATCAGAAGACTTGGGTCGTTTCCCTCCCCCCCCCTCTAAGATGCACCTCCCCCCCCCCCCCCCACTCCTCCATTTCTCGGTTGTTTCCATTTTTCCGTTCTTGCCTTTCTTACTGCAGATTGAGTACTTCCTCCTCTATCGTTTGCTATATTTAACACTAATTTTCATCCATTACATAATTAAACACATGCATTCAATAATAGTAGTAGATAAAGGCAAGACGGAAAAAAAGCGCAATGAACATAAGGTTTATGAAATGCAGCTTCATGTTTGGTAAGAAAGGCAAGTTTGAAAATGCGGGGATAGCTGAGAAATGTAGTCTTGACCTTTACCAGAGACTTTGATCAAAGTCCCCTATTTTTCTTAATTTTTAGGAGGTAAGGATATGCCTAATGTTATACATGTCACAGAAGAATGCCACAATATTGCCGCCAGCCATTTTTCAGCCAAACAATACCATTACTCTTAACTAGGCTAGAGAAAAAAAAAAAAACCCTGCAATTTTCGCAACAATACAAGCCTTTTAAAAAAACAAAAAAAACCATTTTTATACAGTTTAACTAAAGGAGGAGTTTCGCTCACAACAAAGGAAATAGCTGCATTTGTTTTTTTTTACTGCACTACAAAAAAAGAAAAACGCTTCAACCACAATGAGTGACCTCCACCCACCCCATCCAAAATGGCTAATCTCTCCGGCATCTCCGCCAAGGAAAGAATCGCCGTTTTGACGGTTTAATTTCTAGGAAACCAGAGCAAAGTGAGTGTTTCCGATCCTTGAAAAGGCTGTCTTTCTGGTGATCTCGACGTGTTTTCTTGCAAAACCTCATCCGTCAGGGTCCACCCTGTACTGTTTTCCCTAAACGATACCTTATGCACTGTATAATGTATTGTATTTCACCATTACTTCGTAGCATAACTGATTCACTAAAACGAGTGGGTGGGAGGAGGACTGGGGTGGGAGGAGGACTGGGGTGGGAGGAGGACTGATGGGTGGGAGAAGGAACTGGGGGATGGATGTGAGTGTGGGATTAATAATGATTTAATACGATTAAGCAGTTTTCCGCATAATATGATCTGTACAATTTTAAAAGCAGCACTAATCTCATTTGGGTTCAAAATAACGGGGATTTGACAGCATTAAGAAACGGTGGATTAAATATCAACTGAGCAATTTCACTGAAATCGTGTCGGTATTTTCATGTTTTTCACTGCTACATATAAACCTGAATACAGTAAGCTTGCATAAATGCCGATCTGATGAAAATCCCAACACAGATGTCCTTGTCCTTCTAGTTATTAGTTAGGGATTTGTCGATCAAATTAATACTCTTCTTCCTCTAGGAGTGTTAACCTTACTGCTCAAATCTCATGCTGTTAACAAATTAAATCCACAGCTTATGTTCGTCTCATGACGTTTTCTGTCTATATTTGTACAGCAAGTTGATCCGTGTTTACTGCCGTGGCGTGAAATCAGATTTGTTTTCAAATTAACAAAAAACCGTCTGTCCATAAACGATAAAGACAACTGAGATAGGATACCAAATTTGAGTGACTTTTAGTCCAAGGAATTAGCCAGTCTGGATAATATCACAATAATAATAATAATAATAATTATATAATGATAATAATAATGATAATAATGATAATAATAATAATAATAATAATAATAATAATGATAATGATAATAATGATAATAATATATAATAATAACTAATAATGAATGAAAGATGATGATGATGATGATGATGATGATGATGATGATAATAATAATAATAATAATAATAATAATAACGAACGAGCATTTATATGCGCTTATTCTTAAACAAGCCCTAAGCGCTTACAATAATAAACAAATATATGAATAACCCACCCCCCAAAAAGAAGAATATCTGAGGATGTCAAACAAACATTGCTTCGCCCAACGCGCACGCACGCACGAACCACGCACCACACGCACACGCACGCACGCACACGCACACAACGCACACACACCACACACAACACACACACACACAC
>CM065696.1:28716673-28721673 GCA_017654935.2 Phymorhynchus buccinoides
TGTCGAGTGGAGGAAAAGTTCCCTCGCCACTGACTGAACCTTGACCTTGATGGATACTCATTCAGAATCACCATTAAGCTTCTAAATGTCTCAAAAAACCTGTGTGGTTGTACATGACCGGTTACAGATGGTCTTATAGACAGACTATAACCGTTGTGACCTTGACCTTGACCTTTCTGGAACTTAATATTGGGAATTACCATACGTGAATGCATCTGCGTGCCAATTGTGAACATCGTAAGTCCAACAATGTGAAAGAGTATGGCCACAAGAAGAAATGTACATTTTCAAGGTCAAACTTCAAGGTCAAGATCAGCATGGTTATTATGTTTTGGGTGTGACCTTCTGTGTACCGTGATGCACCACCACACTGAATGTGAAGCGATTCCATGCAGCAGTTCTTGAGATACAGTCTTGGGGTTTGAACCCCGTGATTCATAGGCACGCATTCCCCCCGTGGGGATACCGGGGGGGGGGGGTCTTCAATACAAATAGTTCTCCCACCTTCTGGAAGTTCTGTGCTTGTAACTTCCTCTACTCTGTCTCTCTCTCTTTGACTCTGCCTTCTTCCTTGCTTTGTGTCATCTACTATCTTTCTGACTTTTTGGATCACTCTCTTGCCCTTTTTTTCCAAATAAAATCGTCCATATAGTTTTCTCCTTTGAGCTCCTTCAAAATCGGAATGTGTCGGCTGAATGCAGCGAGGAGACCAGTGAAAAGTGGAAAACGGACACATACGTACCCATTGTGGCCTTATGGCCTGGGAACGCAGAAGAAGAAGAAGAAGAAGAAGAAGAAGAAGAAGAAGAAGAAGAAGAAGAAGAAGAAGAAGAAGAAGAAGACGAAGAAGAAGAAGAAGAAGAAGAAGAAGAAGAAGAAGAAGAAGAAGAAGAAGAAGAAGAAGAAGAAGAAGAAGAAGAAGAAGAAGAAGAAGAAGACGAAGACGACGAAGAAGAAGAAGAAGAAGAAGAAGAAGAAGAAGAAGAAGAAGAAGAAGAAGAAAAGGCATTCGTGCAGGCGCGCATGAATGCACAGACAAATCCATGATTATAATATTACATAGTCCTTTCATCAGAAAACATTGTGCGAAAAAAACGCATTGAAATACGTGCCAAAACTTAGCGAGATATTAGCGATTAAGTGTTTTAGGGGTTGAACCCCTTAATCAACATGACTTTGACCTTGAACATTTAATAAAAAATAATAAAGCAATCAGTCGATAGCTAATATATGCTCTAAAACTTGTACAGTAAAAGTGATTAAAATAGACTGAATGGCTTTCAAGAAAACGCGGCGAGACAAACGGACGGACGCACACATGCACGCACGGTCGGATGAAACAAAAGCAATTCTTCCCGAAGTTTCGCTCGGGAATTAAAAAACATCCAGAGAAGGAATCATCAAAGATGAATAATAAGTTCATATATAATAGCAACTACCCCAAACCAGCAAGGACAGAACACGAAGATCACAAGGCCTCACAGGGCGGGCTTTTCCTAACGATCCTGACTTGTGTCGCAAGGCTTGCTGGGAAGGGGGCACGCGAAGCACGCGCAGATCAAGGGAGGTCAGGCAGACGAGCAGGGGAGCTAACTCAGAGTGAAAGCGACAGGGCACGAAAGACAACTGGCGCCTGCGCATTGCATGGCGCTGACCGGAACTTGACTATGGCTATAGGATAGGTGGTGAAAATGTGGAGAGAGAGAGAGAGAGAGAGAGAAGAGAGAGAGAGAGAGAGAGAGAGAGAGAGAGAGAGAGAGAGAGAGAGAGAGAGAGAGAGAGAGAGAGAGAGATTGAATTGAATTGAAATTTTTAATGAGGATAAATGGATAAGCAACAAGTTAACAATAATGTAAAAAAAAAAGTTAACAATAATGTACATGTGAGAGAGAGAGAGAGAGAGAGAGAGAGAGAGAGAGAGAGAGAGAGAGAGAGAGAGAGAGAGAGAGAGAGAGAGAGAGAGAGAGAGAGAGAGAGAGAGAGAGAGAGAGTTGGGGGCCGGCAGGGGGGACAAGCAATGTTGATGTAAGATAAGAGAGAAGGAAGTATAACCAGTTTGAACGTGAATGCGCAGAAAAAAATCGATAATAAGCAAAGAACATTAAAAAACAATAATTCATTGGAAAACAAAAATTGAATTGTCAACACAGACACAATGAGACAGTACTGGGAGAGTGTAAATTAGCACCATTATTATTAACAAAAGTAGGGAACCTTACATTGAAAATGATACGTATCTTCTATCACAGCCGCATACGGCACCAACTGTATGAAGATCAAAGGCACAGAGAAAGTTTCAAACCCGGAAACACATCCTAAAACAAGCGCGAAATCGCCATAGTTTGTGGCACGCGGTCTATTTTTACCACTCCAATCATGAGTTACCTCCCCTGGGTTTTCAATAATTTTAATCTGTAAACCAGAATGTTATCTCTGCACCATTTCGTAACTTTTTATATAAAGGGAAAACATTTAAAACTATTTATCCTACTTATACTCATCAAAAGAAGCACCGCATACTCGTCGTGTCTGTTGTAGTGTCTGTATTACGTATGTTTATTATTTTGTACGCTTTTTAAAATAAATCATTTTAAAGAGCGGCCTCAATTAATTTTGAAGTGTAGCCTCGATTTGAAGTGCGACATTTTGTCAAAATGTGCGACAATTTTGGACCGACAGACAGACCGACCGACAAAGTGAGTTATAGGTTTGTGGCTTGAGCCACAAACAAAAACAAATAAAGGAAATTCTATGTTTGTTCATGCCATGAATTTTACCATTAACCTTACCCGGGTAGAGAAAAGATTTCGTCTGCAACAGTGGGGATTCCTCTGTGACGTGAATAACATAGGACCTATCCTTACCTCCCAAAATGAAGAACATAAGGTCACTGGATACCAGACCCTCATTTGATGCCTTTCAGTGACATGGGTGTTAAATCATTGTGGTGCCAAGAGGCGACAGTGGCGATGAAAGGGTTTTAAAGACCCACCACATCACGTGTTTTTCCCCTCTTATAGCTGGTAAGAAATCGTATTCTGACCAGGAGTGACTCCCATGCAAATGCCCCCAAATTCAAAACGAAGCATCAATTTGAAGTTGGGGGAATTTGTATGTGGGTCACAGTTACCGAGAGAAAAACTGAACACAGCAAACGAGACAAGGAAAGATTTTTTTTTTTAAACACTCTTTTTTAAGAACGCCATTGTGCTTATTATCAGCGTTCGTGTGTTGTTTGTGCGTGGCTAATCAAAGAGTATATAATTATAAGCCTATATGCGTCAACACGAAACAAATAAATAATTATATCGAATGAGCCATCTGCATAAGTTGAGAGAGAAAGAGAGAAGAGAAGAGAAACGAAACAAAACGAAACGATTTTTTATTTATACAGGGTCGTGAGATAAGCATTGCTTTTTGTTACACTCAGCCCTGTGGCCAAACAAGAAAACTAACAGACCAACAAATAAGTAATACAAAAACATTATAAAGTAACATAAGCATCAAAGCAATCCTTCAAACCATCATCCAGAATAACAATATACACAAAATAGCAATGTAAGAGGGAGAAGAGAAGGACAACAGACAGACACTATAAGGAAATTGAAAAGTATGAGAGAGAGATTGAGAGAGAGAGAGATTGAGAGAGAGAGAGAGAGAGAGAGAGAGAGAGAGAGAGAGAGAGAGAGAGAGAGAGAGAGAGAGAGAGATGGGGTCTCTAGCTGTTGTGACGATTGCATTTTTACACCCCACACCACCCCTAACTACACAACTAACATTACTCTTACTGCTACTAGTGCTGCTGCTGCTGCTGCTGCTGCTGCTGCCGTTGCTAATGTTACTGCTTCTAGCTGCTGCTGCTACTGCTGCTGCTGCTGCTATGCTAATGTACTACTGCTGACACAATTGCTTCTAGTTCATCTGCTGTTGCTAAATAATACTGCTATGCTTCTAGTTGCTGCTGACATGCTCTGATGTTGCTCTTGTTGCTACTGCTGCTGCTGTTAATTGCTTCTAGTTCATCTGCTGTTGCTCTTGTTGGTACTGCTATGTTACTATTTGTTATTACTACTGCTGCTGACACAATTGCTTCTAGTTCATCTGCTGTTGCTCTTGTTGCTACTGCTGCTGCTGTTACTGCTATGCTATTGTTATTACTACTGCTGCTGACACAATTGCTTCTAGTTCATCTGCTGTTGCTCTTGTTGCTACTGCTGCTGCTGTTACTGCTATGCTATTGTTATTACTACTGCTGCTGACATATAATTGCTTCTAGTTCATCTGCTGTTGCTCTTGTTGCTACTGCTGCTGCTGTTACTGCTATGCTATTGTTATTCATCTGACTGTTGCTACTGCTGACTGTTACTGCTATGCTATTGTTATTACTACTGCTGCTGACATTGCTTCTAGTTCATCTGCTGTTGCTCTTGTTGCTACTGCTGCTGCTGTTACTGCTATGCTATTGTTACTACTACTGCTGACATATAATTGCTTCTAGTTCATCTGCTGTTGCTCTTGTTGCTACTGCTGCTGCTGTTACTGCTATGCTATTGTTATTACTACTGCTGCTGACATATAATTGCTTCTAGTTCATCTGATGTTGCTCTTGTTGCTACTGCTGCTGCTGTTACTGCTATGTTATTATTATTACTACTACTGCTGACATAATTGCTTCTAGTTCATCTGCTGTTGCTCTTGTTGCTACTGCTGCTGCTGTGCTATGCTATTGTTATTACTACTGCTGCTGACATATAGTTCTGCTATGTTGCTCTTGTTGCTATGCTGCTGCTGTTATTGCTATGTTATTATTATTACTACTGCTGCTGACATACTTGCTTCTAGTTCATCTGCTGTTGCTCTTGTTGCTACTGCTGCTGCTGTTACTGCTATGCTATTGTTATTACTACTGCTGCTGACATACTTTCTTCTAGTTCATCTGATGTTGCTCTTGTTGCTACTGCTGCTGCTGTTACTGCTATGCTATTGTTATCACTACTGCT
>CM065696.1:28726673-28731673 GCA_017654935.2 Phymorhynchus buccinoides
GACAGAGACAGAGACTGAGACGCTGAGACACAGAAACTCCCTTTTTAATAAAAACAACAACAATCGCAACAGAGAGAGGGGTTAGAGAAAACTGAAGAAGACAAAGATGTTGTCATCATGTAATCCTCCTTATTAGCCCAAGTGCCTGTGGCCTAAGCCATCTCATTCATCCTCGTTTCCGCGACACACCTTGAAGAAGAAGAAGAAGAAGAAGAAGAAGAAGAAGAAGAAGAAGAAGAAGAAGAAGAAGAAGAAGAAGAAGGAGGAGGAGGAGGAGAAGAGGAGGAGGAGGAGGAGGAGGAGGAGGAGGAGGAGGAGGAGGAGGAGGAGGAGGTGGAAGAGGAGGAGGAGGAGGAGGAGGAGGAGGAGGAGGAGGAAGAGAAGAAGGAGGAGAAGGAGAAGGAGAAGAAGAAAAAGAAGAAAAAGAAGAAGAAGAAAAAGAAAGAAGAAAAAAAAAAGAAGAAGAAGAAGAAGAAGAAGGTTCTGACCAGGTTTGACTCCCATACAAATGTCCCCAAATTGAAAACGAAACATAATTTTAAAGAGCAGCCTCAATTTGAAGTTGGGGACTTTTGTATGTGGGTCACAGCTACCTAGAAATAAACCAAGGGACTTAATTGTGATGCATCAGTGTGTCTTTAATGCTCGCAACATCACTACTTACACACCCAACTCGCTCCCGTCTTTTCCTCTTCTCTTTTATCTTTCCTTCGCACGTCTTCCTTCATTCTTTTAAACTTACCTCTATACTATCTCTTTCTTTCCATTGAATTCTGATCTAATTATTATACTGGACATCACCACCACCACCACCCCCTCCCTCTCTGGCTTTAAACAACTTTCTTCAAATACCAATATGTGACCCAGCACCAGTTTTTCTTCTTTGATCGCTCAGACAGTTTCCTGTCAATTAGGAGCGCAGATGCGTCATGCTGCCGTTATGCGCCTAACTAAGAAATAGCTAGGCCCAGCAAGTCCGACTTCGGCTGGAGGAAATCTTTTTCAAAGTATTTCGTGAAAAAAGGCAGGAGAATGGACCGGTAAGGCAGAAAGATAGTAGATGACAGCAAGCAAGGGGGAAAAGGCAGAGTCAAAGAGAGTGACAGATGAGAGGAAGTTACAAACACAGAATTTCCAGAAGGTGGGGGAACTATTTATGCAAAAGACTCCCCGGTATCCCCACGGGGGGACCCAGCACCACGAAAGGGACATTAAGTGTCAAATTGACCATTCTGACAAAATTATACATGTGAAAACATCACACAATTCTCTTTCTAAAGATACAACAATGTATCTTTTTCCGTTCCAGAGTTATGACCATTTAAAGGCATGACCGGAGTATAAAAGAGGGGAAGCGCTAGCGCGCGCTTAGTCTTTCTGATCGGCAGGACGTAAAACATTAAATTTAGCGCGCGCCGCATTTGAATCACAGCTGGCGAGAGAGACGGTTCGCCCTTCTTTGTTCCCTGTTGTGCGAGCCACCGCGAGGCAGAGCTTTTCTGGCGAAAAAGACCCGATCCTTGGGATCGGTTGTTTTCCCTTTAAAGTTAGTAGGGTGAGCATTGGCCATTTTGAGAAAACGCAGTCTAAGGTCTAGCCTAGCTTTAGAAAACCCATTGACCTGCTCGTTTTAAAACACTTTTAAGACCATTTAGAGACCATATTAAAGATTATTCTTTATACATATGAAAGATAATATGTTAGAGAACACAAAGATTAGCTCAAAATTGACCCCCAAAAATGAGATTTTTGACTTTGCAAGCCTGTTGTGAGAAACTAGCCCAGCAAATTAATGTCCCTTTCGTGGTGCTGGGTCACATATAAGGAATTAAACGATAATGAGGCTGAGGGGGTAACAACGTCTTTCGGATGAGACGATAAACCGAGATCCCGTGTGCCCAAGCACTTAGCACACGTTAAACCCAGTGGCAACGAACAAGTTGTCATTTGGTCAAAAGTTACCCCACCCACCCCCTTTCCTTCTTCATCAGTCACACAAAAATCGCATGCACATTTTTTTTTTAAATGGGTGGCGCGCCTCTGGCTGCGACGCGCTCTCCAGGTGGGAGCAACCCGAATTTCACAGAGACGCCTCTGTGACTATAAAGTACCTAATACCTAATACCTAAAATAATACAAGCAAATGCTTATGACGTAAGCCTACCCCTACACAATACATCATCAGAAGATGATAGGTTCTCACCAAAGAAGAAAAACCTAACCACATTTACATCAACATAATAAATAATTCATGCAAGACAAACAAACAAAAAGAAAACAACGATTAAGATAAATAGGTGTAAGACATAAAAAGCAGCCCTCTCTCTGTCTCTCTCCCTCTGTCTGTCTGTCTGTCTCTGTCTGTCTGTCTGTCTGTGTGTGTGTCATGTGTGTCATATGTGTAAATAGTGAGAAAGTAAATGTCATCCAATGGTAACAGTCGTTTGTGTAAATAGTCACAAAGTAAAGGTCATCCAATGTTAACAGTCGTTTGTGTAAATAGTCACAAAGTAAAAGTCATCCTATGGTAACAATCGTTTGTGTAAATAGTCACAAAGTAAAGGTCATCCCATGTTAACAATCGTTTGTGTAAATAGTCACAGAGTAAATGTCATCCAATGATAAAAATCGTTTGTGTAAATAGTCACAAAGTAAATGTCATCCAATGATAAAAGTCGTTTGTGTAAATAGTCACAGAGTAAACGTCATCCATTGATACCAGTCGTTTGTGTAAATAGTCACAGAGTAAATGTCATCCAATGGTAACAGTCATTTTTGTAAATACGGACAGACACACCCAACAGAAGTAGTGTCAATCAGTCATAAAAGTAATAATTATTTATCGAAGTTTCAATTAAGTAATATTCTTTAGCTTGCTAATAAAAAAAATGAAAAACAAAATACAAAGGTGAGTGTAACGTGAGATAGATAGGTGTACAGTTGGTTCAAAATATACGATTTTACAGGGCGCAAGTTTTAAAAAAATCGAAAGTTATTGATGTCACTTCCGTTTCCGCTTCACTTACAATTGACGCACGTTGTGATGGTCCGTTGGGAAACGTTTATGACGTCATTTGTGACAACCAGGAGAAACCCATTGACGCAAATGTGTGTGTGTGTGTGTGTGTGTGTGTGTGTGTGTGTGTGTGTGTGTGAATGTGTGTGTGTGTGTGTGTGTGTGTGTGTGTGTGTGTGTGTGTGTGTGTGTGTGACAGAGACAGACAAACAAACACACACACACACACGCACGCGTACACATACACACACACACACACATGCACATAAAGTGATTTATATGCATACACACATAGACTAGCATACCCTCATACACCTGTACCTATCCCTTCCCTAGATGCCCATTCAAAATACCCATTACACTAACACATAAAATTACTCTCTTTCTGGGGGGTCTAAGATCACTGTATGGTGGATAGACGTTAAATTAAATAACGAACAGAGAGAGAGAGAGAGAGAGAGAGAGAGAGAGAGAGAGAGAGAGAGAGAGAGAGAGAGAGAGAGAGAGAGAGAGAGAGAGAGAGAGAGAGAGAGAGAGAGAGAGAGAGAGAGACAGAGAGAGAGAGAGAGAGACATAGGGGGGGTGGGGTGGTAAAGGATGGGTGACTTATGCCGGATACCTTATGCCCTTGCGTTGTATTAGGGATACACTGGACGTCATCAGCTCTTATTCTGACGTAATTCAACAACGAATTGTGGGGGCATCCTTTAGCAACTTTCCCATGTCCCTTTTAATAAAATTGAAGACCTAATATAAAAAGAGAAAAAAAGGAACAAAAAATAATGAAGAAAAACAGATGAACAGAAAAGGATAACATTACTACACAAACCGTACTCCCAGTTGAGCGTGAAGAACAAAAACAACGAAAAGCAAGAATTTTAAAAAAAAGGAAAAAAAGTTCTGCTGAATTGGCGAATGACTGAGTATATAAAGGCTCCTTTCGTGTGTTCTCCACACATTTTCTTTTAAAGAATAAAAAGAAACAACAACAAACAAACGAACCCTGGAAGTACCTTTAAACAGCTCGCTATTCTATGACGCTGTGCAAACTGGAGTCAAGGATCCCATCATCTATACATCGGGGACAAACTTCGCTTATGTTCGTGTATGTTCGTAACATGCCTCTGGCTGCGACGCACTCTCCAGGTTGGGTGCAAACCCGAATTTTACAGAGGCGCCTCTGTGACTATGAAGTACCTAATACGTAATGCTAATACCTATAGGTGAAGACGGGGTATCATGGGCAAATTTGACTGAAATTTGCTTTATTTCATGAGATAATTGGCATGGGCTTCTTACCCGCCCATGGGCTTTTTACCCCGTCTTACCCTAATACTGATCGCTTCAGTATCTTTAATAATAGGGGAGAACGGGGTAAAAGGCCCATTGGCGCGAGCTAAAAGGCTTAATACAAAACACCCCTACCATTTATCTCATGATATGAGTCAAAGTTTTACACCTGTTCATGTTGTACTACCTTTCTGAAGACTCTTACTCAAATTTCATGACGATTTTTATTTCTCATTGTTATCTTTTTTTCAGCATTTGGGAAAAGTATGATTAAAAGCTTAATAAAACAACAACAGCGAACTAAACGTATCAGACTCGCTTGTAGTACGCTCATTTGGCTTTTTCATTTCGTGAACCTGACGTAACAGGCATCATCCGTTTGGATGATTTCTTAGCTTTGAAAATCTTCACTGAGAATATTCTGCCGTTATCAGGACTCGCTCTTAGTAATCTCATGTGGCTTTCCATTTCGTGAACCTGACGTAACAACAGGCATCATCATCCTTTTGGATTAAGTTTTAGCATTGCAAAAGTTTACTGAGAAGCAACATTCTGTCTTTGGAAGGAAGTAATAGAGTTAGGAATCAGCCCTGTATTGGGTTATCGTCATGAAATGGACAGATCCACATTTTGAGAAAGACTCGAAAACATGCGTAGAGTGTCTAAGCTACAACGGAACATTTTTGCTTAGAAA
>CM065696.1:28744173-28749173 GCA_017654935.2 Phymorhynchus buccinoides
CCGCATCAAAGGGGTCATCTAACCCCGCATCAAAGGGGTCATCTAACCCCGCATCAAAGGGGTCATCTAACCCCGCATCAAAGGGGTCATCTAACACCGCATCAAAGGGGTCATCTAACCCCGCATCAAAGGGGTCATCTAACCCCGCATCAAAGGGGTCATCTAACTCCGCATCAAAGGGGTCATCTAACCCCGCATCAAAGGGGTCATCTAACCCCGCATCAAAGGGGTCATCTAACCCCGCATCAAAGGGGTCATCTAACTCCGCATCAAAGGGGTCATCTAACTCCGCATCAAAGGGGTCATCTAACCCCGCATCAAAGGGGTCATCTAACTCCGCATCAAAGGGGTCATCTAACCCCGCATCAAAGGGGTCATCTAACCCCGCATCAAAGGGGTCATCTAACACCGCATCAAAGGGGTCATCTAACCCCGCATCAAAGGGGTCATCTAACACCGCATCAAAGGGGTCATCTAACCCCGCATCAAAGGGGTCATCTAACACCGCATCAAAGGGGTCATCTAACCCCGCATCAAAGGGGTCATCTAACCCCGTATCAAAGGGGTCATCTAACCCCGCATCAAAGGGGTCATCTAACACCGCATCAAAGGGGTCATCTAACCCCGCATCAAAGGGGTCATCTAACCCCGCATCAAAGGGGTCATCTAACTCCGCATCAAAGGGGTCATCTAACTCCGCATCAAAGGGGTCATCTAACCCCGCATCAAAGGGGTCATCTAACTCCGCATCAAAGGGGTCATCTAACCCCGCATCAAAGGGGTCATCTAACCCCGCATCAAAGGGGTCATCTAACACCGCATCAAAGGGGTCATCTAACACCGCATCAAAGGGGTCATCTAACCCCGCATCAAAGGGGTCATCTAACACCGCATCAAAGGGGTCATCTAACCCCGCATCAAAGGGGTCATCTAACCCCGTATCAAAGGGGTCATCTAACCCCGCATCAAAGGGGTCATCTTAAACTTACTGTTCAACGTTCATGTCCTGTTACTGTCCCCACGTGGGCCGTGTGACCAGGGCTCCCAGTCATCCTGCAAGACAGGAGGTCCCAGGGACCACTTCACCTACGGTATTGGCCCCCACTGCAACTAGGGAAAACAACCGATCCTTGGGATCGGGTCTTTTTTTGTCGTCAGAAAAGCTCTGCCTCGCGGTGGCTCGCACAACAGGGAACAAAGAAGGCCGAACCGTCTCTCTCGCCAGCTGTGATTCAAATGCGGCGCGCGCTCAGCGCCTCCCCTCTTGTATAGTCCGGCTGTGCCTTAACGCCCTTGACGGCAAGAGCTAAGCCCTTGTTGGTCAGTATCCAAAAGGACATACACTCGTGCAAAAGGCAGCCATTCAGTGGCTTCAAATAGGGTTATTGGCGAGAGTTATTGCCTTGCTTGGTCAGTACTCAAGAATCTACTCCCACCCACCAAGGGCATTCACTCTTGCAAAGGGTGGTCGTTGCGGTGTCCAATAGAAGGGGGGGGGGGGGTCATAGAGGAGGGAAAATAGGTCCCCATTATGTCGCAAATTCTAAAAAAAAGATAACATTCATTTTTATGTGCACCTCATTAGTAGCTTGATAGAAGTTTTCAGAATGCAGTGTACTCATGCATGGACCAATAAATGGTGGAAAGGTTGTTGATTGGAGTCACATAACCTGGAATGCCAAGACTGTTTACTGTTTGTTTTTTGGGTTTTAATTATGCTTTACGTCCTCTCGGCCAAAGCCATATGGGTAAAAAACCCATTTGGGTTGTTTTTTGGCCCACTTTTATACTGCATCCTTGGGACACCCTAGACATTCCCTTAGAGTGTTCTGTAGGCTTATAGTGTTTCATATAGACCACCAAAAAAAACCCAATTGGGGGTCCCTGGAAGTCCTGCGTGTGACATTCATTCCAGGGGACATGAACAAGCGCCTGTAGTCATGTGTCATGGCCTAGTCATTATAAACGGTCTTCTTCTTCTTCTTCTTCTTCTTCTTCGGTCGCTCAGACAGTTTACTGTCATTTGAGCGTAGATGCGTCATGCTGCCGTTATGCGCCTAACTACGAAAATAGTTAGGCCCAGCATGTCCGTCTTCGGCTGGATACATCTTTGTTAGAATTTATTGACAAAAAGGCGAGGAGAATTGGACAGTAAGATACAAAGATAGCAGATGAATAAGCAAAGGGAAAAGGCAGAGTCAAAGAGAGTGACAGATTAGAGGAAGTTGCAAGCACAGAATTTCCAGAAAATGGGGGAACTGATTGTAATGAAAAAGACCCCCCCGGTATCCCCCACCGGGAAGGGAAAAATACGATAATGGGTACAACCACGAGGCACTTGTTCCAAAATGTTGATAATAAACGTTACTTATGTTCTAAACATTTGGACAATGATCATTTGCCGATTGGGTTTGAGCCATACCCATAAGTACAAATCTTAGTACCAGCTTTATTGTAGAATAGGCTTACCCCTTTGCCCTTTGTAGAAGCGATAAACTTTAGTCATGCACATTAATATCTGCATATACGTATCTTTCCTCTCTCACACACACACCACACACACCAGACACACACACACACACAAACACAACACACACACACACACACACACACACACACGGCACACGCACACGCACACACCACACACACACACGACGCACCACACGCCACAACGCCACGCACACGCCACGCACACGCACACGCACGCACGGCACACACAACACACACACACACACACACACAAACACGCATATATACACACACACACAACAAACACACACACACACACACCCACACACACACACCACCACACACCACACATATATATAATATATATACACAACACACACACGAGACCACACACACACACACATATAGATAGACAAACACACACACACACATATATACACACACACCACACACATCACACACACACACACACCACACATATAGACTAGATATATTATATAATATATCTATACACACACCCCCACACACACATAAACACACACACACACACACACACACACAACACATACACAACACACACACACACAAACACACAACAACACACACACAGCACACACACACACACACACACACCCACACACACTCACACACAACACACACACACACACACACACACACACCCAGCACAACAAAATTTATGAACATTTTTAGTGCGAATGGAAGTAAACTCGCAAGAAACACACACACACCCATAATTACACACTCGCCTACGCCACACTCCGCGACACACGACGCAATATATATAGTTGGAACAGCCAGAACACACAAACGCGCGCAGCCTGCGCGCACGCACATGACACTAACAAACCTAGCATACATTATAGACAAAAATGAACAGTCAGCACACAGTACTACGTATGTTCAGCAATTCATTCTCCTATCTACGCCAAAACATGAATAACATCTAAAATGTCGTTATTTTCTTCTATTGTGTTTATTTTAACGTATGTTCAGGTGATCTTCAACTGCATTCCAGAATGTTTTTTACAGGGATTTTCTTTTTAGGCATACTAAATCAATGTGAGTAATCTTTGTCCATAATGTGCCGAGCAGTGTTTTGATGTTTCTGTACGATATTAATTGGGATATTTATGAAAATGTCGGTAGTTGGGCGGATGAATCATCCACCACATTTCTTCGAGGTCAAGAAAGGAACAAAAGAACGAATTAGCTAGCAGATGCGAGAGAGAGAGAGACGAGGAGAGAGATAGAGAGAGAGAGGAGGAAGAGAGAGAGAGTATGGGATGATGGACCGGCGAGAGAGGGAGCGAGAGAGAGGAGAGAGAGAGTGAAGGAGATTATTTTGAGAGAGAGAAGAGAATTGAGTGGAGAGAGAGAGAGAGAGGATAGATGAGAGAGAGATGAGAGAGAGAGAGAGAACGTGACGAGAGAGAGGGAGAGTAGATGAACGGAAGAGAGAGAGAGTGAGAGAGATGAAGAGAGACAGAGAGATGAAGAGAGACAGAGACAGACATAGAGAGAGATAGACAGAAACAGAGAACAGAGAAAAAGAGACTGCGAGCTTTTTCAATGACTCTTTACCAACCTTCTGCACCGCTGGATTATTGTAAAGTAAACATAACATAACATAATATCAAGCTAAGATAAGATGGAATAGAATGAAATGAAACAAAATAGAATAGATAAAAGTAAAATGGGGATATGATTTTTTTTTTGGGGGAGATGTCCTTTGTACAAATAGCCCCCCACACATTCTGGAAGTTCTGTGCTTGGAACTTCCTCTAATCTGTCACTCCCTTTGACTCTGCCTTTTCCCTTTGATTACTTCCATCTACCATCTTCCTGTATTACTTGTTCATTCTCCTGCCTTTCTTCTATAAAGACTTTAACCCTTTCACCGCCAATGTCGCATGTATGCGCCACAATGGTTTACTACCCATGTTACTAAAAAGGCATCAAATGAGGGTCTGTTATCCGAAGACCCTCTTCTCTTAACTTTGGGAGGTAAGGCTAGGCCTGATGTTATGCGTGTCACAGAGGAATTCCACAATATTGCAGATAAGACTTTTGTCTACCCAGGTAGATTGAATGGAATATTTTGGCTGAAAAATGGCTGGCGGCGAAAGGGTTAAACGAATTTCTCACAAAACGCTCCAACGGAAAAGGCACAGTGATTCTGCACAATAGCAGACAAGTCACAAACCTCCATCTGAGAGGTTGACGGCAGACGATAATGAGATACGTTACGAGATAAACAACTGTATGACTTTAATTAGAACAAATAATCTCTCTCTGTCTCTCTCTCTCTCTGCCTCTGTGTCTCTCTCTCTGTCTCTGTCTCTCTCTCTCTCTCTCTCTCTCTCCTCGCTTTCCCTCTCTCTCTCTCTATCTATATAATTATGTCTCTGTCTGTCTCCGTCTCTGTCTCTGTCTCTGGTCTCTTGTCTCTGTCTCTCTCTCGCTTCTCATGCTCTCTCTCGTAATCCCTCTCTCAAGCGCTCCTCTCTCTC
>CM065696.1:28754253-28766753 GCA_017654935.2 Phymorhynchus buccinoides
TAGGTCACTCTGTAATTGACCATATCTTTTCAGTGCTGATGATTGCCCAGCTTCAACATCGGCAGAACCTACCCAACTTTGGCAGTCGCTATTCAGTCTATTGGAATCCTGCCTTCATGGATTGTCAAATCCCTGGTGACATGCAATCCAATTAAAACGTTAATGATGACAAGACGGAAGCTCTGATTGGTTTCCTCTCAGGTATGTCTGCAACTATTTCTCTTCATAAATCTTACGTTGGCAAATGCTTGTGTTCAGATTTTCTAAGTCGCAAAGACCTCGAGTTACTCTCGATCAAATCTTACAATGCATACAACAGGTTATTAATCTCATACGTTTCCATCAATTATGACTCAGACGAATCATTGCTTTCGCACTTTCTGTCTGTTGCAAAGCCACGAAAACTCTTATTTCTGCTTTTATGTCTTTCCCGCATTGCTTTGCAATGCTCGTCTGACATCTGTGTTTCCTCGTATCTCCTGCAAACGTGTTCACAACTGCAAAACAGTGCAGCAACGCCTCACTCTTCAAAATTCCAACGTTCTGATCATATAAAGCTTCATCTTCGTACAACATTGCAACTAGGCTTCCCAGTAGAGGCTAGAAGTCAGTATGAAAGAGCTTGCCTTTGTTTCGGTGCTGTTCACGCCATCCTCTCTGGTTCCCGTCTATCTCTCTTAACTAGTAACTGTCCTACAACCGGCTCGCTTCACGCAGTTGGGAGCGGTCTTCCCTCTGAATGCTGCACACTCAAGGTTCCTCGATCACACGAATCGTTTGGTGAATCGATCCTTCTACTATTTAGCACCAGTCACTTCTGGAAATTCTCCCCCTCCTCACAACATGTCCGCTCATCCTTACTCTGATCTCCGCCTTTCGCTCTGCCCTTAAAACGTCACCGGTTTGTTTCGTGTGAACCAGTGTGTTATGATTGATTGTGGTGTTGTGTGTGTGTGTGTGTGGTTGTGTGTGTGTGTGTGTGTGTGTGTGGTGTGTGTGTGGTGTCTAGTGGGGGGCGGGGGGTCCCGTTTTTAATCGCAGAAATCTTGTAAAAAAAAATATTTTTCACAATTATGTTTATAATTTCGTATTTTAATCGTAGAATGTGTCTAAACGTTGTTGGTGTATAACATTTAAGATGCTTGTACAGAGGTACAGGGTATTTTGTCTGTGGCACAATTTGTCTAACTATAAATTAGTCATGTAATTGGTATGTCGATGGCAGTAGTATTTTTTATTTCAGTTGCAGTATGTATTCAAACTTGATTGAGAATGTGAATGTGGTCTCTATTTTCCTTCTTAAATGTTCGTATTGTAACTATTTTACTCTTGTAATAATTAGATTGTTATTTGTAGGTCTGTGTGTGCGCTCATGTATTTTATGTATAGTCTGTGTGTGTGTGTTGTGTGTTGTGTGTGTGTGCTGGTGTGAATGCATATGTGTGTGTGGTGGTAGTGTGTGTGTGTGTGTGATCGAGGAAAGTAAGTAGAACGTTGCGTGCAGCTCGTGCTTAATCAGATTTTTACTGGTTCTAACATGATGTCATTATATTGTTTAGTCCCTAATACAATCATATCTTGTTATCAATGTAAAAGCGCACTGAGCTCATGTGCAAGAAAGAGCGCTATATAAACATTTCCAATCTATTATTTCTATTATTATATTATTAAAATTAAAAGGGGTTTTACGTCTAAACGTGGTAAAGAGTCAACAGTTGCTTGTGTAAGACTGAACACATGCGAAAAGTTGCTGTCGCCTCCTGCTAGCTCAGCTAAATTATAACTAGACATAAACAGGCGACATTTCACTCGAGTGGCAGTTGACAGTAGGAGAATATATGGATAAATGACAAAACACAGAGAGAGCAGATAGAGAGAGAGGAGAGAGAGAGAGAGAGAGAGAGAGAGAGAGAGAGAGAGAGCAAGGCAGACAACAGGACAGACAGGAGACAGAGACATAGAGAACACGGAGAGACAGAGACTGCAAACAAGGGATACACTTATTTATTTTACTCGGAACTACTTTTGTATTACTTTTGTATATACTGAGCATTTGAGCGTGTATTGTGTTGTACATACAGTAGATTAGCCAGTTATTTATTGTCTTTTTGTCCTTTCGCGTCTTAATATCCTTTGCTCTGTTGGAGGATCTGTGCTTACCGTAAATATTTGAAATCAGTAATTTCAACTGAAATTTCCTAAAACTTTCAGATAATTTCATGAAAATATCCTACAACTTGTCGTAATGTTCACTGAATTACTGTGACACCCAGTAAATTACATGGAATTAACTAAAAATCCTAGTAATTTACACGTACTTGACTGAAATTAGGACAAAGTTATTTCCATGAAATTGAATGAAATGCCAACTCCCATGGCTAAAGTGTTATCCACAATAGGTACGCATAGCCGATGGAGGTTTAACCGAGGCGTGTTACTGCTGACACCTATCGGTATTGTTAAAAAAATCGGGACTGTTACTTGGTGTTGCACTGTCTCCGGCATTAGCCATCATATCGTTTCCCACCATCTTTGTATCTACAAACATGTCCCATATGTGTCTGTTCCAGACCGAGAGGAATCAACGAAACACCATTTTTCTTCTATCACTATGGTTATATTTGACTTCTTCTGATTTGGATACAACATGCTCGATTTGCTTCCACCGTTTTGGAGATGTTCGTGTTTTGAAAGATAGAGAGGATTCAAAGTATTAGGTCTTGTATCTTTTTAAGTATTAGAGATTGTATCACCCCCCAAACTAAATTTGCGAACCCGATAACAAGTATGCCAGAGACAACAGAATAAAACAGTCTATCTTATTGTGCAAATATGCAACAACAAATTTTAAATAGTCCCTACAACCATAGCCGATCAGATGCAGCATGATACACTTGCAAGAACAACAGACTTAAAGCTCAAATGCTTAAATAATTTTGCAATTATAAAATAATTTATATTCAAATTTAGTCACTAATATAATTGATTCAAAAATGCAATGCCATTTAAATAGATCCTACAACCAATAGCAATCAGATCCCAGCATGAAACACATTGTAAGAAAACATAGACTGTAATAGTCCAATGACTATACATACATTTGCAAAATCTCATAAAAGTTCATAACTATTAAATTTAGTCTAATCGACAAAGCAAACCCAACCACACATCAACCAAATCTGAACTTTCAGCTCCTGGGAATGTCAGGGATCAGAAACGCGCTCCCATAACAACAGTGTTTTTTCCGAGCATCACCGATCGTAGCAAAGAAACGTAAGATTGTCGAATCACAAGCACCACCTTTTCTCATTCCCGCTAGACTGGTAGTAGAAGCGGCTTAAAGGGCCCCCTAACGATGAGTTTTTGCAGAAACCGTCGAGATCACCAGAAAGGTAGCCTTTTCAAGGATCGGAACACTCACTTGCGCTGGTTTCCTACAAAGTCAAAACGTAAAAACGGCGATTCATCTTGGCTGTAGATCCGGAGAGAGAACCATTTTGGATGGGGTGGGTGGAGGGCCACTCAATTGTGTTGAAGCTTTGTCTTCTTTGTAGTGCATAAAAAAACAACACACTGTGAGCTATTTCCTTTGTGTGAGCGGAAACTCTTTATCAAAAAATGTGGTTGTGTGTGTATGTGTGTGTAAGTGTGTTTGTGCGTGTGGCACGGGTTGTAGACAGTGCGTGTGCGTATGCTGTGCGTGCGCCCACCCCACCACAAGCGTGTGCGTGTCATAGCGTGCGTGTAGTGTGTGTGTGGTGCGTGCGCGTGCGTGTGCGTGAGTGTGTATGTGGGTTGTGGCGGTTGCGTATTGCGTGTGCGTGCGAGCAGCGTAATGTTATGGTGTGTGTGTGTAGTGTGTGTGTGTGGTGTGTGTATGTGTTGTGCGCGTGCGTGTGTGTGTGTGTGTGTAGTGTGTGTGTGTGTGTGGTGTGTGTGTGTGTAAATGTTGTGTGTGTGGTGTGTGTGTGTGTGTGTGTGTGTGTCTGTGTCTGTCTGTCTGTCTGTTGTGGTCTGGTCTGTCTGTCTGTACTGGTCTGTGTGTGTGTGTGTGTGTGTGTCTGGCTGTCTTCTGTCTGTCGGTCTGTCCTAGTGTCTTATCTTTATGTCCTGGTCACGAGTGTCCTGGGTCTGTGGTGTCTTTTTGAGTGTGCTGGAACCTATGCAATTCTCCTGCAACAGGTATGACGCACATAATTCATGATATTAACGGTTTTACGATCAACTGCGTCTATGATCACAATACCGTGGCTATTTCGCCCCTTTCCCCATTGCAAACACAATGATGACCATGCAAGTCCGTCCTATTGTGTTATCACGACGGGAAGAGCGTGTCACAGACTCGGTGTGTCATGGGAAAGGAGTCAGAAAAACAGAACGGTAGTATGTTTGCCCAAATCAGCTCATCTGAAAAAGCACTGAGAGCCTACACGACTTATATAGACTAAAGACCAATAGACATCTCTGTCGTCCTGCCCTACAGACAAGCGAGCGGTGGCCTATCTTGCCCATCAGATGAGATTAATGATGCAACACAATCGGAAATAAGCATTCTCTTCCTCTTAAGACTTGTAAGAGATTTTGGCTCTTTCAAAGACTGTAAGAAGATTTAGCTCTATTAAAAGAACTTGTAAGAATTTTGGCTTTATCAAAGAACTATAAGAAGAAAATTGCTATATCCAAAGAACTGTAAGAGATTTGGTGCTATATCAAAGAACTGTAAGAAGATTTGGCTCTATCAAAGAAACTGTAAGACTCCTGGCTCTATCAGAGAACTGTATAGAAGAAGTTCTGGCTCTATCAAGTAACTGTAAGAAGTTTTCTGGCTCTATAAAGAAGAACTGTAAGAGTTTCTGGCTCTATCAAAGAACTGTAAGAATTTCTGGCTCTATCAAGATGTAAGAAGTTTCTGGCTGTGATCAAAGACTGTAAGAAGTTCTGGCTGTGATAAAGAACTGTAAGAAGAAGTTCTGGCTCTATCAAAGACCTGTAGAACATCTGGCTCTATCAAGAGAACTTTAAAGACGAAGTTCTGGCCTCAAGATCACAGAACTGTAAGAAGTTCTGGCTTCTATCAAAGACACTTATAAGACCAGTTTCTGCATTCTATCAAAGAACTGTAGAATTCTGGCATTGTGATCAAGGAACTGTAATAATAAGTTCTGGCTTCTATTCAAAGCAACTGTAAGAAGGTTTCTGGCTGTGATTAGGACATGTAAGAATAGAGTTTCTGGCTCTATTCATGAGAGCTTGTAAGATAGTTTGTCTGGCTGTGTAGAAGAACTGTAAGAAGTTCTGGCTCTAAAATCCAGAACATTGTCGAAAGCTCACACCTCTATACACAGAGACAACTGTGCCGAACTGTACGAAGTTCTGGCTGTGATAAAAGAACTGTAAGAAGAACGTTTTCTTGCTCTATCAAATAACACTACACCACGCACGCACGCACGCACACGCACACCTACGCACACGACACACACATACACGCGCTGCACTGCTGTCGCACACGACACACACACACCACACACGCCGCACTGCACGCACAAGCACACACACACGCACACGACAGACAGCCAGACAAATACCAGACAACTACAACAGACAGAGAAAGACGACACCGCGCACCGCGACACACAACCACACACACACACACACACTGCAACATACACACACACAAAGCACAGACACCACAAACACACACACACAAAGCAACACACACACACAACAACACACCACATATACAACAGACACACAACGTGAAGAACTATCATACCATAGACGCACTTCCGTGTTAACTAACGGTATATTAACACGTAGTGTATACAAAAACGAAACAACTATGTGGCACCTTTTCAAGCTCTCGTACTGCACTCGCAACCACCACCCTACCACCCCAGTTCTTACTCACAGCCGTCCACCAGTGGTACTTGCCGAGTATTTCGCGGCCCCTGGGCGCACAGAACCGTTCCCTTCAGCGGGCGCCCTGATAGTCCGAGTACTGGCGCTGCAGGCTGAGGCCAGCGGCCACATAGTCCACTACGGCCGATCAACCAGCAGGACAACACGGCCACCACGGCACGATGAATGATTAACGATGACCGCATGCTGCATTCAATCCGTTATGGGGGACATTGTAACCATCGGTCCGAGGATCTGTAACCCGAACAGCTCCATTTCTTGGTCACTCCATACACATACGATGACCGGTTTGCGTGACTCGGTTACTGAGTCCCTTCTGTAAGGTTCTATCGGTTGGTTGTTTTCTTTTGATGAATCCAGCTACAGAAATGAAGAGTGAAACGCAGACCTGGGGATAGAAGAGGTCTGCAATTATAATATACACCTATTGTATTAAAGAAATGCGTTTGGGGTTAGCCAAACTTCAAATCGTTTTAGAAGTAATTACAAGAGCACAAATTATGGAATTAATAAAAATAATTAATACGGACTTTGTGGACGTTTTTGCTTCGTGAAAGGGCTCGGCAAGGATTATGGCTAAGAACCCGAGATTTGTATTTTGTCTTCCTGCCTACCCGTCTCACTCTTCAGTTGGTTTGCTTGCTCGTAATCCTGCCTTAGTTACCATTCTCCCTCTCATGGTTTGCCGCTGCTCATAACCCTGCCTATTAGTTACCTAGTCTCGACTCATCAGTGGTTTGCCTGCTCGTCCACTTCTTAGTTTAACCTCGTCTCCCTCTCATGTTTGCCTGCCTCATAACCCTGCCTTAGTTACCTAGTCTCACTCTCAGTGGTTTGCTTGCTCCTAATCCTGCCTTAGTTACCTAGTCTCACTCTCAGTGGTTTGCTTGCTCCTAATCCTGCCTTAGTTACCTAGTCTCACTCTCAGTGGTTTGCTTGCTCCTAATCCTGCCTTAGTTACCTAGTCTCACTCTCAGTGGTTTGCTTGCTCCTAATCCTGCCTTAGTTACCTAGTCTCACTCTCAGTGGTTTGCTTGCTCCTAATCCTGCCTTAGTTACCTAGTCTCGCTCGCATTGTTCTTTCAATCTCCCCGCCATAGTTTCTTGGTCAGTGGAGGTTTGCACAATGCGTGCCTCACTGCAGTTGTTGGGTCATGGTGATCAAGAATGGACAATACGCCTAACTATGGTCGTGGGATCCAAGGCCAACTATTTTTGAGTCGTAAGTTACTGACAGGTCAGAGTCAGGGAGTGGTTCCTTGGTACAACTTTGCACAGGAGGTTTGCACAAAGACATTGGACCGCACTGCACTCTTGAGTGATGCTGATCAAGAATAAAGGCCTCAGTGTAGGCATGGGAAGAAAGGTAAGAGGGGAGGTAGTGAATACTGTGAGATCTATCGCATTTAATTTGTGAAATCTGAAATGGTGGTACAACTGAAGTTCTAGACAGGGGCCTTCAGTACTGACAACTGAGTTTTAAAACAAATGCAAATGGCGCTTTATGCAGTCCCATTCTCCATGGAGAATATTTGAATTCAAATCCTCAATATTTTCGTGGTAAGAAAAAAAAGTCCTAAAGTTGCAGAAGGAGGGTTAGCGACAACGACTGGCACAAACTAGGTGGAAGCACCCGAATTTCACAGAGACGCCTCTACGACTATGAAGTACCAAAATAACAACAGACAGCAAAGACAACAACAGAAAAACGAATAAGAACAAAACAACCCGACAACGACTAGTACAAAACAAGGACATAACAATCCGACACTAAATGGTACAACAACCAGACAAAATAATGTATGATCAGGCTTACGTAAGGCTCTGTCGTCATGTGGACACAAGAAAAGCTTTCAAAACCATTCATTTCAAAACTATACATTCGCCAGGCTAAACAGGTACAGTATGACGATTCCTTGCTGTCAACACCAACGTCAAAGTTATGCCAGCAAACAAGCGCACTGACAAGTGACATTGAAGCCCAGACCGCTTTGTGTAAAGCGCTTACACAGTCTCAACAAAAAGTGGAACACTCTATGTATTTAATCACCAAACCATAATGATTATACAAAATAGTGAAATAGTGCATGAGCAGTGATGAGTGGAGACATACAACGAGAGAGAGAGAGAGAGAGAGAAGACGAGATGATGAGGATGAGCATTGAGCATAGAGAGAGAGGGAGAAGTGACAATGACAATGATTTATTAATTTAGGCCCTTTGCCCCTTCAATGCAAGGGGGGTACAGGATAAACAAAAACATCATGTACAACTGATCATAATAACATTAACAAAATTAATTAATGTATCTCATGATATCATAATTGATCGCAAACGTAAAGCTTTGTATAAATATAAATCGACAGGTTTCTTACAATTTTTTTGATTCGTAGAAGCTAAGAGTTAACTAAAACGAAACTGGTTTGGATGTCTGTAGAACTTTTGCAAAATGTGTGTGTCTGTGATGTGTGTGTGTGTGTGTGTGTGTGGGTGGGGTGTTATTATGTGTGTGTGGGTGTGTGGTGTGTGTGGGGTGTGTGTGTGTAGTGTGTGGTGGTGTGTGTGTGTGTGTGTGACAGAGAGAGAGAGAGAGAGAGGAGAGAGCAGAGAGAGAGAAGGAGAGAGAGAGCGAGAGAGAGAGCAGATGAGAGATGGAGATAGAGAGAGAGAGAGAGACAGAGAGAGAGAGAGAGATGAGAGAGAGAGAGATTAAGAGAGAGAAGAGAGAGAGAGAGAGCGAGAGACGAGAGAGGACAGACAGACATAGACAGGGAGAACACAGAGACAGTGACAGAGAGGGGATACAAAAGCCCCCAGTCCCGTTTTCCTTTAAACAAGAAATAAGTCAAACAACATTTAAAAGCGTGAAAAAAGAAAGAATGAAAATGAAATTTACGAACCAATTTAAATACTGGTGACAATAATTGATGTACATTTCCTGAGTAAAATGTAAAACAACAACAAATTATTAAGAATATTAGGCACATGCAGAATACAGGCATTTACAATTCATGGAGAGATATTAGGGTGGGAGGGGGAGGGGGGGGTGGGTCGGGGGGGGGGGAGGGGGTGGGGGGGGGAGGGAGGGGGGGGGGGGGGGTGAGGGGGGGACAGGGGAGCATACAGAATTTCTGTCAAGCATTTTTTCACAAAATCAGGAATAAAAAGAACCAAAGATGGTCTTTGGTGGCCAAACAGCAAGTATTTTCGTGCTTTCGTTTTATTTTTATTTCTTGTATATATCTATTTCCTTTTAAATTTTGATGTTTTTTTCTGAACGGGGACACATAGTTTCATATTATTTTACCATGGTGGTCCTTGTTACAAATTCTAAAAGATTCGAAATTGTAATTATAATGCTTTATTGTAGTTTTGATCACGCCTTTCACGTTTTTATTAACAGTTGCTAAATCGTTTTCAAAATGCCTCTATCACAATGCGTTAGTGATGTTGTAGTGGCCTACTGTAGGCTTCTTCCTTTCCTAGCCAACACAAACCACAACGTAGGCCTACCACAAACGCATACGTTTTCACTGAATATGAATAGACTACATCAACGTGTAGAACTTGTTTTCGACGCTCGCGGAGGACTACTGGAGTTGTCAGGGCTTTGCCAAGTCAGCCACGCAAGGCAAAACATACTACTCACCAATAGTTAAGGGTCACTTGTTCTTTCGCCTATTATTAGTATACAGTTGTACTTGCGCACATGCTCGTTCACACAACTATTGGTTGGGTTTTCTGTACACCTCTTCAAGTTAATCACATCTTTTTCTTCTGTGTTCCTAGGCCATAATATGGCCATAACGGGTAAGGTAAGGTACGTATGTTTCCGTATTTTTTCCGGTGGTTCAGTTTTCACTCTGGTCTCCCCGCTGCATTCAGCCGACACAATTCCGATTTTCGGAGGAGCTCAAAAGAGAAAATGTCGAAGATTTTTTGTAGAAGGAATAAGAAGAAAAGCAGGAAGAATGGACCAACAAGTCATAAATATACTATAGGTGGCACAGTAAGCAAAGGGAAAAGGTAGAGTCAAAGACAGGGACCGGTTCAGAGGAAGTTAAGAAAGCACAAACTTCCAGAAGATGGGGGAACTTCTTTCTACAAAAGCCCCCCGCGGTATCCCACGGGGAGAGTTAGCAAATAACATCAATGATAATTGTACAAGAAAAGTTTTGTTATTCCACAGGCAACTTTGTCGTTGTTAGCTTCCGGTGTTTCCATACAAATTATATTTAACCCACTGAAATAAATGACCCTTTTCCTCATTCAAAGTGTTTTGCGTGTTGGGGGAAGATTTTCCGCCCCTAAATACATTCAGAGGCGTCTTGTGGCATGGCAAGAGAGAGAAGCAGAAGATTTCATCTTTAAATACTGAGAAGTCAGGGATATTTTTTTTTTCTAATATTTATTATTATTTATGTTTGTTTGCACGGAGCGGTTGTTTTTCCAAAGATAGTCATCCCTCCGCCATTTTGAAAAAACTACGAAACTAAGTAGACATGGCTTTGGAGAGAGAGTATCGGGAAGATTTTCTCGGCAAAAAAATGTATAGATTTACAACCCTCCCGCTCTATTTCTTGGTTATTTCCGTGAAACGGGACGACTGTAACTAAGCTGGCGTTCGTCTGCACACGCCACTCAGGCACAGGACTAGCGCGTATGTTGAGCACTTAAATATCAATATTTTAAATAATAGTTTACTTATTTATCACAAGAAAGAAGAATGGTTCTAGTGCGCTTTTGAAGGGCATTTTTTTCACGGTAGGTACTTATTTTAGTCAGGACACCGGCAAGGGCCCTTAACTGTGCAATGGGAAGTGGTTATAAATTGTATGCCGATCTGCGAAAAAAACACCCACCACGTTAAATACTGCTACAGGAAGTCATAACAGCCGTCCAAATATAGAAAGAAATAATGACATTAGTCACGTGGGAATATGGGTTTGGGGCGAAATTTTAGCAATTTGTGCCTAGTCTAGTAACCTAGCGTACTGACACTAAACTGACCCTAAAGGAGCTATCCCTAACCCTCATGTCAATCCCTTTGGACATTCAAATAATCTAATAATGGGCAAATATTTTGTTTCAAATATCTTTTGGTAAAAAAGCAAAAGGGATGAGTGCAGCGACATCCGGTAGCGGTATTAGGTATTAGTTATTAGCAGAGAAGATAGAAAGATAATCTACTAGGTATTAGGTACTTCTATAGTACCTGGAGAGCGCGTCGCAGCCAGAGGCGCCACCCATTTCCCTAGTTCGCTCTTCATGTTGTTGTTATTGGCATGCGATTTTTGTGTGACTGAAGAGGAAGGGAGGGTGGGTGGGGGGTGGGGATAAATTTTGACCAAAATGAATGACAACTTTTTCGTTGCCACTGGCTAGTTTGTGTTGAGACTGAGTATGCATGACCCCTCATGGGCACACGGGGACCATCGGTTTATAGTCCAACCGAAAGACTCCACGTTCAGACTTCGCAAGGCCCAGTGCAAAGTAGAGAGGAAAAACACCCCTGTACCCAGGTTCGAACTCTGGTTAAGATCGACACGAAGGCGAACGCGAGGCAAGCAAGGGCTAATGTTGTTCTATTTCATATTCCCTACTTGGGCACAGAAAATTAAAACAAACTACACACTACCCACGCTAACGCGCTACCACTGCGCCACTCTGCACCTGAGCGGCGTGTGAGAAACGCCACTTTTACAGCGTCCGTTTACACCTTAAGTGGAATATAAAAAAAAAGTCATAGAACTATATTGAAGCATGTGCCGCTGATTCTACCTTTAACCCTTTCACTGCCAGCCATAATTTCAGCCAAAAATGTCCATTAAATTAACGTGGGTAGAGAACAAAATCCGCGTCTGCAGTATTGGGGATTCTTCTTGCGACTTATACAGAATAAGGTCTTTCCTTATATAATCCCAAAAACTAAGAACAATTTACTTTTTTCTTTTGCTTTTTTTTTTTCTTCTTTTATTCTTTTTTTTTTTTAATTTTGGAACATTTTTTTTTTTTTTTTTTTTTTTTTTTTTTTTTAAAAACTGTTTCGTTTTTTTTTTTTTTTTTTTTGCATAAACAGACACACACACCCTGTTTTGATGCCTTTTTAGTGACATGGGTGTCAAACACATTGTGGTACATAAATGCGAAGTTAGGCGAGCGAAAGGGAGAGAAAAGTGTATGAGAGACCATGATCGACGGCAATGTGATGTGTGTCAGCGAATAACTTATGGGTGTAAGGAAAGCGAGGGGAGCATGGGTGGGAGGGGTGATGTGTGTGTTTAGTCCGTTTGTGTTCATCCTTTATTTCTTCAGTTGTGCATCGGTTTGCCAAAGTAAACGCAACTAAAAGGACAATGGTTTAAGATTAAGAAGTGAGATTAAAAATTATAGCCCCGTCGGGGCCGACAACAAAGGTCATGCCATGGCTGTATGCTTACCGCACGTACTAAAGCAACAAAGGATAAAAACTCTCGCAGATACTGAGGGTTAAAGAAACAAGTATAGTAATCACAAAAAATTAGTTAAGAAAAACATAACGAAAATGCCTACTTAAAATTCTACGTGAATGTTTTATTGAGG
>CM065696.1:28774253-28775348 GCA_017654935.2 Phymorhynchus buccinoides
GGAAAGAAGGGGACAAAACAATATACGCCACCGTAGTCCGAATGTCACTATCGTTATATTATACGTGTGTCATTACTGGCGTTCACTTATTGTGATTATGTCGGCCACGAAAAGCCGGATGTACTGGTTACCAGGCTTAGTTTACCCGTTGTCGCTTGTCCAGATGGTCACTATTATTCGAGGCTTTAACTTTCGCCGCTCAAGTCTGCATTTAGCACCACATGATTTTAACACCTATGTCACTAAAAGGCATCAAATTGGGGTCTGTTGTATCAAAGACCCTATTGTCTAGTTTTGGGAGAAGGATAGACCTTATTTTATATCTGTCACAGAGAATCCCCCAATTAACTGCAGATAGGATTAGTGTGCGGTCGTACCCAAGGTAAAGGGAGAATGGACAGCTGTGCTGGAAAAAGGCTGCACACCTAGGCCGAAAGTGTTGGTAAAATGTTTTTACTTTTTTTGTTTTACTCTGCAAACCAACTTTGTACACAAACAAGAGAGAGAAAAAAAAAAGAAAAAAGAAAACAAAGAAAGAGAGAGAAACGAAATAGACGCGCAACAAGTACAAGTACAAAGTGGTAGGGTTGTTGTTATGTTTAATTTTTGTTCCCCACATCGGAACTTCAGGAATGACCTAGTTTTAAAAATGTAAAAGGGTTTTAAATTAATTTCCCAGATTAAGCAGCAGCACCAGACCAAAAACAAAAAACAACAAACAACAACAATAACAAACAAAGACAACAAAACCATTGTTGTTGCGCCCTTTTTACCTTTCACCGCCAAAAGTCGCATTGGTGTGCACAAGCGATGAACACAGATTGCACTAAAAGGCAGGCAAAAACTGGGGACGCGTAGTCATGTCGAGATAGCATAGAGAAGTAGTTATGATGCTTAACTTAGAAGTCGTCCAATGTCCTATAGGATTTAATAGCTTTGCCCCCTCATTAGACTTTTGGAAGAGCTCTAGTTAGCATCATGATACGTCTCATGCTATCTCGACATGAATACCGTCCGTCGGGGTCGATTGACAAAGACCCTATTAGTCTTAGTGTGGGTAAGTAAGGATCTTAGATTTTACCTGATATGTCAAGA
>CM065696.1:28775848-28790848 GCA_017654935.2 Phymorhynchus buccinoides
CTTTAATGACCCTCCACTCACACAGTACGACATCAATATGGTGGAGAGGACAACATACGAACAAATCAACATCTATCCAAGAGTGGCATAGCCTTCTAAGCCTTGCATATTTTACACATAACAGCACACAACACAGAAACAACTGGTAAGCCTCGAAAGGAAGTTTGGTTAATTATCAAAGAATGAAATAGTGGAGCCAAGAGAGAGAGAAGATACGAAATTGAACAAAAGGTTGAAAACTCTCTTTCTAATTAACTTCCCTCCACCAAAGTTGATTACAAATGCCAATCAACTAGCAGTATGCGTATTCCTGCTTGATGTTAAGTGCAAGAGTTTGGCCGAGATTGAAATGATCACAGGCTTTAAGCATTTTACTTCCAGTTGTCACGATGCATTGTTGAACTCCTTTTAAGTTTCACGTGTACGGGTTTTGCCGACGTGTAGAAGCTTTACATCTGCAGGATGTCCCCCAAACTCCCGCATCAAAGGGTCATCTAAACTTACTGTTCAACGTTCATGTCCTGTTACTGTCCCCACGTGGGCCGTGTGACAGGGCTCCCAGTCATCCTGCAAGACAGGAGGTCCCAGGGACCACTTCACCTACGGTTATTGGCCCCCACTGCAACTAGGGGAAAACAACCGATCCTTTGGGATCGGGTCTTTTTTTGTCGTCAGAAAAGCTCTTCCTCGCGTGGCTCGCACAACAGGAACACAGAAGGCCGAACCGTCTCTCTCGCCAGCTGTGATTCAATGCGCGCGCCGCTCAGCGCCCTCCCCTCTTTTATAGTCCGGCTGGCCTTACGCCCTTGACGCAGACTAAGCCCTTGTTTGGTCCGTATCCAAAAGGACATACCCTCGTGCAAAAGGCAGCCACTTCAGTGGCTTCAAATAGGGTTATTGGGCGAGAGTTTTTGCCTGCTTGGTCAATACTCAAGAATCTACTCCCACCCACCAAGGGCAATTCCATCTTGCAAAGGGTGGTCGTTTGCGGTGTCCAATAGAAGGGGGGGGGGGTCACAGAGGCGGGAAAATAGGTCCCCATTATGTCGCAAATTCTAAAAAAAGATAACATTCATTTTGATGTGCACTCTCATTATATTAGCTTGAGAAGTTTTTCAAATGCAGTGTACTCATGCATGGAAACACCCACCCACCCACCCCCGCACCCCCCACCCCCACCCCTCACACACCACCGGAGTCAAAGCAAAGTCAAAGAATAGGTCAATGATAGGTGAGAGACAATAGATGAGACCATAATTTTAAAAAGGTATGAGAATCATTCAATGAATCGCCAGCCTAGAAGTAGTAGTGAAACCAATAAATGGTGGGAAAGGTCGTTGATTGGAGTCACTAACCTGGAATGCCAAGCTGTTTACTGTTGTTTTTTGGGTGTTGTATTTTTGGCCCACGTTTTACTGGCATCCTTGGGACAACCCTATACATTCCCTTAGAGTTTTCTGGTAGGCTTATAGTGTTTTCATATAGACCACCAAACACCCCAATTGGGGTCCCTGGAAGTCCTTGCGTAGTGACATTCTTCAGGGGAGAACATGAACAAATCGCCTGTAGTCATGTGTCATGGCCTAGTCATTATCAACGTCTTCTATCTTCTTCTTCTTCTTCTTCTTCTTCTTCTTCTCTTCGTTCGCCTCAGACGTTTTCCTGTCATATGAACCGTAGTATTCGTCATGCTGCCGTTGTGCGCCTAACTACGAAATAGTTAGGGCCCGCAATGTCCGACTTCGGGCCTGGATACATCTTTGTTAGAATTATTGACAAAATCAGGAGAATGGACCAGTAAGATACAAAGATAGCAGATGACATTAAGCAAGGGCAAAGGCAGAGTCCGAAGAGAGTGAAGATTAGAGAAAGTTGCAAGCACAAGAAATTTCCCAGAAAATGTGGGAGACTATTGTATGAAAGACCCCCCCGGTATCCCCACGGAAAATACGATGGGTACAAACCACGAGCATTTGTCAAAATGTTTGATAAACGGTATTATGTTCAACACATTTTTGACATGCATTGCGGTTTGTAGCCCTCCCATCCGTAAATCTTTAGTACCCGCTTTTGGGGCATACCCTGTAGAGGCGATAAACTTTTGTCATGCATTAATATTGCATACTGTTATTTTGCTCTCTCTCACACACACCACCCCAGACACACACGCACACACAAACACACACACACACACACACACGACGCACAAGGGGATTCGCATTAACTGTACGCACACATTCACCCAGCGACATCACTACACACGCACGCACACACGCACACGCACGCCCACGCACACGCAAACGCACACACACACACACAACTACACACACTACACACACACACAACACACACACACGCATATACACACACACACACAGCACACACACCCACCACACACACACACATATATATATATATATCACACCACACACCAGACACCCCCCACACACACATATTTACTATCCCAAGAACACACACACACATATACACACACACACACACACACACACACACCCACACACACACTATATATATATATTATCTATAGCTATATATATACCCCACAGGACCACACGACACATAGACACACACACCACACACACACCACACACATACACACCCACACACACACCACACACAACACACACACACACACACACCCACACACACACACACACACACACACACACACACCCACCACACACCACACACACAACACACCACACACCAAACACTTGTCTGAATCACTTTTAGTGGAGTAGGAAGTAAACTCGAGAACACACACACCACCACATACACCTCGCTCACGCACACGCGCGCACACACGCAACATATTATATATATATGCACCCACAACACACAAACACGCGCGCGCGCGCGCGACCGCCTGCACACTCAACAACCTAGCATACATTATAGACAAAAATGAAACGTCAAGCACATATATGTACCTTATTTAGCAATTATTCTCCTATCTACGCAACATGAATAACTCTAAAATGTCGTATTTCTAGTTAAACGTATGGTAGGTTGTCTTCAAATGCTTCCATATGTTTTTACAGGATTTTTCTCTAGGCATTAATAAATCATGGAGTAATCGTGTCATAATGTGCCGAGCAGTGTTTTGATGTTTCTGTACTAATCTATGTAGGCTATAGCATGACTATTGATAGTTGTTCTGATGAATCATCCACTCTCCTTCTTCTAGGTCCAAGTCCTATTCTCGTCCGAATTAGCTAGCATTGCTGTGAGTCAGATATTTGTGTCACTGAGAGACGGATAGAGTGTTAGAGTGAGAGAGATCTCGGTCTATTGAGAGAGACAGACACATAGATTGAGAGAGAGACATTGGTACATATAGAATGAGAGAGAGAGGTGAGAGAGAGATCCTGGAGAGAGAATACCCGGAGGCAGTGGGGTGGACCAGAGAGAGAGAGAGAGAGATAAGAGAGACAGAGACAGACATAGAGAAACAGAGACAGAAACAGAGACAGAAACAAAGAGAGACTGCGAGCTTTTTCAATGACTCTGTACCAACCTTCTGCACCGCTGGATTATTGTAAAGTAAACATAACATAACATAATATCAAGCTAAGATAAGATGGAATAGAATGAAATGAAACAAATAGAATAGATAAAAGTAAAATGGGGATATGATTTTTTTTTTGGGGGAGATGTCCTTTGTACAAATAGCCCCCCACACATTCTAGAAGTTCTGTGCTTGGAACTTCCTCTAAAACAATCTGTCACTCTCTCTGACTCTGCCTTTCCCTTTGCTTACTATCATCTAACCATCTCCTGTCGTACTTGTTCATTACTCGATGCCTGTCTTTGCTGTAAGTATTTAAAGACCCACAACGTCACGTGTACTTTCGCCGTCTTATGTTTGGAAGATTTCTTAAGATTTCTTACCAGCTATAAGAGGGAAAACACGTGATTTTGACACACGACGTGGTGGGTCTTTAACCCTTTCACCGCCAATGTCGCATGTATGCACGCACGAATGGTTTAACACCCAGATGTCACTAATTGAGTGCATCAAATGAGGTGCCTGTTATCCGAAGACCATATTTTCTTAATAGTCGGTAGGTAAGGCGTGGCCTGATGTTATGCGTGTCACAGAGGAATTTGTGAATATATTTAGATAAGACTTGTCGTAGTCGTACTCGCGCTGGATAGATTTTTGTGCGAATATTTTGGTGTAGAAAAATGGCTGCCGGCGAAATTCAGTTAAATAGTCGTTGCTCAGTGACATCTCGTGTCAACGGAAAGAGCACACGTGATTAGTGTGTGCATAGCAGACAAGTCGGTGATGAAGTGCGCTATGAGAGGTGTGTATCGCAGACGATAGTGAGATAAGTGTTAGATAAAAACTGTATGACTTTAATTTGAACATCCATAATCTCTGTGTCTCTCTCTGTGTCTGAGTCCCTAGCTCTCCCTCTCTCTCTCTCCGCTTTCTCTGAGCGTATATCTATCTATAAATTATGTCTCTATTGTCTTTGTCTCTGTAGTCTCTCTCTGACTTCTCTTGCTCTGTAAGTCTCGTCTCTCTCTCTCTCTAGTCTCTCTCTCTCGTGCTCTCTCTCGATCTGCTCTTCGTCTCTGTGTCATGATCGTACTGTGTCTCTGTCTTCTGTACCTTGCTGCCTCTCTCTCGACTCTCTCTCTCATCTCTCTGCTCACTCGAGTGCTCTATCTACGTATCTCGTCTAGTTGTCTCTAGCGCTTTCTCTCCTCGGCGTAACTATCTAGTGTAATTATGTCTCTCTAGTCATGCCTGTGCTGTCTGTCTCTGTCTCTGTCTGATCTCTCTCTCTCTCGTCTGAAGTCTCTCTCTCTCTCTTCTCGTCAGTCTCTCTCTCTCTCTCTCGTCCTCGTGGAGTCTCTCGGTCTGTGTCTCTGTCTCTTGGGACTCTAAGTAGTCGTCTCTCTCTGGTGATCTCTCTCTCTCTCTCGCATCTCTCTCCTCGCTCTCTGCTCTCTTATCTAGTCTCGTATAAATATGTACAGGATTTTACTGACTCTGTCTCTGTCATCTGTCTCTGTCTGTCTCTCTATATCTGTGTGTGAGTAAGTGTGTGATGTGTGTGTGTCTCTGCATCTCTCTCTTCTCTACTCGATCTCTAGGACTCGTCTGTCACCTTGTTACCTTTGTCATTGTCAGTCATCCCCGTCATTTACATCAGTTTCGTTTCTCTGTATTATTTGTTTTTGTCTCTATTTTCATTTCCACTCTTTGCAACAACAACAAAATCCAAACAAAAAGAAACACCAGAGTAATGACGTCAATGTTGAGAATGAATCACGGCCTTTTGTTCTCTCAACAGTTTTCATTCATGTCGGAGAGAGAGAGCGAGATGAATGGAGGAGAAGGAGGAGAGAGAGGAGGAGGAGAGAGATGAGAGAGAGACGAGGAGAGAGAGAGACAGTGACAGGTTAGAGACGAGAGACATTGAGACAAAGATGCGATGGAACAGAATTAGACTAGGAACGGGGACAGACAGGAGAGAGATGATTCGAGGAGAGGAGCGAAGAGAGGATGGAGACGATAGAGGAGGTCGAGACAGAGACAGAGCACGGAGAGGAGGAGAGGACAGAAGAAGGAGAAGAGATGAGACAGAGACGAGAGACGAAATGGGATTTTCTTATGTTGTGACGAGATCGAGAGAGAGAGGGAGAGAGAGCGATGAGAGAGCGAAAGATACGTAAGAGGGAGAGAGAGCGAAAGAGTGGGACGATTGATTGTGGAGTGAGAACGTCGAGACCAGAGTAGAGGGATAAGATAAGAGCTGATAGATCTGGGACTTTCTTATGGGTAGGTAAGCTGAAAGAGGCGGATCGACCAATGTAGATGTATGTAGGACAGGGGTGAGACACAGAAGAAGAGACAACAGTCAAAGGAATGAGAGGAAAGAGCGAGAGATGTGGGAAAGAGGTGGTGTGGACGCAGATTGAGGACTGGACGATGTATCGGGACGGATAAGACTCGCGCGCGAAAGAGGAGCGGGAGGAGAAGAGAGATATTAGTTGTTCCTTAGCGAGAGAGAGATGTGATTGAGAGAGAGAGAGAGATGAGACCGAGACAGTGTGTGCGGAAGGATGTCTTGAAGAGAGTCCTGTAGAGAGAGAGTGATGTGAGTGTACAGAGTGTGATGTGAGAGAGGGATTATTGGACAGACATCTTTGTTTATATGTGTCAATATTGATGACTGTCAATGACACAAGTCGTTAAAAGTATCGCATGTGATTTGCACAAAGATTTCAAACCTGTAGATGATTCCCAAATGTCATAGTATGGGATTTGTTATGTGTGTACGTATCAAGGTGTATGTCTGATTATATTGTTTTATACGGTCTATGATGGACTGATCCGCCGGATGTGATTGATGTAAAGTAGCGTAGACTTTTTCTCTAATATCTTTTGATGCTGACGTGCTCTAGTGCTCTCTAATGCGATCTCTTTATGTATATATACGTATAATATCTATATATATATACATGATATAAGATGCGTCTAATGATCTAATGGGTAGATTTGGAGTTTCTGCGATTCTTATACATTATTATCGTTATATATATATATACTATAAAAGATCTTGTATGTCCGTTATATATATGTGCCATATGAATATGATAGTACTTTGTATATGGTATATATGTATGCACTATATATATAATATATAATATGTCGTGTGTAAGCCTATATATATGTATATCATATATATATATATATGTATATGTAATCTCCTGATGTTATCTGTACATTGATGCAGTCGTAGTTAGTTTTGAAAAAAATTTGCAGTGTGTTTTGTTTTTTTTTATTTATTTATAAATGTAATACTATGTTATTTAGTGAATTGTGGAAATAGCATTTATGATGTCTGAGTTATTGCTGTAGTGACACCTTATGAGTTAGAATGGAGTGTGATTGATTAAATGTCCGTGTGTGTATAATCATGTGATCTGTATATATGTATGTATATATCGTATGTTATTGTATGTAGTGCTTGATGCCTGAGTATATATGTCGTGCGTATCGGTGCTGCGATTATATATATCATTATAGCAATATATATATGTATATGATATATTTATGAATATTGTATATATAAAATATATCGTAAATATATATGAAATATTTGTATATATGTCGGATGTAAATATATAAAGAAAGATTCTATAAAGGGTTGTAAAAATATATGTATTGAAATTAAAGAAGAATGAAGTAATGAGAAATGTGATCGAAGAAAAAAGAAGAAAAAGTGTGCCTGAGTGCCATTGAATCTACATTAAAAAAAGGTGGGGGAAAAGAAAAAAAACAAAAAAAAAAAAAAAAAGTGTGTGTGTGTGTGTGTATGTGTGGGTTGTGTGTGTGTGTGTGTGGTGTGTTCTGTGTCGTGTGTGTGTGTGTGTGTGGGTGTTGTGGTGTGTGTCTTAGTTGTGTGCCTAGCTGGTGTGTGTAGTGTGTCAAGGTAGTGGTAGTTGTGCTGTGTAGTGTGTGTCATGTGCGTTTGAGTGTGATGCTGTGTGAGTTGTGTTTGTGTGGTTTGTGTGTGTGTGTGTGGGTGTGTGTGTGTGTGTGTGTGTGTGTGTGTGTGATGTGTGTGTGTAGTTGTGGTGATGTGTGCGTGTGGTGGTGTGTGTTGTCAAGTGTGGTACACGTGTGTGCTCACACTTGTGTGTGTGTGGTGTGTGGGTAGTGTTGTGTGTGTGTGTTGTTTGTGTGTGTGTGTAGCGTGTGTGTGATGTGTGTGTGTTGTGTAGTGTGTGTGTTGTGTGCTCGTGTGGTGGTGTGCTAGTGCGCTGTGTAATCGGTTTGGATGGTGTGGGAGTGTGTGTACCTGACTGTGTGTGTGTGTGTTTGTGTGTGTGAGCAGTGAAGTGACTGTGTGTGTGTGGCTGAATGTGTGTGCTGGTGTCAAGTGTCGATAGCGTGTGTCTAAGTCCGTGTGTGTCAGGGTGTGTGTGTGTGTGAGTGTTGTGTTGTAGTTCGTGTAGTGTGTTGTAGTGTGGTGTGCTGAATGTGCGTTTTCTTCTGTGCTGTGTGCGATAGATCGTGTGTATGTGCCAAATGTACGGGATGCAGGATGTGGTGTGCTATGAGTCTTGGTTGTTTGTTTAAACGAGAAAATTCGCAGAACCTCTCTTTCGTCCCCCCCTCTCGCTGTGCGATGTGTGGTCACTCTGTGTGGTGCCCGTTGTGTATGTTGTGTGTGCCCCCGCACTTGCTGATAAACAATGTGTGTATTTGTGTGTGTGTGTGGTGTGCGCGTGTGTGTGTGAGCCGTATGTGAGTGTGTGTGCGTGGGTGATCTGTGTGTGTGTAGAATGTGTGTGTGTGGTGTGTGTGTGTGTGTGTGGGTATGTAGTGTGAGCGTGTGTGTGGTGTGTGTGTGTGTGTATGTGAGTGTGTGTGTATGTGTGTGCGTGTGTGTGTAGTGTGTGTGTCTGATGTGTGTGTGTGTGTTGTGTGTCGTGTGTGTGTCCATACTGTGTGTGGCGAGCGTTTGCGTGTGTAGCGACACGCTCGTGTGGGTTGTGTGTGCATGCGTCGCGCGCGCGCACGTGCGTGCGCGTGTGTGCTGTGCGTCGCATGCGTGCATGCGTAGGTGAGTATCGAGGCCATAAGGAATAAAGTGATAGCATACGCCGTTTGCAGTAACCTAGCGTGCGAGTATGGATTAGACTATAGAGTCCGATTGTGCCCATGATGTCGCGACTCTCCATAAGTTAGATTGTGTACTAACAAGCATGCGTACACACACGCGTGTGTGGGTGTGTGCGTGTGTGTGTGTGTGTGTGTGCGTGTGCGTGTGTGTGTATGTAGTGAGTGTGTCCGCATGTGCGTGAGTTAGTAGAGTCGCGTGTGCGTGGGTGCTGTGCGTGTGTGTGTGTATCGTATGTGTGTGTATGTGTGTGTGCTACTGTGTGTGTGTGTGTGTGTGTGCGAGTTGTGTGTGTCAGTGTGTGCGTAGTGGTGCTCGTGAGCGTGTGTGTTGTATGCGAGTGATGTATAACCCGGTCTGAGTTGTGTGTGTATGTGCGTGAATCTGCGTGTGTGTTTAGCGTGCGCGGTGCGTGTGACGTGTGCGTGTTGGTGCTATCGTGTCGTGTGTGTGTGTGCGAGTCCTGTCTGTGTGGTGTGGTGTCGTGTGTGTATGTGTGCGTGTGTAGTCGGTGTGAGTGTAGTGCGCATGGGTGTGTGTCGCATGCTGTGTGTGTGTGTGAACGATGTGTGTGGTCCTAAGCGATGCGATGTGTGTGTGCGTGTGTCGAATGCGTGAAACGTGCCGTGCGTGCGGTGTGATGTGTGCGCGTGTGCGTGTTTGTGTGTGCGTGAGTGCGTGTGTGTAGTTTCATGGGTGATTTGTTGCGAGTGTGTGTTAGTGTGTGTGTCGTGTGATGTGTGTGTGGTATGTGGTGATGTCGTGTTCGTGTGTGTGTCAGTGTGTGTGAAGTGCGTGCGTGCGTAGTCGTGTTGCGAGTATGCGTGGTGCGCGCGTTTGGTGTGTTCGAGATATGCGAGAGAGTGTGTGGCTGTGTGTGTGTGTGTGTGCGTGTGTGTGTGTGTGTGTCGTGTGTGTGTGTGTGTGTGTGTGTGCGCGCGCGTGTGCTGCGTGCGTGTGTGGCGCAAATGTGCAAGTTTGTGTGTGTGTGTGAGCGGGCATGTCGGTGTGTTGCGTAGTGCAGTGTGCATTGTGCGTGTGTGGAGCTGCGAGTGAGTGTCGTGGGTAAGCATGGGTGTGTGTGTGTGGCTGAGATTTGTGTAGTGTGTGTGTGCTGTGCGTGTGTCGTGTGTGCTGCATTTGTGTGTTTGTCTGCGAGTGAGTGTGTGTGTGGTGTCGAATGCGAGTGTGTGTATGCACACGCGTGAATGTGTGTGTGTGCGTGTGTCTTTGTGTGTGTCGTGTTTGTGTGGATGTGCTGTGTGTGTGTGTGTGATAGTGTGCGTTGTGCGTGTGTGCGTGCGGATGGCGTGCGATCGTGTGTGTGTTATCGCGGGTGTGTGTGCATGTGGGTGTGTGTGTTTGTGTTAGGTCGTGTGGGTGTGTGGGTGGTGTGCGGGGTGGTGCTTGGTGGTGCGTGCGTGGGTGTGCTCGCGTGTGCGTGTGTGTGTGGTTTGCGTGTGTGTGTGTGGATGCGTGTGGTGCGTGTGTGGAGTCGTGTGTACACATCACGTTACACTTGTCGTGTGTGTGTTTGTCGCTGTGTGATCTGTGTGCGTGCGTGTGTTTTTGCGTGTGCGTTGTAGTGTGCCGTGGCGTGGTGTGTGTCGGTGTGACGCGTGTGTGCGTGGGTGGTGTATGCGAGTGTGTGCGTTGTTGTGTGTGTGTGTGCGAGTGTTGTGTGTGTGTTGTGTGTGCATGACAAATGTGTGTGCATGTGTGTGTGTGTATGCCTGCGCGTCGTGTGTCGTCGTGGCAGTGTGTGTGTGTGTGTGTTGATGGGCGAGTGTGTATGGTGTGTGTGCGTGTCGTGTGGTGACTGGCGTGTGTGTGTGGATGCGATGTGTGTGGTGTATGATGTGTGTGTGTGGCTGTGTGTGATGTGTGCGTGCTGTGTGTGTGTGCGCGCGAGGGTGGCTCTTCTTCTTGACGTGTGTGGTTTACTGGTTGTGTGTGTGTGGTGCTGCGCGAAGTGTGTGTGGGTGCGTGCGTGACGTGTGCGGTAGTGGTTGTATGCGAGCAGGTGGCGACGGTGTGTAGTGTGTGTCGCGCTTGCGTGCATGTGTGCAAGCATGTGGAGAGTGCTCGTGCGTGTGTGTGACGGTGTGTGTGTGTGTATGTGCGTGCAGCGAGTGGACGTACCTGCGAGTGAACTGTGTGTGGAGTGTTTGTATGTGTGTGTGTGTGTGTGTGCGTGTAGTCGGGGGGGTATGGGGCCGAGTGTATGCCGCCGTGTGGGCCGGGTGTGCGGTGCGTGTGTGTGTGTGTGCTGGGGTCGTGCGTGCGTGTGTGTGCGTGCGTGCGTGTGCGTGTGTGTGTGTGCGCGTGCGTGCTTGCGCACACACAGACACGTATGCACACATGCAAACGAGAGCATGTATGCGTGAGTATGCGTGCGTGCAGTGTGTGGTGTTAGGCGGATGTGGCGTATGCCTGAGTTAGCCTGTGCAGTTTGCGTGTGCACGTGCGTGTGTGTGTGTGTGTGTGCCAGTGTGTGTGTTACATACGTGTTGCTATTTCCAGCGCGTGGCGTGTGTGCTGCGAGTGTGTGGTATGCCTGAGTGTGTGTGTGCACACCACACACGAAACCGCTTGCCACTGTGACTGTGTACGTATGCGTAGTGCATCTAGTGTGCGTTGTCTGTTGCGTGTCTGTGTGCATGTGAGTGTGCGTAGTGCGTCGTGCGTGCGTCAGTGTGCGTGTGGAATGCGTGTGTGAGAGCCACAGTGGGGTGCCAAATGTGTAATGTGCGTGTGCGGGGGTGTAAGGGCGCAAGGGGGTGCGTATGTATGCAAAAGTGCGCGTGAGTGTGTATCGCGCGAGTGTATGCAGGTGTGTGTGTGTGCGTTGCGCGTTGAATGCGAAGTGTGTTTTTTCGAGTGTGTGTGGAATGAGCAGTGAAGTGTATGCGAATGCGTGTGTGTGTGTGTATGCGAGTAAGTGCTGTGTGAGTGTGGTGTGTGTGTGAGTGTGTGCGTGTGTGTGCGTGTATCAGAAGCGGGTGTATGGCTGCGTGTGCGTAGCGTGAGTGCGTGCGTGTGTGTGTGGTTGTGTAGACAACAACTGGTGTAGTGAGCGTTGCGCTGTGCGTGCCGCGCTGTTTGTGGCCTGCGCGTGCGAGTGTGTATGTGTGCGAATGTGTGTATGTGTTTGTGTGTCTAGTGTGTGCGGTATGAGTGTTCGTGCCGTGTGCGTGTGTGTGTATGCGAGTGAGTGTGCTTGCGTGCGTGGCCGCGTGCGCGTGGCGTGTTGTGTGTGTGTTTGTGTGCGAGTGTTTGTGTGCGTCTGCGTGTGTGATATCAGCGCGTGTAGTTGTATCGAGAGTGTCGTCGTATGCGTCGTGTGTGTGTGAGCGTGTTGCGTGTGTGTGTGGTGTATCGCGCGTAGTGCGCGGCGCGAGTGTGTGTGTGTGTGAAAAACTGTGTGTGTGTGTGTGTGTGCGTATGCGTGCGTGCGCGTGTGTGTGTTTGTGTGCTGAGTGGTGCATGAGTGTATGTGTTGCGTGCAATGTAGTGCAGTGCGTGTGGCGTGCGAGACTGGGTCGCTGCGTGTGCGAGTGCGTGTGCGGTGTCATGCGTTGTATGCGTGGTGCGGGGGGGGCAAAGGGAAATGGGTATGCGAACAGTGAGTGTGTTTGTGTCCCTGGTGTCATGTGTGTGTGTGTCGTGTGGAGAATGTGGTAGTACGGGCTTTGCGTGTTTTGTGTGGCGTGTGTGTGTGCGAGTGGCGTGTGCGCTGCCGGGTGTATGTGACGTGAGTGTGGCATGAATGTACGCAGTGCGTGTGCGTGTGTGCGTGTGTGTTGTGTGTGTCTGTGTGTGTGTGTGCGTGTGCGTGCTGCGTGACCTGTGCGCGCGAGGCGCGTTTCGTGTGTGATATGTGAGGGTGTGCGCAGTTGTCGTGGCGTGCGACATCTCATCCTCTAAAGTGTTGTGTTGTGTTTGTGCGTGGCGTACAGTGGCGTGTGCGTGTATGCGCGTGAGTGTGTCGAACTGTGTGCGGTAGGCGTGCGGTGTGTGTTGGACGTGTGTGTGTTGTGAGTGCGCGAGCCTGTTGTGCGTGCACGGTGGAGTGTAGTGCCTGTGAGTGTGTGTGGTTGTGTGCGGTGTGTGTTGTGTGACGTGCGTGCTGCGTGTGGTGTGTCTGTGTGTGCGTGTGCTGCGTGTAGTGTAGGTTATGTACGTGTCTTGTGTGTGTGTGTGTGTGTGTAGTGTGTACGTGTGTGTGTTTGCGTGTGTGTCGATGATGTATGTGCGTGTGTGTCTGTGCTAGTGTGTGTGTGTAGTAGATGTGTGTGCGCGTGTGCGTTGTGTGTGTGTGTGTGTCTGGAGTGTGTGTGTGTGCGAGTGTGTGCGTGTGTGTATTGTGCGTGTGTGCTGTGTGTGTGCTGGTGCGTGAGTGTGCGAGCGTGTGTGCGTGTGTGTTGCAGTATGTGTGTGTGCGCGTATGTGTGTGTGTGTGTGTGTGTGGCATACAAACACGCGCACATGTGTGGTAGTGTGTGTGTGTGTGTGTGGTGTGTGTGTGTGTGTGTGGTGTGTGGGTTTGTGTGTGTGTGTTTGTGTGTGAGTTTGTGTTTGTGTGTGTGTGCGTGCGCGTGTGAGTGTGTGTATGAGAGAGAGTGTGGCATACACACACGCGCACATGCGAGTGTGTGTGTGTGTGTGTGTGTGTGTGTTGTGTGTGTGTGGTGTGTGTGTGTGTGTGCGTGCGTGTGCGTGTGCGTGCTGCGTGTGTGCGTGCGTGCGTTGCGTGCGTGTGTGTGTGTGCATGAAGTGTGTGTGTAGTGAGTGTGTGTGTGTGTGTGTGGTGTGGGTATGCGAGTGAGGGATGCCTGCGTGTGGTGTGTGGTTAGAGTGCGTGTGTATGCGTTGTGCGTGGTCAGAAGGTGTGTGCGAGTGTGTGTGTGCGTGCGTGTGTGAGTGTGTGTGTCTGTGTGGTGTTGTGTTGTGAGTGCGTGTGTGTGTGTCTGGGGTGTTGTGTCGGTGTGTGTGTGTGTGTGTGTGTGTGTGTGTGTGTTGTGCGTGATGTCTTCGTGCGTGTGCTGTGCGTGTGCGTGCGAGTTGCTGCGTGCGAGTGTGTGTGCGTCGGCCTACAAGGAGAGAGAGAGATAGAAAGAGAAACAGAGAGAGAGAGAGAGAGAGATGAGGGAGAGAGAGAGGGAGGAGAGAGAGAGAGGGAGAGAGAGAGAGAGGGAGGAGAGAGGGGGCGGAGGGAATGGGGATATAGAGTTTCTAGTTAGTGCAAAAGTAAAAAATATCAGAACTATATCAGAAAAACGAATTGAATTTTAAAGAAGAGAAAAGATAGCCTGTAATTATTAATTTAAAAAGTATTATAGCCAACCAACTGTGTTAGTATTGTTCAATATTGATGTCATCCTCCAATGAACAAGTTCGTTAAAAGTTATGCAATGTATTTTGCACAAAGCTTTTCAAATCAGGATCCACCTGTGGACGTCATGGAACTGTGAATGAACGCGCGACACCCAAAATTTCATTGAGAAACTCTCTCTCTGCCTCATTGATTAAATACTGGTATCCGAATTCCGTATCCGTAGTCCGTTTCTCTCTCTCCTCTCTTCTCTCTCTCGCTCTCTCTCTCTCTCTCGCTCTCTCTCTTCTCCTCTCTCTTCTTTTCTCCTCTCTCTCTCTCTCTCCTCTCTCTCTTCTCTCTGTCCTCTCCCTATCTTCTCTTTTCGCTCATCTCTCTCTTCTTCTCCTGATCTCCCAAACAATCTCTCTCTTCGCCTCTCCTTCTGTATCCCCCCTCTCTCTCCTCCTGCTCCTCTCCCCTCCTTCCCCTGGTCTCCTCCCCCCTCTCTTCCTCCTCCCCTATTCTTTCTCTCTCTCATCTCTCTCTCTCTCTCTCTTTTCTCTCTATCCCAATCTCTCTCGCTCACCTCTCCCTCTCTCTCTCTCTCTCTCGTCTCTCCTCTCTCTCTCTCTCTTTTCCTCTCTTCTCTCTCCTCTCTCCCTATACTCTCTCTTTCTCTCTCTCTCTGTTTCCCTCCATCTCTCTCCTCTCTATCTCTCTCTCTCTCTCTGGTCTCTCTCCATCTCCTCTCTCTCTCTCTCTCTCTGTCTCTCTCTCTCTTTCTCTTCGCCATCTCTCTCTCCTCCTCTCTCTCCTCCTCTCTCTCCTCTCTCCCTCCCTATCTCTCTCTTTCCTCTCTCTCTCTTTCTCTCTCCATCCTTCTCTCTCTTCTCTTCTCTCCTCTCTCTTCTCTCCTCTCTCTCTCTTTCTCTTCTCCTCTCTCTATCTCTTCTCTTCCTCTTCTCCATCTCTCTCTTCCTCTCTTCTCTCTCTCTCTCTCTCTCTCTCTCTATC
>CM065696.1:28810848-28831904 GCA_017654935.2 Phymorhynchus buccinoides
GTTTCAAGCCAGTGACTCTCTCCTCTCTCTCTCTCTCTCTCTCTCTCTCTCTCTCTATCTCTCCCTCTCCCCTCTCTCTCTCTCTCTTATCTCTCTCCTCTCTCTTGCTCTCTCTCTCTTCTCTCTCTCTCCGTCTCTCTCCTCTCCTCTCTCTCTCTCTCCTCGTCTCTCTCTCATCTCCGGTCAGATCCTCGCTCTCAGCCTCTCTCTCTCTCTCTCCTCCCGCTCTCCTCTCTCTCTCTCACGTGGTTTAAGATTTAAACGTGGCGGTGATAGCCCTGACATGGCCTTTGTTGTCGACGGGGCTATAATTGTAATCTTAATCTTAATCCTCTCTCTCTCTCTCTCTCCCCGTACTCTCTCTCTCTCGTCTCCTCATCTCTCCTCTCGCCTCTCTCTCTCTCTCTCTCTCTCTCTCTCTCTCGCTCTCTCTCTCTCTCTCTCTCTCTCTCTCTCTCTCTCTCTCTCTCCTCTCCTCTCTCTCTCTCTCTCTCTCCTCTCTCCCCCCCCCCCTCCTCTCTCTCTGCATGCTATGGGTCGGCGGCCTGCACTCTCTCTCTCTCGTCTCGGTCCTCACTCCTCCTCTCTCTCTCTCTGACTCTCTGTCTCCTCTCTCTCTCATCCATCTCTCTCTCTCTCTCAAGTCTCTCGACTCTCTCCTCTCTCTCCCCACTCTCTCTCTCTCCTCCCCCCCCTCTCTCTCTCTCATGTGCTATGGGTTCGGCGGCCTGCACTCTCTATCTATCTCTCTCTTCTCTCTCCTCTCTCTCTCTCTCTCTCTCTCTCTCTCCCCTCTCTCTCTCTCCCCCCTTCTCTCTCTCTCTCAAGTGTCTATGGGTGTCGGGCGGCCTGCACTTCTCTCTCTCTCTCTCTCACCTCTTCTCTCTCCTCTCTCTCTCTCTCTAAATGTAATGTCCTTTATATTTTTACGTTCACATTTTGCAAGTTCTCGTCAGTTTGTGGCTTCTGATCCACCCCTCATTTTTCTCTAAACAAATATTTTTGCAAGTCGCTGACCAAATCGCATCCTGCGGTTTCAAGCTTCGACGCCATGCCGGCCATTGTTGCTATGGTTTTTGACCGAGTAAGTCGAGGTAATCAACTCTAATTTTCACGAAGTGCTCTCCCCTAGTTCTAGTTTCCCCAAAAATCGTCTGTTAGGTCATACTCGCCCATTAGAGACAGGCAGAGAGATAGACAGAGGCAGAGAGAGATGGACGGAGTAAATTATATTAAAAAAAACCCACAGAGGAAACATGAAACAGAGATAAAGACAGACAGACAATCACACAGACAGACAGACAGACAGACAGATAGCTGGTACAGAATATAATCAAATATGAAATAACTGTTGGCTAAGACAGAGGATAATAAAAGTGAAATGAATAAGGGGAAGGAACTTCTCGCAATTAACTCTCTTTTACCAAAGTTATTTCACGGCACTATATTCGCCTAGCAAAGTGAAGAGTGAGTGTTGCACAACAATACAGACCCAAGTTCATCCTCATAATATAATCAAGAAGTTAGGGTAAGACGGGGTAAAAAAAAAGCATGGGCGGGTAAGAAGCCCATGCCAATTTATCTCATGAAATTAAAGCAAATTTCAGTCACATTTTGCCCATGAGACGAGTGTTAATGTTTAGCGTTAGGGTTGGGGTGGGGGTGCATGGGGGGGGGTGTGGGGGTGTTTACAAACTGTGGAATATGGTCAACAACTACAGTAGTTCCTACCGGTGCTGTGCTAAGGTCGTTAATCACAGAAATGTGTCCTCGTAAAGCCGCCGAGAATCGTCGTGAAATCCCCCCCCCCCCGATGCGCCGATGACTCGCCCAGTCAAATTCCATCCACAGGCCATATTATTTTCTTTTGCTCGCAGCCACGGTGTTAGCACCACGCGGCTACCCACATTGTGAACCTGACAAGGACATGGTGGGCCAGTTAAGAGTTCTACGGGACACCCAACTACTAGTGGAATGAAACCGAACAGCGAAGTTTTGGACAGCGGGGGAGGGGGGAAGGAAGGAAAGGGTGGGTTGTTTGCGTAGATGAGCGTAAAACAACAAAACAAACACACAAACTTAGTTTTTACAAATTTGAATCATAGATTAATTAGGGGAAGAACGGTGTAAAAAGTGCGCATCGGGCGGGTAACAAGCCCACCCCAACTCATGAAATAAAAATCTTAGCTGCCTATGTTGCTGGCTCGTCTCATGGGCAATTTGAGACTGTGAAATTCTGCCTTCATTTCATGAGATAATTGGGGGTGGGGCTTCTTTACCCGCCCATGCTCTTTTTAGATGAGAGAGAACAACAATGAACAACAATAATTAACAAATTGTTTAATGATTAGGCCTTTGGTCCATATCACTGGAGATGAGATACCAAACAAGTGACAGGAAAAATAGTAGTTGTCATAAAATAAAAAATGACATAATACACAAAGACATGAATAACGAAAGAACTCAGATCAACAATAACTAGTTACGTTATTAGCCATATCCGTCTTAATATCTGCAAGGATTTATGGACACAGGTGGCAACATTATTGACGATTATACTGTTCGAGGGAGAGAGAGAGAGAGAGAGAGAGAGAGAGAGAGAGAGAGAGAGAGAGAGAGAGAGAGAGAGAGAGAGTAGAGAGAGAGAGAGAGAGAGAGAGAGGAGAGAGAGAGAGAGAGAGAGAGAGAGAGAGAGAGAGAGATGGGAGAAAGAGAGAGAGAGAGAGAGAGAGAGAGAGAGAGAGAGAGAGAGAGAGAAATAATGATAATGATATGATATGATAACAATGAACCTTTATTTTACAACGGTAAAAGTATTGACATAGAGTAGCCATTTTTCATACTTGCCGTTAGCACAAACAAACAAATAGATCATACAAAATTAAAGCGAACTAAAACAAGAGAGAGAGAGAGAGAGAGAGAGAGAGAGAGAGAGAGAGAGAGAGAGAGAGAGAGAGAGAGAGAGAGAGAGAGAGAGAGAGAGAGAGAGAGAGAGAGAGAATCACAGATGCATAGTAAGAGAGGCAATCACAGAGACAGAGAGACAGACATACAGAGACAGAGAGGCAGAGCTTTGCTTGTCATTGCTTCAGTTATGTCGTTGTTGTTGTTGTTGTTGTTGTTGTTTATATTATGTTTCTTTCGAAAATAAAACATTTAAACGAAAGAGACAGAGAAAAACAATCACACCATCGTGTGTGACTCTTGTCTTTGTGCAAACTAAACGGGAAATGCAACAAACCCTCTTAAACAGCAAACTATTGTTTTAGCTAAAAACGGTGTGTGTGTGTGTGTGTGTGTGTGTGTGTGTGTGTGTGTGTGTTTATAAACTGTGGTATATGGTCCACAACGACGGTAGGTCCTACCGATGCTGTGCTAAGGCCGTTAATCACAGTCAGTGGAAAGGAAGAGATGGAAAAATGGACCACCCAGCGTTTGATATCACTGGCTCAAACACGGTACCGTGCGTGTGACAAGATGCTTCTGTGGTCACCCGGGCAGGCTAAAGCGTTCTCCTTGTGTCAAGTAAACCCGAGTTCGAACCTGACTACAGGGTATTTTTCCTCTCACTTTTCACTAGGCCTTACGGTCTGAACGTGGAGTCTTTCGGGTGAGACGATAAACCGAGGTCCCGTGTGCCCATGCACTTAGCACACATTAATCCCAGTCGCAACGAAAAAGTTGTCATTTGGTCAGAATCCCCCCCCCCCCCCCCCCCCCCCCCCCTTTTCCTTCCTTATCAGTCACACAAACATCGCATGCAAAAACAAAAAATTGGGTGGCGCTTCTCTGGCTGCGACGTGCTCTCCAGGTGGGAACAACCCGAATTTCACAGAGACGCCTCCGTGACTATACAGTACTTAATACATAAGACCTAACATCTATTGTTTCTCTGGGAAATTGGTTAAGATATTTTCATTGCTTCAGCAACTATGTGCGCGCGTCTGTTTATGTGCGCGTTTTAGTGGAAAAAACAGCGACAACAAACAAGCAAAAAACGTGCGCTTGTGTGTAAGCTCATGTGTACGTTTGTGTGCATTTGTTTTACTGCAGGAGTGTGTTTTAAAGGGGCACCCTGACGGATGAGGTTTTGTAAGAAACACTTCGAGATCACCAGGAAAACACCCTTTACAGAGATTGCAACACTCATTTTGCTCTGGTTTCCTATAAATCAAACCGCCAAATCGGCGATTCCTCCTTGGCGGAGGTGCTGGAAATCAAATTCTTTCACCCAAAATGAAGGCGTGTGCCTTCTCTTTTTTAATGGCCGCCTGTGTTTAGACCAAATCGTTTGCACGAAATTTTCGCAATACAAGCCTTTATATTTTTTTATATTTTTTTTTATGCAGTTTATCTAAAGGAGTTTCGCTCACAACAAAGGAAATAGCTCCAATTGTTTTTTTACTGCACTACAAAAAAAGAAAAAGCTTCGACCAGAATGGGATTGGCCTCCACCCACCCCATCCAAAATGGTTACTCTTTCCGGCATCTCCGCCAAGGTGGAATCGCCGTTTTGACGGTTTGATTTCTAGGAAACCAGAGCAAAGTGAGTGTTCCGATCCTTGAAAAGGCTGTCTTTCTGGTGATCTCGACGTGTTTCTTGCAAAACATTCATCCGTCAGGGTCCACCTTTAAGTATCTGCGTGTATTCGTGAATGACTATCCTCCAGAACGAAACAAAAATGCAGTTATGGACATGCACGTATGCCCATTGCTGATTCGGTCCAAAACGATAATGAAATTCAGTGGGAATCTAGAGAGCTGAATGCACAATAAAGAGGCAGAGAAAAGAGACGTTGCATTGTCCTCAATCAGAGGATTACCACTCAGCTACGCCTTCTTCTTCTTCTTCTTCTTCTTCTTCTTCTTCTTCTTCTTCTTCTTCTTCTTCTTCTTCTTCTTCTTCTTCTTCTTCTTCTTCTTCTTCTGCCAATGATGTCCACCTGCCGCAACCGGCAATAACTGATTTCCGCAATGGGTGTATCTTAGAAACTTCAGATGACTAAGCAACCAAAACTAGAACAAAAGCCATTTGAATTCCGTTGTCTGTTTATCTGTAAGGAATGCTAGCTCTCTCTTCTGAAATAAAAATCGAAATGTATGCAAATTTGCAATTATAGTATCTACTTTTCAGAAGAACCCCTTTCAACCATTACAACGGGCGCAATAATGGACACAGGCGCAATTGAGCATAGGGTAATAAACATAGGCGCAATTGTGATGCACCGAATGGGAGACATGCAGTTTTGCACTAAAAGCAAGGCCACTGAACTGCTCTTGCAAGATTTTGTCCTTATGAAATCGTATCTGCGGCGCGCCTTTACACTACTGTTCCACGCATTAAAGACCCCCCACGTCACGTGTCACATTCCCTTTTATGCTTAGAAGTTTCTTAAAGACCCCGCACGTCACGTGTCAAAATCAAGGTTTTCACGTGTTTTCCCTCTTACCACCCAATTGCGCCTGTTTGAAAAATACTCAATTACGTCGTCGTCTTCTTCTTCTTCTTCTTCTTCTTCTTCTTCTTCTTCTTCTTCTTCTTCTTCTAAGTAAGGAATCTTAAGAAATCTTGCTAGTATAAGAGGGAATGTGACACGTGACTTGCCGGGTCTTTAAGATTTATTACCAAGTATAAGAGGGAAAACACGTGAAAACCATGATTTTGGCACGTGACGTGCTGGGTCTTTAAAGATCCACCCGATCACGAGTCAAAATCACGGGTTTCACGTGTTTTCCCTCTTATAACTGGAAATAAATCTTGTTTCGACCAAGTCTGACTCCCATATACATCAGTTTAAAGAGCAGCCTCAATTTGAATATGGGGACATTCGTATGCGGGTCACAGCAACCCAGAAAAAAACCCCAAGGGACTTAATCGTGGTGCGTCACTGGGTTTTTAAATGTCATCGCGCCTGAGTCAGCAGAATCCAATTGTTCTTTTGGTGTAACTTAACAGACACAGACTAGACAAAGAGTAAAAATAAAATAAAAACACACAAACCATAAATAATGGACATTTTCGATCTGTTTGACAAATTGTGGGGATGAAAATAATGGACGCTTTGATCCTCTGAAGTTGACTCTTTAGTGGTAGGCCTGCTGCCCGTCTCACCTCCATCAAAGAAGGAGACGAGGAAACGATGTGCACGAACAGCGAGCGTAACGGGAATTACAAATGTCGTTTTGTTTCCCTGTCTCTCTCTATCTGTCTGTCTGTCTGTCTTGTCTGTCTGTCTGTCTGTCTGTCTATGTGTCTGTCTGTCTGTGTCTGTGTCTCTCTCTCTGTCTGTCTGTCTGTCTCTCTCTCTATATATGTATATATATATATATATATCTGTCTCCCTCTCTCTCTCTCTCTCTCTCTCTCTCTCTCGTCTCTCTCTCTCTCTCTCTCTCTCTCTCTCTCTCTCGGCCTTACAATTAAGCTTTCTGACTCTCTCTCTCTCTCTGTTTCTCTCTCTCTCTGTCTCTCTCTGTCTCTCTCTGTCTCTCTCTCTCTCTCTCTCTCTGTCTCTCTCTCTCTCTCTCTCTCTCTCTCTCTCTCTCTCTCTCTCTCTCTCTCTCTCTCTCTTTCTCTCACACACACATGCAGACACATACACACTCACACACACACACACACACACACACACACACACACACACACACACACACACACACACACACACACACACATGCGCCCGCATGCGCACACAGAGAGAAAGAGAGAGAGAGAGAGAGAGAGAGAGAGAGAGAGAGAGAGAGAGAGAGAGAGAGAGAGAGAGAGGCAGAGACAGAGAGACAGACAAACAGACAAGAGACAGAGTCAAGGAGAGAGACAGAGACAGAGACAAGGACACACACCAACAGAAAGGCATAGACGGGCGGACGGGAAGCAGAACTCTTGACGATAGTCGTGATTTATGGTCAGCCATTTTTCTTCTGCCGACTTCTCGCTTCCTCCCGTGACATCTCCACGCGACAAGGTGGAAGAAAGGGCAGAGGGGATGACGTCACGTTGTAGGATAGTGATAGGCTTGGGACGTTTATGGCACCACGTACTTATACTTTACCTGCGTCTACTATAAGTGTGCAACACTTCCTTCTTACCTATAGCAGTCCATCCGCGAGCAAAGACACTGGCTTGCAAAGACTGGTCACTGCCTGTGGCCGCTTACGCTGCTTCCAGTAGTAGTAACGCGAGCAAAATAAGACACATGTTATTGTTGACATGCCACTGTCCCCCGGGACCTATGCAGGCTAAAGGGTGAGTGGTAGCTGTTTGATTGCCCTGCTGGTAACTTGCCACTCCCCACTGGACCCAGGCATGCTAAAGGGTGAGTGGTAGCTGTTTGATTGCCCTGCTGAACCTGCCACTCCCCACTGGACCTAGGCATGCTAAAGGGTGAGTGGTAGCTGTTTGATTGTCCTGCTGGTAACTTGCCACTCCCCACTGGACCCAGGCATGCTAAAGGGTGAGTGGTAGCTGCTTGATTGTCCTGCTGGTAACTGGCCACTCCCCACTGGACCCAGGCATGCTAAAGGGTGAGTGGTAGCTGTTTGATTGCCCTGCTGAACCTGCCACTCCACCACTGGACCCAGGCATGCTAAAGGGTGAGTGGTAGCTGTTTGCCCTGCTGGTAACTTGCCACTCCCCACTGGACCCAGGCATGCTAAATGGTGAGTGGTAGCTGTTTGCCCTGCTGAACCTGCCACTCCTCCACTGGACCCAGGCATGCTAAAGGGCGAGTGGTAGGAGCGGATGCCAGACTTGGCTTCAAGCTGGGAGACAAGTGATGTCTTTGCGTAAGCTTAGTGTCTTTGATCCGAGGCTGTTTACTCAGTATTAAATGGCTCGTTGACCTTAGTCTGCAGAATGTACCAATATTAGATGGCTGGTTGACTTTTTAAAAAAGTGGCTCGTTGTCATTAGCCTGCCGAATGTACCGTCATTAGATGGCTCGTTGACATTAGTCTGCCGAATTTACCGATGTTAGATGGCTCGTTCACATTAGCCTGCAGAATGTACTGATACTAAATGGCTTGTTGACATTAGCCTGCAGAATGTACCGATACTAAATGGCTCGTTGACATTAGCCTGCAGAATGTACCGATATAAATGGCTCGCTGAAATGGCTCGTTGACATTAGCCTGCAGAATGTACCGATATTAAATGGCTCGTTGATATTAGCCTGCAGAATGTACCGATATTAAATGGCTCGTTGACATTAGCCTGCAGAATGTACCGATATTAAATGGCTCGTTGACATTAGCCTGCAGAATGTACCGATATTAAATGGCTCGTTGACATTAGCCTGCAGAATGTACCGATACTAAATGGCTCGTTGACATTAGCCTGCAGAATGTACCGATACTAAATGGCTCGTTGATATTAGCCTGCAGAATGTACCGATACTAAATGGCTCGTTGATATTAGCCTGCATAATGTACCGATACTAAATGGCTCGTTGATATTAGCCTGCAGAATGTACCGATATTAAATGGCTCGTTGATATTAGCCTGCAGAATGTACCGATACTAAATGGCTCGTTGATATTAGCCTGCAGAATGTACCAATACTAAATGGCTCGTTGATATTAGCCTGCAGAATGTACCAATACTAAATGGCTCGTTGTTGCCTGCATAATGTACCAATTAGCCTGCAGAATGTACCGATACTAAATGGCTCGTTGATATTAGCCTGCAGAATGTACCGATACTAAATGGCTCGTTGATAAATGGCTCGTTGACATTAGCCTGCAGAATGTACCGATACTAAATGGCTCGTTGGTATTAGCCTGCATAATGACCAATGTACCAATACCTGCAAATGGCTCGTTGATATTAGCCTGCATAATGAATGTACCTGCATACCAATAAATGGCTCGTTGATATTAGCCTGCATAATGTACCGATACTAAATGGCTCGTTGGTATTAGCCTGCAGAATGTACCGATATTAAATGGCTCGTTGGTATTAGCCTGCAGAATGTACCAATACCACACGAGAGCTGTACTATACATTAACGTAATTGAACAAAGGGTGAATACTCTCTTTCTAATGAACTCCCCTCCACAAAAGTTGATTACGATACATCATTTTCTGCAGTATTAGCATATCGTGATACAGCTTAGTTTGGAAGACTGGGCCTATAACTTGTTCGTTTGAACAAGCTCAAGTGCTGCAGCCGATGGGAATAGTTGGCCTTTGGGGACCTTCCCCCAACGCCTGCTCTCGTCCTCAAATCCCTTTGGCCGAGAAAGTGAGGATGTATCCGGGGCAAGGCTTCTCCACTGTAAACAAATTTTAGCCCATCCCGCCGGAAAAGCGGCCGTCCCTTCTGCTATCTGGCAGTCCTTGTCGGAAATGATAGATAGTCAGGCAAACAAACAAACAAACATAATCCATTATCTGTCAATTCCACTCCCACCCTTCTGAACTCTTCCTTCATCATTGACCTTATTATTCATTTTTGGGACCCCTAATAGTAGGCCTACAATGTGTCCTGAATCAGGAATATCAATAGGACAATTGTCCTGAACATGCAATTTCAATGTGGACACCTAATGCTCAGCCCAACATCGTGAAGCGAATATTTGCATAAAATGGAGGGAAACTCTCCTAAAAATAAGAGAAGAGTATTACATTTTGTTTCCCACCCGGGAATGCCATGCCCCCCCCTCCACCCCCCCACCCCCACCCCCCACCCCCGCCCCCCCTTGATTGGGAAAAAATAATAGGACAAACGTCCGCTTCAACTGTGACGCGATAGGACAATTGTCCTGACAGAGGTCAAGACAATAAGACAATTGCAAATTTGATAGGTCAATGTCCTGAAAATTGTAAAAATGTGCAACACTATTATTATCTGGACATTTCACGAACTTGAAATGTAACAGAGAAGGACAAGGATTAAGCCGAACGGATGATCTGTACCCATACAACACGTTTATTGGAAATAACGATAACAGGCATAATATTTATATGTCCAAGAAACACACATGCGCATGTGCGCGTGCACGCACAAACACACGCACATACACACACAGAGAAGGGGAGGGAGGGAGGGAGGGGAGAGAGAGGGAGAGGAGAGAGAGGGAGGAGAGGGAGAGGAGAGAGAGAGAGAGAGAGAGAGAGAGAGAGCGTTCATTGACTATGATTTATTTTATTATAAGTTCCTTTACATTCAGTTGACATTTGATGTGTGTCCCCCCCTCCCCCTCCCCCCCCCCCTCTCTCTCATACCCTTTACTTCGCCGCCCACACACCACGCTCTCCCTCTCTCTCACCCCCTCTCTCTCTCTCCTCTCTCCATCTCTCTCTCTCTCTCTCTCTCTCTCTCTCTCCTTCCCTCTCTCTCTCTCTCCTCTCTCTCTCTCTCTCTGTCTCTTCCTCTCTCTCTCTCATCTCTCTCTCTCTCTCTCTCTCTCTCTCTCTCTCTCTCTCTCACCCTCTCTCTCTCTCTCTCTCCATCTCTCTCTCTCTCTCTCTCTCTCTCTCTCTCTCTCTCTCTCTCTCTCGCTCTCTCTCTCTCTCTCTCCCTCTCTCTCTCTCTCTCCCCTCTCTCTCTCTCTCCTCTCTGTCTCTCTCTCTCTCTGTCTCTCTCTCTCTCTCATCTCTTTCTCTCTCTCTATCACCCTCTCTCTCTCTCTCCCATCTCTCTCTCTCTCTCTCTCTCTCTCTCTCTCTCTCTCTCTCTCTCTCTCGTCTCTCTCTCTCTCTCATTTCCCTCTCTCTCTCTCTTCCCTCCCTCTCTCTCTCTCTCTCTGTTATGTTTATCTGTTTGAATTATGAAGATTTCCCATTGTTACCCCTTCCCTCATGACATGGGCAGATGGCCTGGTCATTCAACAGTTGTTCATTGTTGTTCATTGTCCTCCTCCCTCTCTCCCTCTCTCTCTCTCTCTCCTCTCTCTCTCTCTCTCTCCCTCTCTCTCTCTCTCTCTCTCTCTCCTCTCTCTTCTCTCTCTCTCTCTCTCTCGGTCTCTCTCTCTCTCTCTCTCTCTTTCCCGCTGCTGACTGAAACCGGAGAGAATGCTAAAACTGAGTCAGCATGCTTCAACGCTACCCGCCAGTAAGGAAGTGGACACGAAACTGCGGCTAGCCACGTCATGGGAGCCCAGAATAGCACCCACCCGCCCACCCCACCCCCTAATAACAACGGTTTTCTTGGACACCCACGTACATGGCTCTCATTATCTTGTTAGATGCGCACCATTCGGCCACTGGACCGTTTGACATACCAAAAAGTACCCCCCCACCCCCTCTTCGTGTTTTTTTAATGGTCGATTCTTAGTGTCAAAGGGAAACTTCCCCCGGGTATTTTACGGACTGTAAGGTGATATACAATAACACAATCACAATCACAATCACAATCACAATCACGATCACAATATTGATTCGTGCAATAACATGGAAATGTGTGTGTGGTGGTACGTAAAGGATAAACAGTATGTTTGTAATAAAAGATCACAGTTCCAATAATATTTAAAATATCAGATTTTACGCAACAAAACTCAAGCGCACGCAAACAGCAAGTATCCACGTACACTCCCCCCCCCCCCTCCCCTCCACCCTCATACACATAGAGACAGACAGATTTAAAATCGAAATGGGCGTTCGGGTGTTTTTCATTGTAAGACAGACAGACAGACAGACAGACAGACAGACAGACAGACAAACAAAGACAGAAGACAGAGGGGGGAGAGAGATAAAGAGAGAGTGAGAGAGAGAGAGAGAGAGGGAGAGAGAGAGTGAGAAAGAGAGAGAGGTGAGAGAGAGAGAGATAGAGAAGAGAGAGAGAGAGAGAGAGAGAGTGAGAGGAGATTGGAGAGAGAGAGAGAGGAGGGGGGGAGAGAAGAGAGAGAGAGAGAGAGAGAGAGGAGAGAAAGATGGAAGAAGTTGAGGGGGGGGGGGGGGGGGGGGGGCGGGGGGGGGGGGGGGGGGGGGGGGGGGGGGGTGGAAGAAAGAAAGAGAGAGCTAGAGAGGGATGGAGATAGCAAGAGACAAGAGAGAAGAGAGAGAGAGCGAGAGAGGAGGGGGGGGGGGGGGGGGGGGGGGTGGGGGTGGGGGTGATAGTAGAGAGAGAGAGAGAGAGAGAGAGAGAGAGAGAGAGAGAGAGAGAGAGAGAGAGAGAGAGAGAGAGAGAACACACACATAATAATAATAACAATTAAGTAAAAATGCAAACATGCACACAAGACACGCAGACACGCAGATGCACCTAAACACACACGCGCGCGCACACTCACACACGCATACACGCATTTAATACATCAATTAGCACATTTCTTAAACGTTTCAACGCTAATGCTTAAAGACACTGACCCACCACGATTAAGTCCCTTGTTTTTTTCTGGGTAGCTGTGACCCACATGCAAATGCCCCCAACTTCAAATTGAGGCTGCTCTTTAAAATGATGTTTCGTTTTCAATTTGGGGGCATTTGCATGGGAGTCAAACCTGGTCAACACAAGATTTCCTACCAGCTATACGAGGGAAAACACGTGAAACCCGTGATTTTGACACGTGATCTGGTGGGTCTTTAAAAAAGAATTTAAGGCATTAAAATGAAGCGTCGATAACTGTTAACACGGTAAAGCTTAATAAATAAATATACTCTTAAAGAATACGTATTGCGGTCCTTACTGAGACACCTGCGCTTTAAACTAAATGCAATACAAGATTTGTAATATCTAACTATTCAATACAGCATCTTATTGTGTGTGTGTGTGTGTGTGTGTGTGTGTGTGTGTGTGTGTGTGTGTGTGTGTGTGTGTGTGTGTGTGTGTGTGTGTGTGTGTGTGTGTGTGCGTGCGTGTGTGTGTGTGCGTGCGTGCGCGTGAGTGTGTGTGTGTGTGTGTGTGTGTGTGTGTGTGTGTGTGTGTGTGTGTGTGTGTGTGTATGTGTGTGTGTGTGTGTGTGTGTGTGTGTGTGTGTGTGTGTGTGTGTGGTGTGGTGTGAAAAAACCGACTGTGCGCCTTATACCACGAAGCTTCTTATAGTGCGGAAAATACACAATGTTTAGCTTTTATCACAAACTCATTGCATGCAAATCTAAAATTCATCGTCTAAAAAAAGAACTAGAATGTTAAGACTCTATGTCACCAGCCGCGCGGAATAGTTTTTTTCTCCAATGACCTTGGCCTTTAACCAATGACCTTCATTGTCGAACGTGGCCTAGATATCTTAACTGTCTCTGCGCATGACAAAAGTCGATCCTTCCAGGTCCCTTACGCTCAAACGTTATTGTGTCGCTAATACGCTATACCACCAGCTGAACGGCCATCACTTTCGTCTCTCTCTCTCTCTCTCTCTCGTATTAGTCTCTCTCTCTCTCTCTCTCTCTCTCATCTCTCTCTCTCTCTCTCTCATCCTCTCTCTCTCTCCCTTGTCTCCTCTCTCTCTGTCTCTCTCTCTCTCTCTCTCTCTCTCTCTCTCCCCCCCCTCTCTCTCTCTCTTTGGGATAGGTTGTGGTTAGGGTGTGACGAGGTTAATCCCTTGTCATACTACAAGCTCTTAACTCTCCCCCGGTGTGGACCTCTGTATTCCTAATTATTTTACAAACTTGCTTGTAATGGAATGTCTAGTTTTCATTTCCCCCATTTCCCTGTGTGTCCCGTCTGGGTTGGGGGGACAGGGGTCTGATAGCCACAGCTAAGCGAAGGAATGACCCCTGTATACTGGGCAGTGTGGTAGGGTTCAATAGCCACAGCTAAGCGAAGAAGGTTCCCCCCGCTGCCCGAAGCCCCCTCCCCCGGCGTGGACCCCCGGCATTCCCAATTAATTTACAAGCTTGATTGTAATCACTAATGATCAATTTGATTCCTATCCATATCTACCGCCCAATACCCACCCACCCCCTCCTTCCCATAACCCCCTCCCCACCCCTCCCTTCCAAACACTCCAATGTATACCATTGCTTATTTTGCATTCCTCTAGTCCCAGTGTGTGGTTGTGTGTGAGAGTGAGAGAGAGAGTGTGTGTATGTGTTTGTGTGTGCATGTGAGAGGGGTTTGTTGCACTTGTCTTTGACCACTTGCGCAGGGGGGTTTTTCTCCCAGAGAGTTTTTTCCCCCTTAATCCTTTAATTCCTTTAAATTTGTTTACATTTTTCATGTCTTAGACAAAGTCCTGTGTCTCTGACTAGGGTTTTTTTCTCTCGGAAGAACTTCCGTTTTCCCCCCTCACTCCACCCTCAGTGCCAGGGTGGGGCAACCCACTTTGGGGTCAGACATGGGGTTTGATGCGCTAGGCGGCGAACCCCCCCCACCCCCCTCTATTTCTATTTCCATCCCCCCCCCCACCTTCTCTCTCTGTCCTTTTCATTTTTCAATTGAAATGTAATGTCAGCTTTTGCTACATGTGTTCACTTTAGCACGAGATTTGTTCTCTTCACCAAACCTCCCCCTCCCCACCCCTTAAACACAACTGACCCTTATTTCCAACTTCTCCCATCTGATGATTGCGTACTCACTGTGATTGGCGTACTCTCACTGGTCCCCACAAAAATAGAATCTATACTTCAATCCCCTCCCCCCCCCACCCCCCCCCCCCCCCCCCCCCCCGCCCCCCCCTCCCCCCCGTCCCTCGTAATTCCCTTCCCTGCCCCCCCCCCCCCCCCCCCCCTCCCCCCCAACTCTCCACCCCCCTCCCCCCCTCCCCCCTCCCCCCCCCCCCCCCTCCCAATCCCCCCCCCACCCCCCCCCCACCCCCCCCCCCCCCCCCCCCCCCTTCTCTCTCTGTGCTTCCACCTAAAGGATTTGTGTTCACAGCCTTGCTCTTTGGTTTCAACTTGGTTGTATCATTTACACATTTGGACTGTAGAGGGGAAGTATTGTTTTTTATTTTGATCTTGATGTGTGTGTTTTTATCTTTTTTGCTCCTTCTGTTGCCTACTTTTTGCTCCTTTTGCTATATTTTTGATGTTTGCTGTTTAATTGTTTGTCTGTGTTGATAAAGGCGCATTCGCCGAAATATCCAGTAGTTTTGTTTTGTGTCTCTTGTGAATAAAATAACGTCACTTTGCTTTTGTCGTGTAGTTGTTTGTTTGCTGTGTGGGATTTAAGAGATTAGATTTGAGGAGTCTTGACTTTGCGTCTGTGTTTGAAGAGAGATGGGACTGCAAGAAAAATTCAAATAATATGCAAGACAAAATATCATGGTAATGCCGAGGGGACAAAAGGTCGGCAGAAAGACAAAAAAACATGTATCATTGAGTGTACTATCATTCTTCTCATGGTGAAAGCCAGAAGGTACTATCATTCTTCTCAGGTGAAAGCCAGAAGGTACTATCATTCTTCTAAGGTGAAAGGCAGAAGGTACTATTCATTGCCTTCCATGGTGTGTCAAGCCAGAAGGTACTATCATTCTATCTCAGGTAAAAGCCAGAAGGTACTATCATTCTTCTCAGGTGAAAGCCAGAAGGTACTATCATTCTTCTCTGGTGAAAGCCAGAAGGTACTATCATTCTTCTCAGGTGAAAGCCAGAAGGTACTATCCATTCTTCTCAGGTGAAAGCCAGAAGGTACTATCATTCTTCTCTGGTGAAAGTCAGAAGGTACTATCATTCTTATCAGGTGAAAGCCAGAAGGTACTATCATTCTTCTCTGGTGAAAGACAGAGGGTACTATCATTCTTTGGTGAAAGCTAGAAGGTACTATCATTCTTCTCTGGTGAAAGCCAGGAAGGTACTATCATTCTTCTCAGGTGAAAGCCAGAAGGTACTATCATTCTTCTCAGGTGAAAGTCAGAAGGTACTATCATTCTTCTCAGGTGAAAGCCAGAAGAGGTACAGAAAGACACAAAAACATGTATCATTGAGGTACTATCATTCTCAGGTGAAAGCCAGAAGGTACTATCATTCTTCTCAGGTGAAAGCCAGAAGGTACTATCATTCTTCTCAGGTGAAAGCCAGGGGGGCAAGAGGTCGACAGAAAGACACAAAAACATGTATCATTGAGTGTACTATCATTCTTCTCAGGTGAAAGCCAGAAGGTACTATCATTCTTCTCCAGGTGAAAGCCAGAAGGTACTATCATTCTTCTCAGGTGAAAGCCAGAAGGTACTATCATTCTTCTCAGGTGAAAGCCAGAAGGTACTATCATTTTTCTCAGGTGAAAGCAAGAAGGTACTATCATTCTTCTCAGGTGAAAGCCAGAAGGTACTATCATTCTTCTCTGTTGAAAGCCAGAAGGTACTATCATTCTTCTCAAGGTGAAAGCCAGAAGGTACTATCATTCTTCTCTAGGTGAAAGCCAGGGGGGCAAGAGGTCGACAGAAAGACACAAAAACATGTATCATTGAGTGTACTATCATTCATCCCAGGTGAAAGCCAGAAGGTACTATCATTCTTCTCTGGTGAAAGCCAGAAGGTACTATCATTCTTCTCAGGTGAAAGCCAGAAGGTACTATCATTCTTCTCAGGTGAAAGCCAGAAGGTACTATCATTATTCTCTGGTAAAAGTCAGAAGGTACTATCATTGTTCTCTGGTGAAAGACAGAAGGTACTATCATTCTTCTCAGGTGAAAGCCAGAATGTACTACCATTCTTCTCAGGTGAACGCCAGAAGGTACTATCATTCTTCTCAGGTGAAAGCCAGAATGTACTACCATTCTTCTCAGGTGAAAGCCAGAAGGTACTATCATTCTTCTCAGGTGAAAGCCAGAAGGTACTACCATTCTTCTCTGGTGAAAGCCAGAAAATGTACTACACATTCTTCTCAGGTGAAAGCCAGAAGGTACTACCATTCTTCTCAGGTGAAAGCCAGAAGGTACTACCATTCTTCTCAGGTGAAATGGGGGTAGACCGAGGGAGAAAAGACAATGCACATATTCAGGCTAAGAGGCACAAAGAAACGTTCATCTGACTGACAGTGTGTAGAAGTTCACAAAGAAACAAGCGCGAAATCGCAATACGTTTGTGGCATGCGGTCTATTTTTACTACTCCAATCATGAGTTACCTCCCCTGGATTTTTTTAATAATTTTAATCTGTAAACCAGAATTTTATCTCTGCACCATTTCGTAACTTTTTATATCTTTTGGAAAACATTTAAAACTATGTATCCTACTTATACTCATCAAAAAGAAGCACCGCATACTCGTCGTGTCTGTTGTAGTGTCTGTATTACATATGTTTATTATTTTGTACGCTTTTAAAATACATCATTTTAAAGAGCGGCCTCAATTTGAAGTGTAGCCTCGATTTGAAGTGCGACAATTTTGTCAAAATGTGCGACAATTTTGGACCGACAGACAGACAGACCGACCGACCGACCGACAAGTGAGTTATAGGTTTGTGGCTTGAGCCACAAACAAAAAGAGTTAGGCAACGCCTTGTACTAAAACCTCTTTTTGCGAAATATTAAAACAAAATAAAATGTTAGTGCTACAAAAGTACAGCTCACAAATTAAAGAACCCACAACTGTTTTCTGATTTATTAAAAGGTTTTAAATTTTTTTTGTTTACAGAATACTTGAGAAAGCGTTTGTTTAGTGCATGCAGCTGTGTGTGTGTGTGTGTGTGTGTGTGTGTGTGTGTGTGCGTGCGTGCGTGCGTGCGTGCGTGCGCGGTGTGAGGTGTGTGTGTGTGTGTGTGGTGCGCGCGTGCGTGTGCGTGCGTGGCGTTTCGTGCGTGCGCTTGTGTATGTAGACGTTCCTTTATTTTGAACGGATTTCGCCATTTGTTGTTTTAAAGTGTTAAAAGAGGCAATCTGACGGATACGTGTTTGCAAGAAACACGCGGTCGAAATCACAAGGAAAAAAAACACCCTTTACAAGAGATCGCAACACTCACTTTGCTCTGGTTTCCTAGAAATCCAAACCGTCAGATCGGCGGTTCCTCCGCCATGGAAGTCCAGATTCTTTCAGTGAAAGAGAATGCTCTTTTGACGAATTGGCCGCCTGGAGTTTAGACCAAATCGTTTGCACGAAATTTCCTCACTACAACGACTTTTTTTTTATACAATTTGCATACAGTTTACCAACACGCAGTTTCGCTCACAACAAAGGAAATAGCTCCTTTTCTTCTTATTTCACGGCACCCTTCACTAGGCCTACAACAAGAAACAAAGCTTCAAAAACACTCGTCGAGTGGCCCCACCCACCCCGTCCAAAATAGCTTCTGTCCTGCGCTCAACGCCGCCAAGGGAGGAATCGCCGTTTTGACGGTTTTATTCTAGGAAAGCAGAGCAAATGAGTGTTCCGATCCTTGAAAAGGCTTTCTTTCTGGTGACATCGATGTGTTTCTTGAAAAACCTCATCCGTCAGGTTGCCCCTTTGGTCCACATTAAAGGACTATTACCACGGAGCAAACCGTAAGTTAACTAATTACTAATCAAATAACTAAACTGTTTCTTCACCGTACTGCGCAGATGTGCACAACCGTAGTGTAATTGCGCGCTTCTGGCAACGCACTGGAGATCACTATACTGGCTTACATTAATTACTTCCATTTGTCAACTTGAATAGAAGGCAAAATCTAGTTTGCCCCGCTCAGTGGAGAGAGAGAGAGAGAAGAGAGAGGAGAGAGTAGAGAGAGGGAGGAGAGATAGAGAGAAAACTTGAAAACTTGAAAACTTGAAAACTGAAACTTCAACTTTATTTTTCAAGGATCTAACATAGAGTGAGAGAGATATAGTAGAGAGATCGAGAGAGAGAGAGAGAGAGACGAGTCGACCGAGATCGATGAGGGAGAGAGATATAGAGAGAGAGAGAGAGAGAGAGAGACTGACGGACTGAAGATGAGAATAATATTCTTGTAACCCACAAAGGCCCACTGTCCCATTTTAAAGAGAGAGAGAGAGAGAGATAGAGAGAGAGAGAGAGAGAGAGAATGCCGAGAGAGAGAGAGATAGGAGAGAGAGAGATAGAGACTGAGAGAGAGTAGAGAGAGACTGACTGCCGACTGACGACTGAAGACCGAATAATAAAAATTATTATTTACCCACAAAGGTCAGTGGCCCATTTGAGAAAGAAGAGAGAGAGAGAGAGAGAGAGATGAGAGCGAGAGAGAAACAGCTGATTGAGAGACGAGAGGAGAGAGAGAGAGAGAGAGAGAGAGAGAGAGAGGGAGAGAGAGAGAGAGGAGAGAGAGAGAGAATTCATCACAATTCACAATTCACAAATTTGACTGATCCAGGCCTTCTGCCCATGTCAGAGAGTAGGGGGTTACAAAAGAAAACAAACAAACCAATTACAACAAGTCATCAGCACAAAGAACTCCATTTTAAGCGAACAAACACACAAAAAGCAACATTGATAACAAATCATCAGCCACCCCCCCAAAACCCAGGAAAAAAACTCCTTTATAAAGTGAACATACATACAAAAAGCAACATTGACAACAAATCACCATCGTGCCAAATCTGCGACATTAATACAAGTGAACATACAAACTGCATCAAAGGTATCAAATTCGGACCTTGCCATAGTACATACCAGACTTTCAATTATGAAGCGAACATACACAAAAAACATCGTTAACACAAAATCAACAGCGCCAAGAGTTAAATCATGAAGCGAAAATACACAAAAAGCATCGCTGACAACAAATCACCGGCGCCCAAAACTACCTTATTATAGTAAACAAGCACAATGCACAAATATGTCAACTATCAAATGATAAAGCTTCGTTACGGATATTAAAAGCTTCATAACGAAAGTTGGCTAACTTTAACCCTTTCCCCGCCAGCCAATTTTCAGCCAAAAAATACCGTGAAACTTATACTGGGTAAAGAAAATAGAATATGTGCAATATGAGAATTCCTCTGTGACCATGTATAACATTAGGCCTATCCTTACTCCCAAAATTAAGAAAAAATAGGGTCTTCGGATAACAAGTCCTGATTTGATGCCTTTAGTGACATGTATGCTAAACCATTGTGGTGCTAAAATGCGACATTGGCGGTGAAAGGGTTATGTCCATAATTTTAGAAATCACAGAGAGAGCAGAGAGAGAGAGAGAGAGACGAGAGAGAGAGAAGAGGAGAGAGAGAGAGAGAGAGAGCCTTTCAAATGAAAACACAGCTGGTGTGAAGGGCCTAAGGACTCTAACGCCCCCTAACGAGCCCATTGAGGAGGAAGGTTTGACTCCTGAGACACAAGACATGACCCGAAGCGTTGACCTTTCGGGGGTGGGAGGGGGGGGGGGGGGAAATCATCCGGGGGGGGTGAAAGGTCAGGACGTATGTAAATCACGGGGTGTCAAGAGGGTCGTAGTAGGTTGGGTGGGGCGGTTGGGGCAATGGTGGCAGGTAGGTGGAGGAGGAGGGAGGAGGAGGCAGGATGAGAAGGAGTGGGGGGGGGGGGGGTGAGGATAACAAGAAAGGGAAACAAAACTTTGGATGATGCACACAGCGGGTTGCTAAGAGGTCAGAATCATTCTTTTTTTTGTTCCGGGGTGTGCGTGTGTGTGTGTGTGTGTGTGTGGTGTGTGTGTGTGTGTGTGTGTGCGTGCGTTTTGCGCGTGCGCGCGCGTGTGCGCGCGCGCGTGTGTGTGTGTGTGTGTGAGGTGTGTGTGTGTGGTGTGTGTGTGTTGGTGTGTGGTGTGTGTGTGTGGCCGTGGTGCGTGACGTGTGTGCGTGTGTGGGTGTGTATGTGTGGTGTGTTGTCTTTGTGTGTCAGTGTGTGTATTGTGTGTGCCGTGGTGAGTCTGTGGCTGTGTGCGTGCGTGTGCGTGCGCGTCGTATGGTGGCATCTGTGTGTGCTCGCATTGTGCGCCTCCTCTCTCCTCATCTCTCTCGCGCTCTCATCTCTCTCTCTCTCCTCTCTCTCTCTCTATCTCTATGTGTTGGTGCCGTGAGGCGTGCGTACCGTGCGCCGCGCAGCGAGTGTTTGGTTACACTTGTGTGTGCGTGTGGTGTGTGTTGTGTGTGTGAGATACTCAAATCATTTAAATATTCTTGAAATCACTTAAATCATATCTTACTAATCTCTCTCTCTCTCTCTCTCTCTCTCTCTCTCTCTCTCTCCCCACTCTCTCTCTCTCGCTCTCTCTGCTCAGTCTCCTCGCTCTCTCGCTCTCTCTCTCTCGCCCTATCCTCTCTCTCTCTCTCCTCTCCCTCGCTACTCCCTCTCT
>CM065696.1:28832404-28849904 GCA_017654935.2 Phymorhynchus buccinoides
GCTCAAAACATCAGACCGAGCCGCGCGAGTAAAGCCCCACAAAGAACGTGAAACATACTAGCAAAAAGCGAGGATACGATGAAGCAGAGATGGGGAGCGGGGGAGAAGAAGGAAAGGGGGTGGTGGGGTTGTTGGATAGATGCGTAAACAAACAAAACAAAAACATAACAAAAAACTTAGCTGCCTAGTTGGTTTTGCAATTGGAAGGACAGAGAGATAAGTAGAGAGAGAACAAAATGAACAACAATAATTAACAAATCGTTTAATGATTAGGCCTTGAGTCCATATCACTGGGAGAGGAGATACGAGAAACAAAGTGACAGGTAAAAATAGTAGTTGTCATAAAATAAAAAATGGGACATAATACACAAAAGACATGGAATAATCGAAAGAATCAGATCACAATAACTACGTTACGTTATTAGCCATATCCGTATAATATCTGCAAGGAATTTATGGACCAACTATGTGGCAAACATTTTGACGATTATTACTTGTTCGAGAGAGAGAGGAGGGAATGAGAGAGAGAGAGAAGAGAGAGAGAGAGAGAGTAGAGAGATGAGATTGAGAGGATGAGGAAGAGGGTAGAGAGAGGAAGAGATGAGAGAGGGAGAGGAAGAGAGAGAGAGAGAGAGTAGAGAGAGACGAGAGAGAGAAATAATGATAAATGATATGATTGATAACAATGAACCTGATTTAAACGGTAAAAAGTATGAACATTAGAGTAGCCATTTTTCATACTTGCCGTTAGCACAAACAAAAAACAATAGATCATACAAAATGAAAACGAAACTAAAACGAGAGAGAGCGAGAGGAGAAGAGAGAGAGAGACGAGAGAAGGAGAGAGAGAGAGGAGAGAGGAAGAGAAGAAGAGAGAGAGAGAGAGAAGAGAGAGAGAGAGAGAATCAACAGATGCATAGTAAGAGAGCAATTCACAGGAGAACAGAGAGGGGGACAGACATACAGAGGACAGAGGAGGCCAGGACGCTTGCTTGTCATTGCTCAGTTATGTCGTTGGTTGTTGTTGTTGTTGTTGTTGTTTATATATGTTCTTCGAAATAAAACATTTAAACGAAGAGACAGAGAAAAAACAATCCACCACCAAGCGTGTGTGACTCTTGTCTTGTACAAACTAACCGGGAAGTCAAAAAACACTCTTAAAACAGCAAAAACTATTGTTTTTAGCTAAAAACGTGTGGTGTGTGTGTGTTGTGTGTGTGTGTTTGTGTGTGTTATAAATTGCGGTATAGGTCACAACGACGGTAGGTACTACCGATGCGTGCTACGGCCGTTAATTCCACAGTCAGTGGAAAGGAAGAGATGGAGAATGGACCACCCCAGCGTTTCATATCACTGCTCAAAACACGGTTACCGTTGCGTGCGACAAGAATGCTCTGTGTCACCGGGCAGGCTAAAAGCGGTCTCTTGTGTCAAGGAAACCCGAGTTCGAACCTGATACAGGGTATGGCTTTTCTTTCCTCTCACTTTTCACTAGGCCTACGTCGAACGTGGGAGTCTTCGGGTGAGGGGGGACGATAATATACCGAGTCCCGTGTGGACCATGCATAGCACACATAACTCCCAGGCGCAACGAAATAAGTTGGCATTTGGTCAGAATCCCCCCACCCTCCCCCCCCCCCTTTTCCTCCTTATCAGTCACCAAAAACATCGATGCAAAACCAAAAATACTTGGGTGGCGTCTTCTGGCTGCGAGTGCTCTCCAGGGTGGGAAACAACCCGGGAATTTTCACCAAGAGGACGCCTTCGTGACTATACAAGTACTTAATACAAAGGGGACCTAACTTTCTATTGTTTCTCTGGGGAAATTGGTTAAAGATATTTTTTCAGTGCTTCAGCAAAAAAAAAATATGTGCGCGCGTCTGTTTATGTGCACGTTTAGTGGAAAAAACAGCGACAACAAAACAAGCAAAAAACGTGCGCTTGTGTGTAAAGGATTCATGTGTACGTTTGTTGGCATTTGTTTACTGCAGGAGTTGTGGTTTTAAAGGGGCACCTGGACGGGTATGAGCGATTGTAAGGGAAAACACTTCAGATCACAAGGGAAAACACCCCTTACAGAGATTGGCAAAACACTTCATTTTTGCTCTGGTTCCATAAACTCAAAACCCGCAAAATCGGCGAATTCCTCCTTGCGAGGTGATGGGAAATCAAAATTTCTTTCACCCAAATGGAAGGCGTGTGCCTTCTCTTTTTAAGGGCCGCCTGTGGTTAGACCATATCGTTTGCACGAAATTTTCGCAATACAAGCCTTTATATTTTATATTTTTTTTATGGCAGTTTATTAAAGGAGTTTCGCTTCACAACAAAAGGAAATTAGCTCCAATTGTTTTTTACGCACTACACAAAAAAAAGGAAAAAAAGTTTCGACACAGAAAGGGATGGCTCCACCACCCCATCCAAAATGGTTACTCTTTCGGCATCCTCCGCCAGGTGGGAAATCGCCGGTTTGACGTTGATTTCTGAGGAAACCAGAGCAAAAATGAGGTGTTCCGATCCTTGAAAAGGCTGTCTTTTATGGTGATCTTCGACGTGTTTTCTTGCAAAAAAACTCATCCGTTTCAGGGTCCACCTTTAAGTATATGCGGTGTATTCGTGAATGACTTATCCTCCAGAACGAAACAAAAATGCAGTTATGGGACATTGCCAAACGTATGCCCATGCTGATCGGTCCAAAACGATAATGAAATTCAGTGGGAATCTAGAGACAGCGGAATGCACAATTAAAAGAGGCAGAGTAAAAGAGTACGTTGGCATGTCCTCAATCAGAGGAATTACCCACTCCAGCTACGGCCTTCTTCTTCTTCTCTTCTTTTCTTCTTCTTCTTCTTCTTCTCCTTCTTCTTCTTCTTCTTCTTACTTCTTCTTATTCTTCTTCTTCTTGCAATGGATGTCCACCTTGCCGCAACCGGGCAATAAATGATTTTCCGCAAATGGGTATCTAGAAACTTCAGATGGACTAAGCAACAAAAAAAACTAGAAAAAACATTTGGAAATTCCGTTGTCTGTATTCTGTAAGGAATGGCTAGCTCTCTATCTTCGAAATAAAAAATCGAAATGTAGCAAATTTTGCAATATAGTATCTACTTTTCAGAAGAAACCCCTTCAACCATTACACACGGGCGCAAATAATGGGACACAGGCGGCATTGAGCATAGGGTAATAAACATAGGCCAAATTGGGATGCACCGAAAGGGAGACATGCAGTTGCACTAAAAGCAAGGCCACTTGAAAAACTGCTCTTGCAAGATTTTGTCCTTATGAAATGTATCTGCGCCGCGCCTTACACTACCCCCTGGTTTCCATGCAAAAAGACCCCCCCACGTTTCACGTACACATCCTTTAGGCTTAGAAGGTTCTTAAAGGACCCCGACACGTCACGTCTCAAAATCAACGGTTTTCAAGTGTTTTTCCCTTAACCCACCCAATTTGCGCCTGTTGAAAAATACTCAATTCGTCGTCGTCTCTTTTCTTCTCTTCTGCTTCTCTTCTTCGTCTCTTCTTCTCTCTTCTAAGTAAGGTATATTAGGAATCTGCTAGTATAAGAAGGAGTGACCACGTGATTGCCGGGTCTAAGATTTATACCAAGTAAATAAGAGGAAACACGTGAAACCATGATTTTGCACGTGACGTGCTGGGTCTTTAAAAAGACAACCGTCACGAGTCAAAATCCCGGGTTTCCACGTGTTTTCCCTTCTTATAAACTGGAAAATAAATCTTGTTTCGACCAAGTCTGAGCTCCCATATACATCAGTTTAAAGTAAGGCAGCATTCATTGAATATGGGACATTCTGTTGCGGGTCACAGTCAACCCAGAACAAAACCCACAAGGGGACTTAATCGTGTGCTCAACTGGGTTTTTAAATTGTCATCGCGCCGAGTCAGAGAATCCAATGTTCTTTGGTGTAACTAACAGAAACACAGGGACTAGACAAGAGTAAAAAATAAAATAAAAAACACCACAAAACCATTAAAATAAGGGACATTTCGATTCTGTTTGACAAGTGTGGGGGATGAAATAATGGGGACGCTTGAATCCTCTGAAGTTGACTCTTAGTGGATAGGCTGCTGCACTCTCACCTCCATCAAATGAGGAGGACGAGGAAAGAGGTGAACGAACAGCGAGCGTAACGGGATACAATGTCGTTTGTTAGTCATGTCTCTCTATATCGGCTGTAGTCTGTCTTGTCTGTATGTAGTCTGTCTGTCTAATGTGTCTGTCCGTCTGGTCGGTCTCCTCTCTGTCTGTCTGTCTGTATCTATCTATATATTATGTATAGATATATATATTATATATGTATCTCTCTTCTCTCTCTCTCTCTCTTTCTCTCTTCTCTCTCTCTCGCTCTCTCTTCTCCTCTCCTCTCTCTCTCTTCTCTCTCCCTCTCCGGCCTTACAATTAAGCCTTTCTGGGACTCTCTCTCTCTGGTCTCTCCTGTCTCCTCTGTCTGTCTCTCTCTCTCTCTCCTCTCTCTTCTCTCTCTCCTCTCTCCTCCTCTCTCCTCTCTCTTTTTCTCTCACAACCCCAACCAACATGCGACACAGACACACTCACACACACACACACACACACACACACACCACCCACACACACACACACACACACACACACACACACACACCACACATTGCGCCGCATGCGCACCACAGAGAGAAAGAGGAGAGAGAGAGAGAGAGAGAAGATGGAGATAGAGAGAGAGAGAGAGAGAGAGAGGAGAGAGGACAAAGAGGAAGAGACAGAGAGGACCTGTAACAAACAGACAAGAGACAGAGTCAAAGGAGAGAGGACAGAGGACAGAGACAAGGACACACACAACAGAACAAGGCATAGACGGGCGGACGGGAAGCAGAAAATCTGGACGAATAGTCGGGATGTTATGTTCAGCCATTTTACTTCTGCCGATTCTCGCTTCCTCGTGACATTCTCACGCGGACAAGTGGAAGAAAGGGCAGAGGGGATGACGTCACGTTGTAGGATAGTGATAGGCTGGGACGTTTATGCACACGTACTATACTTACCTGCGTTACTATAAGTTGGTGCAAACCACTTTCCTTCTTACCTATAGCAGCCATCGCGAGCAAAGACACTGCTTGCAAAGACTGTCACTGCTGTGGCCCGCTTACGCTTCGCCAGTAGTAGTAAACGAGAGCCAAAAAAATAAGGAACAACATGTTATTGTGACATGCCACTGTCCGGGGACTATGAGGCTAAAAGGGGAGTGGTAGCTGGTTTGATTGCCTGCTGGTAACTTGCCACTCCACACGGGACCCAGGCATTGCTAAGGGTGGGAGTGGTAGCGGCTTGATGTCCTGCTGGTAAATGGACCACTCCCCACTGGACCCAGGCATGCAAAGGGTGAGTGGGAAGCTGGCTTTGATTGTCCTGCGGTAACTGGGGCACTCCCCACTGGGACCCAGGGCATGCTAAAGGGGGAGTGGTAGCTGCTTGATTGTCCTGCTGGTAATGGGCCCACTCCCACTGGACCAGGCAGGCTAAAACGGTGGGAGGGTCGGTCTGTTTGATTGCGTTGAAACTTTTGCCCACCTCCACCACTGGACCCAGGCATGCTAAAAGGGTGACGTGGTAGCTGTTTTTCCCTGCTGGTAACTGGCCACTTCACGGGAAAACCCAGGCATTGCTAAAGGGCGAGTGGTAAGCTGTTTTTGCCCTCGTGGTAAACTTTGACACTCTCCACTGGACCCAGGCATGCTAAAGGGCGATCGGTAGGAGCGGGATGCCGACTTGACTCAAGCCTGGGAGACAAGTGATGTCGTTGCGTAAGGCTTAGTGTCTTTGATACGAGGCTGTTTTTACTCAGTATTAAATGGGCTCGTGACATTTCGCCTGCAGAAGGTCCCATACTAAATGGCTCGTTACATTAGCCTGCAGAATGTACCGATACTAACTGGTTCGTTGACATTAGCCTGCAGGAATGTTACCGATACTAAAAGGCGTGACATTAGCCTGGGCAGAATGTACCGAATACGAAATGGCTCGTGACATCTTTAGGCCTGCAAGAAGTACCGATACTAAAATGGCTTCGTTTGACATTAGCCTGCAGAATGTACCGATACTAAATGGCCGTTGACAGTAGCCCGCAGAATGTTACCGGATACTAAAATGGGCTCGTTGAACATTTAAGCCTGCAGAAATGTAAGATACTAAATGGCTCGTGACATTAGTCTGGCCAGAATGTAACGATTACTAAATGGCCGGTGACAATTAGCCTGCAAGGAATGTAACCGATGACTAAATGGCTCGTGCCACATAGCCTGCAGAATGTACCGATACTAAAGGGGCATCGTGGACATTAGCCTGGCAGAATGTTACCAATATTAGATGGGCTCGTTGAACTTTTTTTTAAAAGTGCTCGTTGCATTAAGTCGGCCGAATGTACCGAGTTAGATGGCTGGTTGATATTAGCTGTAGAATGTACCGATACTAAAATCAGCTCGTTGGTATTAGCCTGCAGAATGTACCAATAACAAATGGCGTCGTTGACAATTAAGCTGCAGGAATGTACCGATACTAAAATGGCCTTCTTGGTATTGTGCCTGCCGAAAATGTACAATAACCAAATGGCTCGTGACATTAGCGGCAGAAATGTTTACCAAATAAAAATGGCTCGTGGTATTAGCTGAAGAAAGTACCGATACTTATACGGGCCGTTGGTATTAGGCCGCCAGAATGTACCGATATAAATGGACGTTGGTATAGCCTGCAGAATGTACAATAACCAACGAGAGCTGTACTATACATTAAACGGAATGGGAACAAAGGTGAATACTCTCTTCTAATGAAACTCCCCCTCCACAAAAGTTGATTACGGATACATTAAATTTCTGCTAGTATTAGCTAATGCGTGAAACAGCTTAGTTGGAAGACTGGGTCTTAACTTGTTCGTTGGAAACAAAGCTCAAGTGCGGCGGACGATGGGAAGGTTGGGCCTTTTGGGGACTTAACCCAAACGGCCTGCTCTCGTCTCAAATCCCTTTGGCCGAGGAACAGTGAGATGTATCGGGCAAGTGCTCTCCACTGTAAAACAAATTTAGCCATCCCCGGAAAGCGGCCGTTCCCTCGTTGCTATCGGGCCGCCCTGCCCCCCCCCCCCCCCCCCGGGAAATGATGATAGTCAGGCAAACCAAAACAAACAAACGATAATCCATTATCTGTCAATTTCCACTCCCACCCTTCTGAACTCTTCCTTCATCATTGACCTTATTATTCATTTTTTGGGGACCCCAATAGTAAGGCCTACAATGTGTCCCTGAATCAGGAATATACCAATTGGAAAACAATTGTCCTGAACATTGTCAATTTCAATGTGGACACCTAATGCTCAGCCCAACATCGTGAAGCGAATATTTGCATAACATGGAGGGATAACCTCTCCTAAAAATAAGAGAGAGAGTATTAAACATTTTTGTTCCCACCGCGGAATTGCCATGCCCACCCCACCCCCCACCCTGCCCCACCCCCCCGCCCCCACCATTTGATGGAAAAAAAGAATGGACAAACGTCGCGCTTCAACTTTGACGCGACATAGTGACAATTGTCCTGACAGAGGGCAAGAATAGACAAATTGCAGGAATTGTGGTTACAGGTCAATGTCCTGAATATTGTACAAATGTGCAACACTATTATTATCTTGACATTTCATTCAACGAACTTGAAATGTAACAAGAAGGACAAGGTTAAGCCAACGGAATGATCTGTACCCGATCCAACACGTTATTGGAAATACGATAACAGGCATAATATTTATATGTCCAAGGTAACTACACATGCGCAATGTGCGCGTGCACGCACAAACACACGCATCATAGAGACACACACGAATAAGTGGGTAGGGAGGGGAGGGAGGGGGAGAGAGAGAGAGAAGAGAGAGAGAGAGACAAGAGAGGAGAGAGAAGAGAGAGAGAGAGATGAGAAAGAGCGAACGCGTTCAGTTGCCTATGATTTATGTTTTCTTGACATAGTTCCTTTAGCATTCAGAAGTTGACCTTTGATGTGTGTGCCCCCCTCCCCCTCCCTCCCCCCCCTCTCTCTCATACCCTTATACTGTCGTTCGCCGCCCCACACCACGCCTTAGCCCTCTCTCTCACCCGCCCCCCTCTCTCATCTCTCTCTCATCTCTCATCTCTCTCTCCTCTCTCTCTCTCTCTCCTTCCTCTCTATCTGTCTCTCTCAGTCTCTCTATCTCTCTCTATCTCTCTCTGTCTCTCTATCTCTCCATTCTATTTTTCTCTCTCTATATCCCTCTCCCTCTCCACCCCCCTTACTCTCTCTCTCTTCTCTCTCATTTCCTTTTGTAACCCCATCCCCTCTCTCTCCTCTCTGTATGCTTATCTGTTTGTTTGAATATGAAGATTGACCATTGTTAAAACCCCTTCCCTCATGGACATGGCAGATGGGCATGTCATTTCAACAGTTCTCATGTTGTTTCAGTTGTTGTGCTCTTTTCCCCTCCCCCCCCCCCCCCCCCCCCCTCTCTCTCTCTCTCCTTCTCACTCTCTCTCCCCCCCCTCTCTCTCCCTCTCTCTCTCTCTCTCTCTCTCTTCTCTCTCTCTCTTTCCTCTCCCTCCCTCTATCTCTCTCTCTCTCTCTCTCTCTTTCCCTGCTGCTGACTGAAACCGGAGGGAGAGAATGCTAAAACTGAGTCAGCATGCTTCAACGCTACCCGCCAGTAAGGAAAGTGACACGAAACTGCGGCTAGCCACGTCATGGGAGCCCAGAATAGCACCACCCGCCCACCCCACCCCCTTAATAACAACGGTTTCTTGGACACCCACGTACATGGCTACTCATTATCTTGTTAGATGCGCACCATTCGGCCACTGGACCGTTTGACATACCAAAAAGTACCCCCCCACCCCCCTCTTCGTGTTTTTTTAATGGTCGATTCTTAGTGTCAAAGGGAAACTTCCCCCGGGTATTTTACGGACTGTAAGGTGATATACAATAACACAATCACAATCACAATCACAATCACAATCACGATCACAATATTGATTCGTGCAATAACATGGAAATGTGTGTGTGGTGGCAAGTAAAAAGTTAAACAGTATGTTTGTAATAAAAGATCACAGTTCCAATAATATTTAAAATATCAGATTTTACGCAAGCAAAACTCAAGCGCACGCAAACAGCAAGTCCCACCGCTACACTCCCCCCCCCCCCCCCTCCCCTCCACCCTAGAGACAGACAGATTTAGGACAGACAGATTTAACAAAATCGAAATGGGCGTTCGTGTGTTTTTCATTCGTAAGACAGACAGACAGGGACAGACAGACAGACAGACAGCTACAGACAAAAAGCACAAGACTGAGGGAGAGTGGGAGAGTGAGAGCGAATGGGGGGGGAGAGAGAGAAAGAGAGAGAGGTGAGAGAGAGAGAGAAAAAACACGAGAGAGAGAGGAGAAGAGGAGAGAGAGAAGGAGGGTGGGGGGAGAGAGAGGAGCGAGAGAGAGAGAGAGAGGTGAGAAGAGAGAGAAAGAGAGAGTGACAGAGAGAGCAGAGGAGGGGAGAGAAGAGAAAAGAGAGAGAGAGCGGAGTAGATGAGAAGAGAGCGAGACGAGAGATGACGAGGAGAGATTGTATGAGTGAGAGAGAGAGAAGAGAGAGAGAAGAAAGAGACGAGAGACAGAGAGAGAGAGAGAGAGAACACACACCATAATAATAATAACAATTAAGTAAAAATGCAAACATGCACACAAGACACGCAGACACGCAGATGCACCTAAACACCACCACACGCGCGCGCACACGCACACACGCAATACACGGACATTTAATACATCAATTAGCACATTTCTAAAATAACATTTCAACGCTAATGTTTAAAGATACACTTGACCCACCACGGATTAAGTCCCTTGTTTTTTTAAATTCTGGGTAGCTGTGACCCACATACAAAAATGCCCCCAACTTCAAATTGAGGCTGCCTCTTTAAAATGATGTTTTCGTTTTCAATTTGGGGGCATTTCAGTGTATGGGAGTCAAACCCGGTCGAAACAAGATTTCATTCCAGCTATAAGAGAAAAAAACACGTGGAAACCCGTGATTTTGACCAGTGATCTGTTGTGGGTCTTTAAAAAAGAATTTAAGGCATTAAAAAATGAAGCGTCGATAAAACTGTTAACAAGGCGTAAAGCTTAATAAATAAATATACTCTTAAAGAATACGTATTGCGGTCCTTACTGAGACACCTGCGCTTTAAACTAAATGTCAATACAAGATTTGTAATATCTAACTATTCAATACAGCATTCTTATTGTGTTGTGTGTGTGCGTGTTCGATTGTGTGTGTTACTATTTGTTTGTGTGGAGGGTGTGTGTGTGTGTGGTTGTGTGTGTGTGTGTGTGTGTGTGTGTGTGTGTGTCTTGTTGCGTGCGTGCGTGTGCGTGTGTGAGTGCAGTGCGCGTGAGTGTGTTGTGTGTGTGTTCTTGTGTTTTTCGTGTGTGTGTTGTAGTGTTTGTGTGTGGTGTGTGTATGGTGTAGTGTGTCGTGTGTGCGTTGGTGTGTGGGTGTGTGTGTTGTGTGTTGTGTGTTGTGTTGTGTGTGGTGTGTGTGTGAAAAACCGACTGTGCGCCTTATACCACGAAGCTTCTTATAGTGCGGAAAATACACAATGTTTAGCTTTTATCACAAACTCATTGCATGCAAATCTAAAATTCATCGTCTAAAAAAAGAACTAGAATGTTAAGACTCTATGTCACCAGCCGCGCGGAATAGTTTTTTTCTCCAATGACCTTGGCCTTTAACCAATGACCTTCATTGTCGAACGTGGCCTAGATATCTTAACTGTCTCTGCGCATGACAAAAGTCGATCCTTCCAGGTCCCTTACGCTCAAACGTTATTGTGTCGCTAATACGCTATACCACCAGCTGAACGGCATCACTTTCGGTCTCTCTCTCTCTCTCTCTCTCTCTCTCTCTCTCTCTCTCCTCTCTCTCTCCTCTCTGCTCGGATCTCTCTCTCTCATCTCTCTCTCCATCTCTCTCTCTTCTTCTCTCTCTCTCTCTCTCTCTCTCCGCCCCCCCCCCCCCCCCTTCTCTCTCTCTTTGGGAATAGGTTGTGGTTAGGGTGTGACGAGGTTAATCCCTTGTCATACTACAAGCTCTTAACTCTCCCCCGGTGTGGACCTCTGTATTCCTAATTATTTTACAAACTTGCTTGTAATGGAATGTCTAGTTTTCATTTCCCCCATTTCCCTGTGTGTCCCGTCTGGGTTGGGGGGACAGGGGTCTGATAGCCACAGCTAAGCGAAGGAATGACCCCTGTATACTGGGCAGTGTGGAAGTGTTCAATAGCCACAGCTAAGCGAAGAAGGTTCCCCCCACTGCCCGAAGCCCCCTCCCCCGGCGTGGACCCCAGCATTCCCAATTAATTTACAAACTTGATTGTAATAACTAATGATCAATTTGATTCCTATCCATATCTACCGCCCAATAACCACCCACCCCCTCCTTCCCATAACCCCCTCCCCACCCCTCCCTTCCAAACACTCCAATGTATACGCATTGCTTATTTTGCATTCCTCTAGTCCCAGTGTGTGGGTGTGTGTGAGAGTGAGAGAGAGAGTGTGTGTATGTGTTTGTGTGTGCATGTGAGAGGGGTTTGTTGCACTTGTCTTTGACCACTTGCGCAGGGGGGGTTTTCTCCCAGAGAGTTTTTTCCCCCTTAATCCTTTATTTCCTTTAAATTTGTTTACATTTTTCATGTCTTAGACAAGTGTGTCTGACTAGGGTTTTTTCTTCTCGGAGAACTTCCGTTTCCCCCCTCACCCCTCGGTGCCAGGGTGGGGCAACCCACTTTGGGGTCAGACCAGGGTTTGATGCGCTAGGCGGCGAACCCCCCCCCCCCCCCCCCCCCTCTATTTCTATTTCCATCCCCCCCCCCCCTTCTCTCTCTGTCCTTTTCATTTTTCAATTGAAATGTAATGTCAGCTTTTGCTACATGTGTTCACTTTAGCACGAGATTTGTTCTCTTCACCAAACCTCCCCCTCCCCACCCCTTAAACACAACTGACCCTTGTTTCCAACTTCTACCATCTGTGATTGCGTACTCACTGTCCCCAACCTCTCTCACTTCAATCAACCTTCTCCCTCCCCCCCCCCCCCCCCCCCCCCCCCCCCCCCCCCCCCCCCCCCCCCCCCCCCCCCCCCCCCCCCCCCCCCCCCACCCCCCCCTCCCCCCACCCCCCCCCCCACCCCCCCCCCCCCCCCCCCCCCCCCCCCCCCCCCCCCCCCCCCCCCCTTGATTTGTGTTCACAAGCCTTGCTCTTTGGTTTCAACTTTGTTGTATCATTTACACGTTGGACTGTAGAGGGGAAGTATTGTTTTTATTTTATTTTGATCTTGATTTGTGTTTTTTATTTTTTGCTCCTTCTGTTGCCTACTTTTTGCTCCTTTTGCTATATTTTTAGATGTTTGCTGTTTAATTGTTTGTCTGTGTTGATAAAGGCGCATTCGCCGAAATATCCAGTAGTTTTGTTTTGTCTCTTGTGAATAAAATAACGTCACTTTGCACTTGTCGTGTAGTTGTTTGTTTGCTGTGTGGGATTTAAGAGATTAGATTTGAGGAGTCTTGACTTTGCGTCTGTGTTTGAAGAGAGATGGGACTGCAAGAAAACAAATAATATGCAAGACAAAATATATGGTAATGCCGAGGGGACAAAAGGTCGGCAGAAAGACAAAAAAACATGTATCATTGAGTGTACTATCATTCTTCTCAGGTGAAAGCCAGAAGGTACTATCATTCTTCTCAGGTGAAAGTCAGAAGGTACTATCATCCTTCTCTGGTGAAAGCCAGAAGGTACTATCATTCTTCTCAGGTGAAAGCCAGAAGGTACTATCATTCTTCTCAGGTGAAAGCCAGAAGGTACTATCATTCTTCTCAGGTGAAAGCCAGAAGGTACTATCATTCTTCTCAGGTGAAAGCCAGAAGGTACTATCATTCTTCTCAGGTGAAAGCCAGAAGGTACTATCATTCTTCTAAGGTGAAAGCCAGAAAAGGTACAATTCATTTCTTCCCAGGTGAAAGCCAGAAGGTACTATCATTCTTCTCAGGTGAAAGCCCTAGAAGGTACTATCATTCTTCTCAGGTGAAAGGCCAGAAGGTACTATCATTCTTCCCAGGTGCAAGCCAGAAGCTACTATCATTCCTCTCAGGTGAAAGCCAGAAGGTACTACTCATTCTTCTCAGGTGAAAGCCAGCCAGAAGGTACTATCATTCTTCTCAGGTGAAAGCCAGAAGGTACTATCATTCTTCTCAGGTGAAAGCCAGGGGGGCAAGAGGTCGACAGAAAGACACAAAAACATGTATCATTGAGTGTACTATCATTCATCCCAGGTGAAAGCCAGAAGGCACTATCATTCGTCTAAGGTGAAAGCCAGAAGGTACTATCATTCTTCTCAGGTGAAGCCAGTCGACAGAAAGCACAAAAAACATGTATCATTGAGTGTACTCATCATCCCAGGTGAAAGCCAGAATAGGTACTATCATTCTTTCCCCACCCCCCCCAGGTGAAAGCCAGAAGGTACTAAGGTCCAGACACGGTACTATCATTCTTCTCAGGTGAAAGCCAGAAGGTACTATCATTCTTCCTCAGGTGAAAGCCAGAAGGTACTATCATTCTTCTCAGGTGAAAGCCAGAAGGTATCATTCTTCTCTGGTGAAAAGCCAGAAGGTACTATCATTCTTCTCAGGTGAAAGCCAGAAGGTACTATCATTCTTTCTCAGGTGAAAGCCAGGGGGGGGCAAGAGGTCGACAGACAGAAAGACACAAAAAAACATGTATCATTGAGTGTTACTATCATTCATCCCAGGTGAAAGCCAGAAGGTACTATCATTCGTCTAAGGTGAAAGCCAGACGGTACTATCATTCTTCTCAGGTGAAAGCCAAAAGGTACTATCATTCTTCTCAGGTGAAAAAGCCAGAATTGTACTATCATTCTTCTCAGGTGAAAGCCAGAAGGCACTATCATTCTTCTCAGGTGAAAGCCAGAAGGTACTATCATTCTTCTCAGGTGAAAAGCCAGAAGGTACTACCATTCTTCTCAGGTGAACGCCAGAAGGTACTATCATTCTTCTCAGGTGAAAGCCAGAATGTACTACCATTCTTCTCAGGTGAACGCCAGAAGGTACTATCATTCTTCTCAGGTGAAAGCCAGAATGTACTACCATTCTTCTCAGGTGAAAGCCAGAATGTACTACCATTCTTCTCAGGTGAACGCCAGAAGGTACTACCATTCTTCTCAGGTGAAAGCCAGAAGGTACTACCATTCTTCTCAGGTGAAAGGGGGTAGACCGAGGGAAGAAAAGACATGCACATATTCAGGCTAAGAGGCACAAAGAAACGTTCATCTGACTGACAGTGTGTAGAAGTTCACAAAGAAACAAGCGCGAAATCGCAATAGTTTGTGGCATGCGGTCTATTTTTACCACTCCAATCATGAGTAACCTCCCCTGGCTTTTCAATAATTTTAATCTGTAAACCAGAATGTTATCTCTGCACCATTTCGTAACTTTTTATATCTTTTAGAAAACATTTAAAACTATGTATCCTACTTATACTCATCAAAAGAAGCACCGCATACTCGTCGTGTCTGTTGTAGTGTCTGTATTACATATGTTTATTATTTTGTACGCTTTTAAAATACATCATTTTAAAGAGCGGCCAGAAGTGTAGCCTCGATTTGAAGTGCGACAATTTTGTCAAAATGTGCGACAATTTTGGACCGACAGACCGACCGACAGACCGACCGACAAAGTGAGTTATAGGTTTGTGGCTTGAGCCACAAACAAAAAGAGTTAGGCAACGCCTTGTACTAAAACCTCTTTTTGCGAAATATTAAAACAAAATAAAATGTTAGTGCTACAAAAGTACAGCTCACAAATTAAAGAACCCACAACTGTTTTCTGATTTATTAAAAGGTTTTAAATTTTTTTTGTTTACAGAATACTTGAGAAAGCGTTTGTTTAGTGCATGCAGCTGTGTGTGTGTGTGTGTGTGTGTGTGTGTGTGTGTGTGTGTGTGCGTGCGTGCGTGCGTGCGTGCGCGTGTGTGTGTGTGTGTGTGTGTGCGTGCGCGCGTGCGTGCGTGCGTGCGTGCGTGCGCGTGTGTATGTAGACGTTCCTTTATTTTGACGGATTCGCCATTTGTGTTTTAAAGTGTTAAAAGAGGCAATCTGACGGATACGTGTTTGCAAGAAACACGTCGAAATCACAAGGAAAACACCCTTTACAGAGATCGCAACACTCACTTTGCTCTTGTTTCTAGAAATCAAACCGTCAGATCGGCGGTTCCTCCGCCATGGAAGTCAGATTCTTTCAGTGAAAGAGAATGCATGTGCCTAATGGCCGCCTGAGTTAGACCAAATCGTTTGCACGAAATTTCCTCACTACAAGACTTTTTTTTATACAATTTGTATACAGTTTACCAACACGAGTTTCGCTCACAACAAAGGAAATAGCTCCTTTTCTTCTTTTTACTGCACTAGGCCTACAAACAAGAAAAAGCTTCAACACTCTCAGTGGCCTCCACCCACCCCGTCCAAAATAGCTTCTGTCTGCGGCAACTCCGCCAAGGAGGAATCGCCGTTTTGACGGTTTGAGTTCTAGGAAAACAGAGCAAAGTGAGTGTTCCGATCCTTGAAAAGGCTGTCTTTCTGGTGATCTCGGCACGTGTTTCTTGCAAAAACTCATCCGTCAGGGTGCCCCTTTGTCCCCATTAAAAGGACTACCACGAGCAAACCCGTAAGTTAACTAATTAAACTAATCAAATAACTAAACTGTTTCTTCACCGTACTGCGCAGATGTGCACAACCGAAGTGTAATTGAGCGCTTCTGGCAACGCACTGGAGATCACTATACTGGCTTACATTAATTACTTCCATTTGTCAACTTGAATAGAAGGCAAAATCTAGTTTTGCCCCGCTCAGTAGAGAGAGAGAGAGAGAGAGAGATGAGAGACGAGAGAGGAGAGAGGAGAGAGAGATAGAGAGAGGGAGAGAGAGAACGGGAGAGAGACTTAGAGAGAGAGAGAGAGAGAGAGGAGAGAGAGAGAGAGAGAGAGAGAGAGAGAGAGAGAGAGAGAGAGAAACTTGAAAACTTGAAAACTTGAAAACTTAAACTTTATTTTCCAAGGATATAACAAGAGAGTGAGAGAGAGAGGAGAGAGAGAGAGAGAGAGAGAGAGAGAGAGAGGAGAGAGAGAGAGAGAGAGAGGAGAGAGAGAGACTGACGACTGAAGACTGGAGAATAATATTCTTTACCCACAAAGGCCACTGGCCCATTTAAAGAGAGAGAGAGAGAGAGAGAGAGAGAGAGAGAGAGAGGACGAGAGAGAGAGAGAGAGAAGAGAGAGAGACCGAGAGAGAGAGAGAGGAGAGAGACTGACTGACGACTGACGACTGAAGACCGAATAATAAAAATTATTATTTACCCACAAAGGTCAGTGGCCCATTTGAAAGGAGAGAGAGAGAGAGAGAGAGAGAGAGAGAGAGAGAGAGAGAGAGAGAGAGAGAGAGAGAGAGAGAGAGAGAGAGAGAGAGAGAGAGAGAGAGAGAGAGAGATTCACACAATTCACAATTCACAAATTTTACTGATCCAGGCCTTCTGCCCATGTCAGAGGGGAGGGGGTTACAAAAGGAAAAACAACAATGACAACAAATCATCAGCACAAAGAACTCCATTATAAGCGAACATACACACAAAAAGCAACAATGACAACAAATCATCATCACACAGAACTCCATTATAAGCGAACATATGAACAAAAAGCAACATTGACAACAAATCAACATCGCCAAAATCTGGATTATAAAGTGAACATACAAAAAGCATCAAAGGTATCAAATTGGCCTTGCCATGAGGTAAAGAGTTAAATTATGAAGCGGACATACACAAAAAGCATCGATGACACAAATCAGCAGGGCCAAGAGTTAAATTATGAAGCGAACATACACAAAAAGCATCATTGACAACAAATCACCGGCGCCCAAAACTACCTTATAGAGTAAACAAGCACAATGCACAAATATGTCAACTATCAAATGATAAAGCTTCGTAACGGATCTTAAAAGCTTCATAAAGAAAGTTGGCTAACTTTAACCCTTTCACCGCCAGCCATTTTTCAGCCAAAAAATACCGTGAAACTTATACTGGGTAAAGAAAATAGAATATGTGCAATATTGAGAATTCCTCTGTGACATGTATAACATTAGGCCTATCCTTACCTCCCAAAATTAAGAAAATAGGGTCTTCGGATAACAAGTCCTGATTTGATGCCTTTTAGTGACATGTATGCTAAACCATTGTGGTGCTAAAATGCGACATTGGCGGTGAAAGGGTTAATGTACATTAATTTTAGAATCACAGAGAGAGAGAGAGAGAGAGAGAGAGAGAGAGAGAGAGAGAGAGAGAGAGAGAGAGAGCCTTCAAATGAAACACCGCCTGGTGTGAAGGGCTAAGGACTC
>CM065696.1:28857404-28892404 GCA_017654935.2 Phymorhynchus buccinoides
ACACACACACACACACACACACACACACACACACACACACACACCACTACACTCACACACAAACACACACACACATCACCACCACCACAACCACCACCATCATCATCATCAACATCATGATTGAAACGTGGTTTTTCACAGGACATCGTTACTACGTGCAGTCCTCAATAGAACCAGAAGATCCAACCAAATGTGAGCGCAGAATGTGAAGTGTGTGTCGAACATCTTATAATTTGTTGACCGACATTTTCAGTGAGGAGATGGGCATTATAGGGAAGAAGGGGTGTGTGTGTACGTGGTGTGTGGGTGGGTGGGTGGGGGTGATTAGTTGAGAGGGTGGGGGATGGTAGTATAGTTGAGGTGATTTGTACTGAAGAGATGACAGAGAGGGTGAGTGGGGGGTGAGGGGGGGGGGGGTGAAACGCTGACATGGTCAGACTAAAAAAATGTATTTAAAGAAAAACACAACAAATTATTATTTTAAAGATAGTTTGATTTTTCAAATTTCGGCCTATTATGACTGAATACGTGTTGTGTGTGTTTTGCCAAACACGATTTTTTTATAATTAATAATAACTTTATTTGTTCCTCTTCGTAAGTCATAAGCCTATATTATCTTGAATGTAAACCTGTCTCTATCCCCCACCCACCACCCCCCAAAAAAGAAGAAAAGAAAGAAGTTTGGTTTCTCTTTGCATTAGCCCTTAGCTCTGGGTATAATATGACTGACTTATTTCTCTAACTTCATTTTAATCTTTGATATAAAACTATGTAAATCAGGTATACCTTTTTAATTTATGTGTCCTCTTTATTTTTGTGTGTACTTGTTACCCGGCCAGAGGCCGAGGTATTGCGATGGGCTTGTGTGTCTGTGTGTGTGTGTGTCTGTCTGTCTGTGTGTCTGTGTATCGATTATCTTAAAAACTACTGTTTGGATTTTGACTAAAATTGGCAGAGGGGTAGACAGCTTGAAAAGGAAGCTTCCTTTCGTTAATCAACACCGTGCTGACCTTGACCTTGAAGTTTGACCTTGAAAACCGAAATTTCCTTCTTTGGGCTATGTAATTTCCCCCCAGCTTTATTTCGTGAACTAATGAACAGAATCGCTTCAAATTTTGTGTGGTGGTGTACCATGGTGCAAGGAAGTTTGCATAAAAGTTCAGCTGTATCTCGTGAACTACTGAACAGAATCGCTTCAAATTTTGGGCTATGTATTTTATGCGTTCTGAAAGGGTGGAAAGTGGTGTGTTTATTGGGGGGGGGGGGGGGTGAGAGGACATCACTCGGTGCAAGGAAGTTTGTATAAAAGTTCAGCTGTATCTCGTGAACTACTGAACAGAATCGCTTTAGATTTTGGGCTATGTATTTTATGCGTTCTGTAAGGGTGGAAAGTGGTGTGTTTATTGGGGGGGGGGGGGGGGGGGACAGGACATAACTCTGGCCGGGTTCGCATTGTCACAATGCGTTGCTGCCGCTTGGCGATGCCCTTGTTATTCTTTGTGTGGTTTTCTTGTTCAATTTCAAAATGTTTCTCTTTGTTGTTGCTGCTTTTCAGGTCGCTAAATGATTCAAAGCCCATTGGTATCGCAGTGCCTCCAGGATCGTCCCACTGTCTTTATGGTTACAAATGTCCCACATGTATTATGTCCGTTTTCTATGGATTTTGGGGGTGGGGGTGGGGGCTGACATGTACTTTAAGCACCCCACCCCCCTCAAAATTTCGCATTGAAAAATGTCACTGAGTAGATGCACTCTGCCATTTTCGGGAAAAGGGATACTTTCAAAAAGATTTCCTCCAGCCGAAGACGGACTTGCTGGGCCTAATTATTTCTTAGTTAGGCGCAATACGGCAGCATGACGCATCTGCGCTCATTATTGACAGGAAACTGTCTGAGTGATCGAAGAAGAAGAAGAAGAAGAAGAAGAAGAAGAAGAAGAAGAAGAAGAAGAAGGATCAGCCTAGGACTATTTTCATAAAATTGAAAGAAGGGTTTGAGATTGAGGTTTGTAAAGATGAAGAGGGGGGGGGGGAGGGAGGGGGTCTAAAGTACGTATTTGCCGAATTGTGTATGCGCGGTCTAACACGTAGCCTTACACATTGAGAGCAGGCTGAGTGAGATGTGTGGGTTTGAATTCTAAGCCCTCTTACCACCAACACTTCTAAAAACATTCAGGACAACACGGTTTAGTTAGTGTAAAGCGGGAGAAGAGTAAACACGCAAGAGACTGTAATGTTCTTCTCATATAGATAGAATGGTGGTCCAAGACTCTCGAATCGAAGCGACTCAAGGCGAGAGACATGCTATTAGTAGTAGGTGTTCCGCGATTGTTTGCCATCCTTTCCTTTCACTCTGGTTCTATTCGGCTGTTTGCATTTCTGGCCTTCGCAGTTTACCGTTCTGGCCTGCCCTGTTTACTCTTCCATCAAAGGTGTGTATGCACAGTAGTTCATCTTTTGCTGTAACCTGTAATAAGAGAGAGACAGAGAGGGGGAAGAGAGAGGGGAAGAGAGAGAGAGAGAGAGAGAGAGAGAGAGAGAGAGAGAGAGAGAGAGAGAGAGAGAGAGAGAGAGAGAGAGAGAGAGAGAGAGAGATGGAGAGAGACGGAGGGAAAGAGAAATCTGAAGATGTTTACCAGGTAGGTAGGATTGCTGGACCGTTCTTCAGTCGGGATTCAAGGACGGATCTAGGAGGGGGGGTCCTGGTTTCCGGACCCCCAACCCCCACCCCCCTCTGCCCCAATCAAGTACCTTATACAAGGACGAACCGTAAGCAAATGGCTCGATTTTTGCCTTAATAATCACTACATTGCAAACTTCCACCGGGGGCTTCGCCACCTGGGCCCCTAAAAGGGCATTGCCCAACCCGGAACCTATGCAGCTCCCTGGACCCCCTCCCGGCGGACCCCCCCCCCCCCTCCCCTCCTTACAAATCACTTGGTCCGGGTCCTGCGGATTCCTAACTCTACACCTCACTTTGCTGAAGCGGGTGCTTGTCTTTCTTTCTCCCTGCTGGGGTCTTTCCTAGGGGGCTTTCTAGGCCCCTCAGTTGTACGACGTCGAAACCGGCTAACACAAATCCTCGGCAAAGCCCTTCTTTCTAACCCCCCTCTGAACAAACCCTCGGTGCTAATTAAAGAAAGGTTAGCACTGGGGTTCTCGATGTTTGCTTTGAATGTTCATCTTTGGTGACAATGATATTATTATGGGTGCGAGCATTCCACAACGACAGTCATAATGTCTTCGGGTAACATCGTGAAGGAGAGGACAAAATCTTCGACTCCTTTTTTCTTTCTTTTTGTTGTTGCTTCAGGTGTACCTACAAACGACAGAATCTGTGTCGTGCATGCTTGTCGATGGCGTTAACTCTTCTAGTACCATGGGACGAACACATTCGCCCCTAGACATCATTCTACACTGTCATTCCACCATGTATATTTCCAGAGCTTATGTCACTGGGTTGTTGTTGGTTTTTTTACCCCTCGTTAAATTAACGCATGCGTATTGTTAAAAAAATAAGTTATTGCTCTCATGTCTCCCCTTGGGGATACCGGGGGTGGGGTCTTTCGTAAAAAAAATAGTTCCCCCACCTTCTGGAAGTTATGTGCTTGTAACTTCCTCTAATCTGCCACTCTTTTTGACTCTGCCTTTTTTTCTTTGCTTTGTGTCATCTACTATCTTTCTGACTTATTGGCCCCATTCTCCTGCCTTTGTGTTTCCAAAACAATCTTCCAAATCATGTTTCTCAAACTTTGAGCTCCTCCGAAATCGGAATGTGTCGGCTGTACGCAGCGAGGAGACCAGTGAAAACTGAAAACCGGACACATAGTTTACCTTACCCATTATGGACATATGGCCTGGGAACGCAGAAGAAGAAGAAGAAGAAGAAGAAGAAGAAGAAGCTCTCATGTCGGTTAAAATGCAACGGACAACCAAGAACGTCCTAAAATACACGGCGCTAGAAAGAGTTAAAAGGCACTGAATGTAGGGCTGGCTCCGGCAAACGTGCAACTGCCATCGTACGGCTATCCGAATGTGAGGCCTTATTCTAATGAAATACTACCGTCTACATGAATCTGATCAAATCTTCCTAGTTTCGTGCACTGTATTTCGATGACTTGGCGTCAAAACGGACTATCTTCAGATAGTCTATTGACCGTATTATTGAACTTATTACGAAAACTAATAACTTGTATAAAAATAAAAAGACTGCAGAAATATAAAAAAAGCATAATCCCTATTTTATATTATTTGCAGTCTTTTTTAATGCAAGTTCTTATTTTTTTGCAATAACATCGATAATAAGTCAATGGACTATCTAAAGATAGTCCGTTTTGACTCTAAGCCATCGAATTTTGTAGTCCCTAACAAACCAGTCTGATGAAATATTTGCATTTCTGTGTCAGACATTTGATTATGTTCGTGTTTCGCTGTCTATATGCATATAACGAACGAAAATAGTAGATTCTTTTTTTTAAAAATCAGATTCGTTTAGATGATAGGATTTCGTAAGAATCATGCCGCACAGATGTCGTCACACGTTTGGATGGGTGTACGACCGAAATCGGACGTGTGAGTCGGTCCCTTTGGGGGGGGATGGGGGGGGGGGTGACATAGAGGAGGGGGGTACACAGCCACAATCTTTAACATTTTTTTTCTTTCTTTTATTTCAAAGTTCAAATGTACCAGAATTATCATCCAACCCACACACGTTTTCAGCGTTGTCTCGAATGCCCGCATGTTTTTTTGTTCTGTTTCAAATCGAGAGCTATGTAAGCCCGAAGGCACTGTCATTCTTCTCGGGTGAAAGCCAGAAGGTACTAGACTATCATTCTTCTCGGGTGAAAGCCGGAAGGTACTATCATTCTTCTCTGGTGAAAGCCAGAAGGTACTATCATTCTTCTCGGGTGAAAGCCAGAAGGTACTATCATTCTTCTCAGGTGAAAGTCAGAAGGTACTATCATTCTTCTCTGGTGAAATGTCAGAAGGTACTATCATTCTTCTCGGGTGAAAGCCAGAAGGTACTATCATTCTTCTCAGGTGAAAGCCAGAAGGTACTATCATTCTTCTCTGGTGAAAGTACTCAGAAGGTACTTATCATTCTTCTTATATTATTACTTATTATAAGTTTTCTTGTTGCCCTAGAAGGTACTATCATTTGTGACTTCAGAAATCAAATGTGAACCCAAAGCCAGAAGGTACTATCATTCTTCTCAGGTGAAAGCCAGAAGGTACTATCATTCTTCTCTGGTGAAAGCCAGAAGGTACTATCATTCTTCTCAGGTGAAAGCCAGAAGGTACTATCATTCTTCTCAGGTGAAAGCCAGAAGGTACTATCATTCTTCTCAGGTGAACGTCAGAAGGTACTATCATTCTTCTCAGGTGAAAGCCAGAAGGTACTATCATTCTTCTCAGGTGAAAGTCAGAAGGTACTATCATTCTTCTCTGGTGAAAGCCAGAAGGTACTATCATTCTTCTCAGGTGAAAGCCAGAAGGTACTATCATTCTTCTCAGGTGAAAAGCCAGAAGGCACTATCATTCTTCTAGGGGTGAAAGCCAGAAGGCACTATCATTCTAAGCGATGTTTTAAATTGAAAGCCCCCCAACACTATCATTCCCTCTGGTGAATACCAGGAGGTTGTGTTCTTCTCGTATAAATAGAAGGTCCTATCATTCTTCTCTGGTGAAAGCCAGAAGGCACTATCATTCTTCTCTGGTGAAATCCAGAAGGCACTATCATTCTTCTCTGCCTTTTCCAGAATGTACTATCATTCTTCTTCAGGTCAAAGCCAGAAGGCACTATCATTCTGCCTTACTGGTCTATTTCTTCTCTGGTGAAAGCCAGAAGTTCTACATTCTTCTCCTTGCATAAGGTACTATCATTCTTCTCAGGTGAAGACGGCACTATTCTTCTCTGGGAAAGCCAGAAGGCACTATCATTCTTCTCTGGTGAAAGCCAGAAGGCACTATTATTATTCTCAGGTGAAAGCCAGAAGGCACTATCATTCTTCTCTGGTGAAAGCCAGAAGGCACTATCATTCTTCTAGGGTGAAAGCCAGAAGGCACTAATTTCTTCTCAGGTGAAAGCCAGAAGGCACTATCATTCGTCTCTATGAAAGCCAGAAGGCACTATCATTCTTCTAGGGTGAAAGCCAGAAGGCACTATCATTCCTCACAGGTGAAAGCCAGAAGGCACTATCATTCCTCACAGGTGAAAGCCAGAAGGCACTATCATTCTTCTCAGGTGAAAGCCAGAAGGCACTATCATTTAAGTGATGTTTTAAATTGAAGACCCCCCAACCCCCAACCCCGTGGGGATACCGGAAGTTGTGTCTTTCGTATAAATAGTTCCCCACCTTCTTGAAGAACTGTGCTGGTATCTTCCTCTAATATTGTTACTCTCGTTGACTCTGCCTTTTCCCTTTGCTTGCTGTCATCTAATATCTTTCTGCCTTACTGGTCTATTCTCCTGCCTTAGTTCTACATTTTCTTGCATACATTTTCTCCAGCTGAAGACGGATTTGCTGGGCCCAACTATTTCGGTTACATGTCTATATGTCCACGTGTCTATATGTCCGCGTGTCTATGTGTCCAGGCACATGGACATATAGACATGACCTATATGTTCACGTGTCTATGTGCCCACGTGTCTATGTGTGTTGATGTGACATGCTCTCTACACGATGCTTTAACCTTGTACAGTGCAGATGACCAGTAGTCAGTGACAAAGACCAGTGGTCACTTTCACTTAAAACTTCAAAGTCAAATTTTGATTATTATCGGCTTATTTCATGTCACCAGATAATGTATGCTCTTGCATAATGCATATGACCAGTGGTCACCACCACTGACCAGTGGTCAGTTTGATGTAAATTCCACATTTTCACTGTTTAACAATTGCTTATTCAGTGTGTCATGAGTACTACTGCACCTTGTACAATGTCTATTATCTTCGGGTGTTTACTCGAAGAAGTAATTAATGGACATCTTAATTATTAGCCTATACATTATGATTATTGGCTCTGTTAGTTGATTATGTCTTTATCAAAGGAGATGTCCTGCTGCATCAACGTTAAGCTGGCGACAGAATATGCGACTGCCTCATATGACTCGATCAGGTCGTGACGTAGACCAAATTTTGTTTCCCGCACAGAAGAGGTCACAAGCCATCTGACTCGATCAGACTCGATCAGTGAAATTTAGAACCCGCCCTATTCGGCCCTGTCACGTGACTGGGCCCGACTGAGTCAGATTGATCGAGTTGGATGGTATGCAAATGAGGTGAAACGTCACGACCTGATCACATAGTCTGTCGCCGGATTTACGGATACGTACTGTACTTTGATAGATTCATGGAACACTGTTTTGTCCTTCATCGTTTACCACTCAGCTGCTCGAGTTGTCTCCAAAGAGAAAAATCTGTTTAACGTCCTCCTGTCTGAAACAGACACAAATGGGACATTATTAGATATAAAGATTGTGGGAACGATCCAGGAGGCAATACCCGGAGGCAGTGCAACGCCAGGGAAGTCCCGAATTTTTAACAATACAGATATTATTGTCTCCAACTCGAATGTTAGTAACTTTTATCCACTCTGGCCAGCGACCCTGGTACAATGGAAGTGAGCCCTTCAAAAAGCCCCTCTATCTCTCTCTCTCTCTCTCTCTCTCTCTCTCTCTCTCTCTCTCTGTCTCTCTCTCTATCTCTCTGTCTCTGTCTCTCTCTCTCTCTCTCTCTCTCTCTCTCTCTCTCTCTCTCTCTCTCTCTCTCTCTCTCTCTCTCTCTCTCTCTCTCTCTCTCTCTCTCTCTCTCTCTCTCTCTCTTCTCTCTATCTCTCTCTCTCTCTCTCTCTCTCTCTCTCTCTCTCTCTCTCTCTCTCTCTCTCTCTCTCTCTCTCTGTCTATCTCTATCTCTCTCTCTCTCTCTGTCTCTGATTCTACCCTACCTCTTCTCTCTCTCTCTCTCTCTCTCTCTCTCTCTCTCTCTCTCTCTCTCTCTCTCTCTTTCTCTCTCTCTCTCTCTCTCTCTCCCCCCCTCTCTCTCTCTCTCTCTCCTCCCCCACCCCCTTCCCCTCCCCTAGATGTAGCCAATTTAATGGCGCGTGGTGGCGACATCTCCCGTGGGACCCTCTCACGTTGCAGCGATTGTGTAATTTGCTTTTTCACAAGCGTCCTGTCCCTATCCACTCCTGATCCCTCTTTACCTATGGACGAGACTGATTTAAACGAAGTTACCGTGCCTGATGGGTATGGTGCGACACGAGATTCAAAAGGTGAAATACTAAACAGCAAACCTATAGGGAAAACAATACATTTATTTCTTTATGGAAACATTTTTGGCTGTATAAACTAGCGCCATTTTTTTTTTTTGACGTTCCTGGTTGTCCGTTGCATATTAACCGACAAAAGGGAAGTAACTATTTTTTTCCGAGTGCGCACGCATTGCTTTAAAGATCCACCAGATCACGTGTCAAAATCACGGGTTTCACGTGTTTTCCCTCTTATAGCTGGAAAGAAATCTTGTTTTGACCAGGTTTTACTACTATATACAAATGCCCCCAAATTGACAACGAAACATTTTAAAGAGCAGCCTCAATTTCAAGTTGGGGGCATTTGTATGTGGGTCACAGCTACCCAGAAAATAAAAAACAAGGGACTTAATCGTGGTGGTTCATGTATTTTTAACGACAGACACCGTGACAAGCGCTATAAAAGCATACAAACAGATGTCAGGGTGCTTGGCAGTGAATGTCTTCACATTTGGTGGGAGTGTAGAGTACGTGATGTCTTGGGCGAATATTATTCGCCCATGGTGCTAGAAGAAGAGTTAAGGCAATCTTGCACTTTAGTCACCCTCTCTGTGTTTACGACTCTCAATCTCAAAGTCTGCTTCTTTCATTTTTGTGAAAATAATCGTAGGCTGGTTCTAACCTTATCCCATTTCCAAAAAATGTAAGGCTATTATTATTATTATTATTATTAGTAGTAGTAGTAGTAGTAGTAGTAGTAGTAGTAGTAGTAGTAGTATTGCATGCATAAAGAATAATATTGATCTGTCAAGGTTCTATGTTGAAAGAAAATGGTTGTTTAAAATAGAATAAAGTACCGTTGTTTTGAACCATAAAGTGTGCCATACCTATGGGGGAGTAAATTGGATGGGGGATCGCGTGGCTGTGAATTTTAAAGTCTGCTGGGGGTTGTTGAGGAAAGAATGTACGTTGCGTCACTTTTCCCCCCTTGTTTCTGTCTGTGCATCTGTTTCTAAAGATAAAAGCTATGCCGTCACATATAACAAAACTGTGTGTGTGTGTGTGTGTGTGTGTGTGTGTGTGTGTGTGTGTGTGTGTGTGTGTGTGTGTGTGTGTGTGTGTGTGTGTGTGTGTGTGTGTGCGTGCGTGCGTGTGCGTGCGTGCGCGCGTGCGCGCGTCTGTGGCTTTCACTTGAAGCAAGCAAGCCTATTAACCTAGTATACGAGGGTTGCTCATTAAATATTGGCAACGATCCTGCTATTTGTAATCTATGAAAAGTACAGGTATATAATAGAGCTACCAATTTTTTTTAAAATTCTTTAACGCATTTGCTTGCACACTATCATCATGATGTCACGTCCTACGTGAGTGTATGACATCATTGAAAATATGATGTAAGCGCCTGTGACCAAAAACTGTGGATTCTTGAGCTGACTGGTTTACTTGTAGTAACTTCAAGGGGATGCAACTTGGGAACAATAATAAGAAATTCATTCCAATTTGACAGATATGTACGGTTGATTGTGCACTTCACTTCTTATTGCACAATTTACGAATGTGTTGAAGTTTCCAATCCTGGAACATGTATCTTCAAAAACATGTAACCCTCTAGTTAATTTTGTTTTGGGCTCCTGCATGAACGCGCAAAGCATGCCGTTTTTCAAGAAAGTAACTGATGAAGTTCCATATGTGACACTGAGAGAAAGAAGTGAGAAGAGTGACACTTCTTTGAGTGTAATAGAAAAGATAATGCGTAAACATCTTCTAGTGAGAATGCTCGCAAACAAAATTGGTACCCAATTTCCTAAGTGATGAACATAAGATACGATGTAATGCGTGTCCCACAGAAATGCTTAGACAATTTGGACCAAATAAATGTGTGATGTCATCACAGGGAAAGAGACTTAGCAGAGCTCCTGTATCATTTTAAACAAAAGCGCCAATGAGATGCAAAGTGGTCTTGACTGTGACAAACCAGTCGCGCTGCAGTGAAAACTCCATGTTTGTAAGCGACGTTTTTGCATGTCTTTAATAACCCAAGGGCCTGTCATCATTGATAAATATTATCCAAAAGAAAACAACGCTTGTGGCAACCGATTTCGCTCAAGTGGCTTTGTCAGAAGATACCAGAGCAGTCTACCAGTGGCGCCCAACCATTAATACATGCAAGGCTCTACTTTTGCATGAAAACTCTATTGCGTACATGGTCAAGGTCGCCGTGACCTTCCAAAAAGAGTAAGATAATCAATGTTTGAACCACCTATTCCACAGACTTCACTTATCTCCAAATGACTTTTATTTATTTTTTCTTATCTTTTTAGAATGTTTGGCTGGACGAATTTTTCTGGCGCCTATATGCCCTCGCAAAAAACTCAAAATCACAGCTCCGACCCTTGCCTCAAAGAAGCTACCAAAATGACATTGAAACCTGGCATAGAGGGCTGGAACTGTGAATCCTAGGAATGCAAAAGTTTGACTTGAAGTCTGTGAACACCTTTGTTCATGTTGTATGGACCCAAGGACAAAATTTACTGATCAACCCACGTATTAAACACCCAGACACGAAAACTAACATGAGTCGTTTTGAGGGAAAAAAAATGAAGACTAACTAAATAAAGCAACGACAAACAGAAAGATAGGTCTCGAAGAATATACCACCACTGGGAATCTTAAAATATATATAAAACTAGCATTCCTGCTCGCTACGCTTCGCACCCGCGTACACACACACTCTCTCTTTCTCACTCACATTCTCTCTCTCTCGCCTCTCACCCTCTTTTCATTTATGATGCAAGGGAAGTAACCAGTGAAAAACCAGTCCAGCCAGTCATTCCCTTTTGAGGCTTTATACTACTCCTTGTAAGAAAGGGCGATAATTTTATGCCCGAATTGCCGATGCCCCCTGGTGACGAGTCAAGAGCAGATGATTTTCTGTGGCTTTATAGTAGTTCCTGGCAGGCAAGGGCGATAATCTTAGGTAGGGGGCATTCGCATCTCATGTCAAGAGACAGGGGCAGAGCATTTTCGGTTTAAGCCTCATTACTACCTTTTTTCTGACCGGTTTTCAAGGTCAAACTCCAAGGTCAAGGTCACCTCGGTTACGAATGCTTGCTAGGGGACCCTCCCTGTACCATAATACACCACCACACAAAATTTGAAGCGATTCTGTTCAGTGGTTCAGGAGTTACAGGGTGGACACACACACAGACAGACAGACTAACACACACACACACACACACACACACACACACACATATTCAAATGTTCAAATGTTCACACACACACACACACACACACACATAGCAAGGATTTTATTATATAGGCATAGATATAAAGAGCCTCGATCTTTCGAGTTTAAAGCAAAGCTAAAGAGAGAAAATATAAGTGCTACGTATGTAATTGACAATTCTTGTCAATACCATTTTCCTATCTCTTTCCTTGTTGTTTACTCTTCCACCCATACTGAGTGTGTGTGCTTAAGCTCTTGTCACAGTGTCCTAATAATAGTAGGAGAAATCTGGGCATCAATTTGATGTACCCCCGTCCGTACGTACGTCTCTATGTGACCTTGTCTCTGTGTGTCACCCTCATTGTGCTTACGTCTCTATGTGTCCACGTCTCTATATTTCCCTGTCTCTATTAGTGTGTCCCCGTGTCTAAATGTCCCTGTCTCTATCAGTGTGTCCCCGTCTCTATTTGCTCCCGTCTGTATGTCTCCTTGTCTCTGTGTGTCCTTGTCTCTGTGTGTCGCCCTCATTGTGCTTTCGTCTCTATGTGTCCCCGTCTCTGTCAGTGTGTCCCCGTCTCTATATACCCCCGTCTGTATGTCTCCTTGTCTCTATGTGACCTTGTCTCTGTGTCGCCCTCATTGTGCTTTCGTCTCTATGTCTCCCCGTCTCTGTCAGTGTGTCCCCGTCTCTGTCAGTGTGTCCCCGTCTCTATATACCCCCGTCTGTATGTCTCCTTGTCTCTATGTGACCTTGTCTCTGTGTCGCCCTCATTGTGCTTTCGTCTCTATGTCTCCCCGTCTCTGTCAGTGTGTCCCCGTCTCTATATACCCCCGTCTGTATGTCTCCTTGTCTCTATGTGACCTTGTCTCTGTGTCGCCCTCATTGTGCTTTCGTCTCTATGTCTCCCCGTCTCTGTCAGTGTGTCCCCGTCTCTGTCAGTGTGTCCCCGTCTCTATATACCCCCGTCTGTATGTCTCCTTGTCTCTATGTGACCTTGTCTCTGTGTCGCCCTCATTGTGCTTTCGTCTCTATATATGTGGTGTCCCCGTCTCTGTCAGTGTGTCCCCGTCTCTATATACCCCCGTCTGTATGTCTCCTTGTCTCTATGTGACCTGTTCTTTCGTCTCTATATATGTGTCCCCGTCTCTGTCAGTGTGTCCCCGTCTCTATATGCCCCCGTCTGTATGTGTCCACGTCTCTATGTGACATTGTCTCTGTGTGTCCTTGTCTCTATGTGTCCTTGTCTCTATGTGTCACCCTCATTGTGCTTCCGTCTCTGTGTGTCCCCGTCTCTGTCAGTGTGTCCCCGTCTCTATATGCCCCCGTCTGTATGTGTCCACGTCTCTATATGCCCCCGTCTGTATGTGTCCACGTCTCTATGTGACCTTGTCTCTATGTGTCCTTGTCTCTATGTGTCCTTGTCTCTATGTGTCCTTGTCTCTATGTGTCCTTGTCTCTATGTGTCCTTGTCTCTATGTGTCCACGTCTCTATGTGTCCTCGTCTCTATGTGTCCTCGTCTCTATGTGTCCTCGTCTCTGTGTGTCCTTGTCTCTATGTGTCCTCGTCTCTATGTGTCCTCGTCTCTATGTGTCCTTGTCTCTGTGTGTCCTCGTCTCTCTGTGTCCTCGTCTCTATGTGTCCTCGTCTCTATGTGTCCTCGTCTCTATGTGTCCTCGTCTCTATGTGTCCTCGTCTCTATGTGTCCTCGTCTCTGTGTGTCCTTGTCTCTATGTGTCCTCGTCTCTATGTGTCCTCGTCTCTATGTGTCCTCGTCTCTATGTGTCCTCGTCTCTATGTGTCCTCGTCTCTATGTGTCCTTGTCTCTGTGTGTCCTATGTCTCTATGTGTCCCTTGTCTCTATGTGTCCTTGTCTCTATGTGTCCCTGTCTCTGTGTGTCCTTGTCTCTATGTGTCACCCTCATTGTGCTTCCGTCTCTGTGTGTCCCCGTCTCTGTCAGTGTGTCCCCGTCTCTATATGCCCCCGTCTGTATGTGTCCCCGTCTCTGTCAGTGTGTCCCCGTCTCTATGTGTCCCCGTCTCTATGTGTCCACGTCTCTATGTGTCCACGTCTCTATGTGTCCTCGTCTCTATGTGTCCTCGTCTCTATGTGTCCTCGTCTCTATGTGTCCTCGTCTCTATGTGTCCTCGTCTCTATGTGTCCTCGTCTCTATGTGTCCACGTCTCTATGTGTCCTTGTCTCTATGTGTCATTGTCTCTATGTGTCCTCGTCTCTATGTGTCCTCGTCTCTATGTGTCCTTGTCTCTATGTGTCATTGTCTCTATGTGTCATTGTCTCTATGTGTCCTCGTCTCTATGTGTCCTTGTCTCTATGTGTCCTTGTCTCTATGTGTCCTTGTCTCTATGTGTCCTTGTCTCTATGTGTCCTTGTCTCTATGTGTCCTTGTCTCTATGTGTCCACGTCTCTATGTGTCCTTGTCTCTATGTGTCCTTGTCTCTATGTGTCCTTGTCTCTATGTGTCATTGTCTCTATGTGTCATTGTCTCTATGTGTCCTCGTCTCTATGTGTCCTTGTCTCTATGTGTCCTTGTCTCTATGTGTCCTCGTCTCTGTGTGTCCTTGTCTGTATGTCTCCTTGTCTCTATGTGACCTTGTCTCTGTGTCGCCCTCATTGTGCTTTCGTCTCTATGTCTCCCCGTCTCTGTCAGTGTGTCCCCGTCTCTATATACCCCCGTCTGTATGTCTCCTTGTCTCTATGTGACCTTGTCTCTGTGTCGCCCTCATTGTGCTTTCGTCTCTATGTCTCCCCGTCTCTGTCAGTGTGTCCCCGTCTCTGTCAGTGTGTCCCCGTCTCTATATACCCCCGTCTGTATGTCTCCTTGTCTCTATGTGACCTTGTCTCTGTGTCGCCCTCATTGTGCTTTCGTCTCTATATATGTGGTGTCCCCGTCTCTGTCAGTGTGTCCCCGTCTCTATATACCCCCGTCTGTATGTCTCCTTGTCTCTATGTGACCTGTTCTTTCGTCTCTATATATGTGTCCCCGTCTCTGTCAGTGTGTCCCCGTCTCTATATGCCCCCGTCTGTATGTGTCCACGTCTCTATGTGACATTGTCTCTGTGTGTCCTTGTCTCTATGTGTCCTTGTCTCTATGTGTCACCCTCATTGTGCTTCCGTCTCTGTGTGTCCCCGTCTCTGTCAGTGTGTCCCCGTCTCTATATGCCCCCGTCTGTATGTGTCCACGTCTCTATATGCCCCCGTCTGTATGTGTCCACGTCTCTATGTGACCTTGTCTCTGTGTGTCCTTGTCTCTATGTGTCCTTGTCTCTATGTGTCCTTGTCTCTATGTGTCCTTGTCTCTATGTGTCCTTGTCTCTATGTGTCCACGTCTCTATGTGTCCTCGTCTCTATGTGTCCTCGTCTCTATGTGTCCTTGTCTCTATGTGTCCTCGTCTCTCTGTGTCCTCGTCTCTATGTGTCCTCGTCTCTATGTGTCCTCGTCTCTATATGTCTCTATGTGTCCCTCGTCTCTATGTGTCCTCGTCTCTATGTGTCCTCGTCTCTGTGTGTCCCCCGTCTCTATGTGTCCCTCGTCTCTATGTGTCCTCGTCTCTATGTGTCCTCGTCTCTATGTGTCCTCGTCTCTATGTGTCCTCGTCTCTATGTGTCCTTGTCTCTGTGTGTCCTCGTCTCTATGTGTCCTTGTCTCTGTGTGTCCTTGTCTCTATGTGTCCCCGTCTCTGTGTGTCCTTGTCTCTATGTGTCACCCTCATTGTGCTTCCGTCTCTGTGTGTCCCCGTCTCTGTCAGTGTGTCCCCGTCTCTATATGCCCCCGTCTCTATGTGTCCCCGTCTCTGTCAGTGTGTCCACGTCTCTATGTGTCCTCGTCTCTATGTGTCCACGTCTCTATGTGTCCACGTCTCTATGTGTCCCGTCTCTATGTGTCCTCGTCTCTATGTGTCCTCGTCTCTATGTGTCCTCGTCTCTATGTGTCCTCGTCTCTATGTGTCCTCGTCTCTATGTGTCCTCGTCTCTATGTGTCCACGTCTCTATGTGTCCTTGTCTCTATGTGTCCCTGTCTCTATGTGTCCTCGTCTCTATGTGTCCTCGTCTCTATGTGTCCTTGTCTCTATGTGTCATTGTCTCTATGTGTCATTGTCTCTATGTGTCCTCGTCTCTATGTGTCCTTGTCTCTATGTGTCCTTGTCTCTATGTGTCCTCGTCTCTGTGTGTCCTTGTCTCTATGTGTCCTTGTCTCTATGTGTCCACGTCTCTGTGTGTCCACGTCTCTATGTGTCCTTGTCTCTATGTGTCCTTGTCTCTATGTGTCATTGTCTCTATGTGTCATTGTCTCTATGTGTCCTCGTCTCTATGTGTCCTTGTCTCTATGTGTCCTTGTCTCTATGTGTCCTCGTCTCTGTGTGTCCTTGTCTCTATGTGTCCTCGTCTCTATGTGTCCTCGTCTCTATGTGTCCTTGTCTCTATGTGTCCTCGTCTCTATGTGTCCACGTCTCTATGTGTCCCTGTCTCTATGTGTCCACGTCTCTATGTGTCCCTGTCTCTATGTGTCCTTGTCTCTATGTGTCCCTTGTCTCTATGTGTCCTCTCTCTATGTGTCCCCGTCTCTATGTGTCCACGTCTCTATGTGTCCTCGTCTCTATGTGTCCTCGTCTCTATGTGTCCTTGTCTCTATGTGTCATTGTCTCTATGTGTCCTTGTCTCTATGTGTCATTGTCTCTATGTGTCCTTGTCTCTATGTGTCCTTGTCTCTATGTGTCCTTGTCTCTATGTGTCCACGTCTCTATGTGTCCTTGTCTCTATGTGTCCTTGTCTCTATGTGTCTCTCTCTATGTGTCCCCGTCTCTATGTGTCATTGTCTCTATGTGTCCTTGTCTCTATGTGTCCTTGTCTCTATGTGTCCACGTCTCTATGTGTCCTTGTCTCTATGTGTCCTTGTCTCTATGTGTCCTCGTCTCTATGTGTCCACGTCTCTATGTGTCCTCGTCTCTATGTGTCATTGTCTCTATGTGTCCTCGTCTCTATGTGTCCTTGTCTCTATGTGTCCTTGTCTCTATGTGTCCTCGTCTCTATGTGTCCACGTCTCTATGTGTCCTTGTCTCTGTGTGTCCTTGTCTCTATGTGTCCACGTCTCTATGTGTCATTGTCTCTATGTGTCCTTGTCTCTATGTGTCCCTTGTCTCTATGTGTCATTGTCTCTGTGTGTCCTCGTCTCTATGTGTCCTTGTCTCTATGTGTCCCCGTCTCTATGTGTCATTGTCTCTATGTGTCCCCGTCTCTATGTGTCCCCGTCTCTATGTGTCCACGTCTCTATGTGTCCACGTCTCTATGTCTCTATGTGTCCACGTCTCTATGTGTCATTGTCTCTATGTGTCATTGTCTCTATGTGTCCACGTCTCTATGTGTCATTGTCTCTATGTGTCCACGTCTCTATGTGTCATTGTCTCTATGTGTCATTGTCTCTATGTGTCCACGTCTCTATGTCTCTATGTGTCCTTGTCTCTGTGTGTCATTGTCTCTATGTGTCATTGTCTCTATGTGTCCTCGTCTCTATGTGTCATTGTCTCTATGTGTCCTCGTCTCTATGTGTCCTTGTCTCTGTGTGTCCTTGTCTCTATGTGTCCACGTCTCTATGTGTCATTGTCTCTGTGTGTCCTTGTCTCTATGTGTCCCCGTCTCTATGTGTCCCCGTCTCTATGTGTCCACGTCTCTATGTGTCCTTGTCTCTATGTGTCCTTGTCTCTATGTGTCCTTGTCTCTATGTGTCCTTGTCTCTATGTGTCCACGTCTCTATGTGTCATTGTCTTTATGTGTCCTTGTCTCTATGTGTCCCGTCTCTATGTGTCCTCGTCTCTATGTGTCCTCGTCTCTATGTGTCCCTCGTCTCTGTGTGTCCTTGTCTCTATGTGTCCTCGTCTCTATGTGTCCTCGTCTCTATGTGTCCTTGTCTCTATGTGTCCTCGTCTCTCTGTGTCCTCGTCTCTATGTGTCCTCGTCTCTATGTGTCCTCGTCTCTATGTGTCCTCGTCTCTATGTGTCCTCGTCTCTGTGTGTCCTCGTCTCTATGTGTCCTCGTCTCTATGTGTCCTCGTCTCTGTGTGTCCTTGTCTCTATGTGTCCTTGTCTCTATGTGTCCTCGTCTCTATGTGTCCTCGTCTCTATGTGTCCTCGTCTCTATGTGTCCTCGTCTCTGTGTGTCCTCGTCTCTATGTGTCCTCGTCTCTATGTGTCCTCGTCTCTATGTGTCCTCGTCTCTGTGTGTCCTCGTCTCTATGTGTCCTCGTCTCTATGTGTCCTCGTCTCTATGTGTCCTCGTCTCTATGTGTCCTCGTCTCTATGTGTCCACGTCTCTGTGTGTCCTCGTCTCTGTGTGTCCACGTCTCTGTGTGTCCACGTCTCTGTGTGTCCACGTCTCTGTGTGTCCTCGTCTCTGTGTGTCCTTGTCTCTATGTGTCCTTGTCTCTATGTGTCCTCGTCTCTATGTGTCCTCGTCTCTATGTGTCCTCGTCTCTATGTGTCCTCGTCTCTATGTGTCCTTGTCTCTATGTGTCCTTGTCTCTATGTGTCCCTTGTCTCTATGTGTCTCTATGTGTTGTCTCTATGTGTCCCTGTCTCTATGTGTCCCTGTCTCTATGTGTCACCCTCATTGTGCTTCCGTCTCTGTGTGTCCCCGTCTCTGTCAGTGTGTCCCCGTCTCTATATGCCCCCGTCTGTATGTGTCCCCGTCTCTGTCAGTGTGTCCACGTCTCTATATGCCCCCGTCTGTATGTGTCCACGTCTCTGTGTGTCCTTGTTTATGTGTGTCACTCTCATTGTGCTTCCGTCTCTATGACTGTGTCCACGTCTCTGTCAGTGTGTCCACGTCTCTATGTGTCCACGTCTCTATGTGTCCACGTCTCTATGCGACCTTGTCTCTATGTGACCTCTGTGTGACCACGTCTCTATGTGACCACGTCTCTATGTGACCGTGTCTCTATGTGACCTTGTCTCTATGTGTCCACGTCTCTATGTAACCTTGTCTCTGTGTGTCATCCTCATTGTGCTTCCGTCTCTATCAGTGTCTCCCCGTCTCTATGTGTCCACGGAGGAACAAATAGAGACAATGACATATAGACACAAGGACACGTAGTAGAGACGGGGACAAACTTGGGGACACATAGAGACATGGGGGGAGGGGGGGGGGGGGGGGCACAATGCTACGTAACCGAAGTCTGTGGTAAAGGTGTTCGCCAGGAGTGGCTAGGCTGGGCGCGCTGGAAGAAAGGTAGCGACGAAAATGTGAATGAATCACTTAAACTCGTGGTGGGCTACATTTGTTTGTTAACAGGTGCTCCTAGCTCGTGGTCTTTGTCGGTTTCTTAAAGGGAAAACAACCGATCCCAGGCCCGGATCGGGTCTTTCTCGTCAGAAAAGCTCTGCCTCGCGGTGGCTCGCACAACAGGGAACAAAGAAGGGCGAACCGTCTCTCTCGCCAGCTGTGATTCAAACGCAGTACGCGCTGAGCGCCTCCCCTCTTTCATAGTCTGGTCGTGCCTTTAAAGAGCTAACATCCTCTGCCCTTACCCCTCACTTGCAAAGAAGGGCAATGTCTCAGAGAAGTAGGTGTTGCTCGAATTGTCTTTCTGTTTGACTATGTTTCGAAATGAATACAAATTTGTTTAAACCAAGTAGGTCTTAATGTGGGAGGGAGACTTACACAGTAGAACCTCCCTTAGAAGACATCCAAAATGAGGTCTTATAAGGGAGGTAATGAGAGACTTAGTGCGATTTTTCTCACGCCAGAGGGCATGACGCTCGTGTGGGGCTAATCCTCTCTATATTATTAGTTGGGGATAAAGAAAGAGAGAGAGACAGTGAGTGGTCCTACCATCACTCTCTCTCTCACTACGCCCAAGTAAGAAAATCGCGTGATAAGCCCCTAGTGCATTGACTGCCCTCTGGCGTGAAAAATATCGCCATAGGTTGACCATTTTAATACTTACAAAGAAGGGCAATGTCTCAGAGAAGAATAGATCTTATGTGGGAGGGAGTCTTATACAGTGGAACACCCCTTAGAAGACGAGTTTATGTTTTACCTCCTCTCGACCGGTCATATGGGAAACCTTAGAAGACATCCAAGATGAGGTTTTATAGGGGGGGGGGGGGGGGCTTACAAGGGAGGTAATTTTAATACTTAACAAAGAAGGGCAATGTCTCAGAGAAGTAGGTCTAGTGTGGGAGGGAGTCTTACAATAGGAGGTCTTATAAGGGAGGTTTCACTGTAATAGGAGGTCGTGTAAGGGAGGTTCCACTGTAATAGACCTACGTATAAGCCTGCTTTTTGCACAGCTCATGAATCAAAAGGGTTTTTATGTGTTTCAACCTAACCATTGACTCACTCTGTTGTCATTGTCGTTGCCATGTGATATCAATAGTTTTCATCCGGCCAGAGGACGGATATTGCGACCCTCAGTATAGCTTATGGTATGAATGAATGAAAAATTGGTGTTTTACGTCCTCTCGGTCTGGAACAGACACATATGGATATTGCATTGCATTGTATTGTTTATTTGAAACAAGGTTGTTCTTCCTTCACCTGATCAAAGCATAATGATTAGTACTATACTCTGATCCGGATCGATTCAGTTTTTAATGTCTGATTACATCTAGCCATTTTTACAGGAAAACATTGTTGTAAATCTTTTCTCTTTTTTTTTCTCTCTCACGCCATTTTTCAATCGTGAGAAAGAAAGAGCTAGAGAAACACTACTACCGGAAAGTGCTCTCCAGTTGACAGTCAAGAGACGTAGCAGGGGACATAACCACGCTTAGGCGATGACGCGTGGAACGAAAGTTTTCTCCCCTGCATAGTTGTTAAGTAGGCCTTATCAGTCGGTAGCAGACTGCGTGGTATGTGCGATAATCTATTAAAAAAAAATTGACGGGGACAGTGATAGGTCGAGACCTCCAAAGTCTACTACTTCTGTTAGCAGATTATGATTTGTTAGAGTAATGAACTCGGGGAATGTGTGTGTAGTTCAGAATGAGTTCAAGGGTCATTATATGTAGTAAGGACCCACCTTGGGTTAGACATTCCCTTCTTTATTTCTCTCCATGTAAACGTATTGATGATCATATGTCCATAATTTTGTTTGCTTATCTGTTCACGAGAATCTTCAATAGCTACATGAGCTTGCGATGTACATATGCATATACGTTTACATGGAGAGAAATAAGACTTTCAAACACACATATGTGTAGGCATGTGTGTGTGTTTGAAAGTCTTATTTAAATATGGACATTGAATAAACAAACATACATGCTTTTTTTTTTAATCGATCAAGCCATCTGTGTGTGTGTGTGTGTGTGCGTGTGTGTGCGCGCTCGCATGTCATACGTGTTTGAAGGCCTAACGATTATCATCTTGTCTTTTCCGTACGCCTGTTAAGTGTTATAAATGAGATGAATGAGATTTCAGGATCATAATCGAGGTGTGACCATTCTCTTTAGAAGTCCAATGATTTATAAGATCCAGGAATGTTCACCCCCCACAGTTGTTACTGGCCCTTAAATGGAAAGGCCACTTCAGGAAAGCCATTGGCCCACGTCAATGTGAGTGGTTACAAAAACAAACAAAAAACATTTCAACGCTGAGAGACAGAGAGTGAGAGTCAAAGAGAAGTGTGTCAAGGTCGAGATCATTATGTTTCACTCCGATCCCTGTCCCAGATCAAGAATTGAGCTGTGGGTATATCGATCAATTGTAGGTATATGCAGATATGTAGCTCCCCTGCATATCTCTGGTATATGTGACCCAGTACCACGAAAGGGACATTAAGTTGCTGGGCTAGTTTCTCACAAGCTTGCAAAGTAAGAAATATCATTTTGGGGGTCAACTTTGAGTTATTGGTATTGTTGCATTTAATAAAATCTTATCTTTCATATTAATATAAAGGACAATCTTTAATATGGTCTCAGAATGGTCATATAAGTGCTTTAAAATGAGTAGGTCAAGGCATTTTCTTCAGCTAGGCTTTAGACTGCGTTTTCTCAAAATGGCCGACGCTCACCGGCCTTACTAACTTCAAATGCTCGTAACTCTGGAACAGTCACGGGTGATTCTCCAATCTGGGGGAATTTCAAATTCACCCAGGGGAAAGTCCAGTTTAGGTCAGATTGGAGTTTCCCCGGTGGGAAAGTCCAATTGGAGTTTCCCCGGTGGGAAAGTCCAATTGGAGTTTCAACTGGAAACATAGGCGGGGCAAACTCCAATTGGAAGTTGTCCTGTAACAATTTAAAATTCCGCCAAAGACGGCAGAACTTACAATCTGATCGTGGCTGAATTTCTCTTGGGGGCGTCTCCATTTCAGCAAAAAACAAAACTATGTTGTTATTTTGACAAAGTCCAGTTGCAATTCACTTTTGATAGACTTTGAGGCGGGGGGGGGGGGGGAGTGTGTGTGTGTGTGTGTGTGTACACGTGTGTGTATCCATGTAAAGGCACCACAGAAAATACATCTGTGCGTAACAAAAAATCCAGTAAGCAGGAAAATCCAAATCATCGATATGGCAAGGCACAGCTCACAGTGTAAGGGAGGTAAGCGTGTCATGAACGAAAAGCTTGAACTTGAGCCAATTATCATCTCCCCTGAAAATTATGACCAGGTACACTTTACACCCTACTGCAGGCTAACAATGTCAACCAGTGATAAAAGCGCAGGTTTTATATATATATAATATAAATAGAACAAATAAAGTCAAACAACTACAACGCTGTTTCAAGGGCGTTCATTCCCTCTCGTCAGGTTTCTAAATGACCACTGATGTCATTGATGACTCTAAAACTTATGACATCAATTGCTGTTCTTAGTCTTTACAGGGTTTCATTTCGTCTAATTTTTGTTCGACCGCAAGTTTTGGGTATTTGTTAATCAGTGCAAACTTGCCTATGCGTGTCTATTTTACGTATTCTTCATTTTGTTCGTATTTTGCATTGATTTGCTGACAAGAATTTGCTCTTGTGTCTGCAATTGTTGGTCAACTCGACTCTGGTATTCAAAGTAGCCATGGTTGGTTTGCACAAAATGAACCATTTTTCGGTAGTGCATAGGTTGCATCTTTTAGAGGTGTTGCTGTTGTAGGCTGCTGCTTTTCGGATGATTTTCCAGGATATGCTGAAGTCTGTCTTCTCCTCTTTTAGTGACCAGATGTACTTACTGAGCTCAGTTTGGTATTTATATTGTTCTTTTTTGAATGACTGCTTGTGGTTGGCATACCTTGTTTTATATATAAATAGAAATAAGGTCTAACCTTCCTTCCCTAAATTATTTCTATATATATATAAATGATCAAAAATTGAAGAAGAAAAAACAAACACATCATTAAACTTTCCTCTTATGTATATATATATAATTTGCTTTGATAAAACTATATATATATATAGTTACAAAATTTGCATAAGGCACTGTCCCTCCCCCATTGGGAGAAAAAGTAAATCAGCACATTTTATTAATAATTTTTTTATTATTTTTTTAATTTTAATTTTAAAGAACACAGAACATTTCATAAAGTTAACGTTAACTGGTTTTGTTTCTGAGGTCCACAAATTCAGACATTAGACACAGAAACGTTTCATCAATTCGGCATTTCAAATGCACCAACTTTTAGTCCTACAGAGTTGTGTGGAGTGGGAAGTTTGGCTTGTGCGGCTGTTATCTTTTTCTGTATATATATATATATACTTAGTTATGAATGTGCACGAGACAATCGAATCTCAATGTTTTTTTTAAACAATTTTTTTATGTCTTGAATTCTTATCACTGCTACTGGTGGGTTTTTTTTTTAATTTATTTTTTTATTGGAGTGTGACTAGTATTGTCGGCATTTGGAGGTTTTGCACCGAGGAAGAGACATGGTCTCGAAATATTTGCATTTTAATAAATCTTTTAACAGTTATTTCGATTTGTTGTGTTTTCTTTATTTTTTCTGATATATACAGGACCGGATCTAGGGGGGGTGCTTTGGGTGCTGCAGCACCCCCCCTCGGCTGTCAAAAAAACACCCAACCAGAATGCAACTGAGGACAAAGGAGATGCTCTTGCAATAAGGTGATAATGTTTGATTGTCTTTTGTGTGTTATGACTGCAAGCTAAGCAAGGTGCAAAACTGATAAAACGCTCTTAAGAAGTTCTGTTCTGAGCTCACAGGAGATGCCACAAAACAGTTTTAAAATGTTGAAAACTCGTTTTCGGCAGGGGGGCTTCTTCGCCCCCCTGGACCCCCCACCAGGGCTTTGCCCCTAGACCCCTTCAAAAGTCTGTGAACCGGCCCTGATATATATATATATACTAATATAGAACACAAACATGACATAGTATGCTATTACACATACAGAGCTGAACACAAAGGTAGCAAAACAGTTGATATTATGATACAAAGATAGGCTGAAACATGGGTATATAAAACTTGCATACACACATGTATATTTTTTAATACTCACGCGTGCATACATGCATGCAACCATACTCACACACTTGTGCGCGCACGCATGCATAATATACACAGAGATATGTTGAAGCATGTATAAAGGAAACACATTATAGAACAGGGCAAATAAATGCATCATCAGGTATTAACAGGTGACAATTTGCACTAAATTGAGGACATTATTTCTAACATATATTAGGCACATTGTAGGCGAATAGTAAACTTATCGCATCGCATATCAATGCAATACATCTGTATCATTAAAAAATCGGGACTTTCCTGGAGTTGCACTGCCTCCGGGCATTGCCTCCAGGATCGTTCCCACCATCTTTATATCTACTAATGTCCCATATGTGTCTGTTTCAGACCGGAGGACGTTAAACGGATTTTCGTTGAATAGTAAACAAATAGAATGAATTGAATCAAACGAATTGAATACATACTAACATCGTCATAAGCATTTAGTATATCAGGAGATATGACCCTGGGGGAATAAAATGAGAACCCTTTCACCCCCAACGTCGCATTTTAGCACCACAATGATTGAACACCCATGTCACTAAAATACATCAAATCAGGGTCTGTTGTCCAAAGACCCTGTTCTCTTAATTTTGGGAGCTAAGGATAGGCCTTGCTTTAAGCATGTTACAGAGAATTCCGCAATATTTTGTTCTCTACCCAGGTAAGTTTAATGAACATTTTTTGCCGAAACATGGCTGGCAGTGAAAGGGTTAAGGGCGGCTGAACGTTAGTGTCTTTCGAAGGCTCATTTTGAAGGTTGAGATAGAGGAAGGAGCACAGTTTAACCCTTTCACCGCCAGCCATACTTCAGCCAAATGTTTCCATTAAATTTACCTGGGTAGAGAACAGAATCCATCTGCAGTATCTTCTGTGACATATATAAAATAAGGTCTATCCTTACTTCCCAAAGCTAAGACAATAGGGTCTTTGGATAATAGACCCCAATTCGATGCCTTTTAGTGACATAGGTGTTAAATCACTGTGGTGCTAAAATGTGACTTTGGCGGTGAATGGGTTGTCAAACGGAAGCGAATTCCATATGGAGGAACCCGAAAAGGTAAACCTCGACTGGAGGCCAGGCAAAGGGTAGTAGTGGCACCGCTGGAGCAAACGGAGACAGTTGGATCCATGGAGCAGAGCAGGAGTAAAAAGAGTCAGTTGTTTCAGCTACCCCTTTTCTGAAAAGAAAAGAAAACAAAGAGATACGAGCTTTTGGTGGAATGTGGCGGTAAAAAATAAGAGAGATGACTATGTATCTAACTAAATAAAAAAAATCAAGTTACGAGGTTTCTCACTTTCACTGACAATATAATACTCTGTTCTTTTTATTTTTTATTGCTTCAATGAGGAAAGTAAAGCAAAACAAAATTTCTGATGATTTAAAGTGTTTTATAGCTTGTTAGGCATTTCACAAAGAAAAGTCCACCACCCACCCCCTCCCCTCATCTCCTCCCCCACTCCCCATCTTCATCCAGAAACAAAACCAAAAAAATCACACGCTTATAATTTTTTCTTTTAAATCAGTCAACTTTAGGGCAAACTAAAATGCCTTCAAAATGTGACTGAAAAAGATTCTTTTCTCCACGGCAATCCAGTCAAAAGGCAAAAAACACACAATACATATGTAAATAAAAATACAGTTTACAAAATAAACTGGATAACATGAAAATATTGGTTAACGCACAAAAATTTGAACTGTCAAAACCCCTCTTTATTATTACTTAATGCCTAACACAAAATACTGGTAATCAAAAAAAAAAAAAAATCTTTGTCTCTTGAATTTAGTGTTAAGTGTACTGCACTGTACAATACAATTATTCTTGTCTCTCCTGAGCAACTCCAAAACCTCATGAATCTGCGCTCTTTGGATCTATAGCATGCCAACTCGGCGTCAATATTTATTAGTTGTTCACAATCACAGACAAGCTAACAGAAATTAACCTATTGTTGAAAGGGTAGAAGGGGGGTACAGGGGTGTTGCAGGGTTGTAGAGGAGGGGAAGGAACGTAGAGATCTCTTTCTCTCCAATTAACCACAGGGCCACATGGAGTGGTTTATTTGGTGTTTATTTCAAGCTCAGCAGAACACACAGCCCAACAAGGAGGATCGCTCCCAATAGGAGGATGTACAGGTAGTGATCGAGATAGCAGGTCAGAGAGACTGATTTGGCCTAGGGTTACAACCTATATAGCCTACCCAACAAAGACTTGTAATGACCTGATTATCTATTGGTCAATTCTCCAACACATGTAAACTTTAACACCTTATAGTCAAAATTAAACTACCATTTTCGTCTATTTCCTGATCAACAACATAAAGAGAACATTCCAATGTATATTCAATTATTATTTGCTGCAATTATGATAATTTAATAATAAAATTAACTATCAAGCCAGACTTCCTGTTTTTCTGATTGGTTGATCAGAAAAAGGATCTACTTCCTTATGTTTCTCATTGGTCGAATTTTACATATTACCACCTGAAATGGAATAACCACTTATTCCTTAGTCATTCATCCCAACCAGGGTTAGGCCTATGGTGTACTTTTCGTGTCAAAATTGAACGAAAAGTTCACATTATAACACTAGTTTCCGAGGAGGTGATAATAATTTGTTCTAGTGCACTAAAAAAAATAATAATAATAAAAAAATAAAAATTCACATACTATTGAAAACTTTAGAACACTTTTCTTTTCTCCCCAAAACAAATCCTACAGATCCACACTGGGTTTTATTTTATGTTTCCTTTCCTTTACCATTAGACTACTTCTATCTCATCAGCTTTCTAATTTCTTGTCTTCTTACTACCCCCCAAAGTGCAGCAGAATCTTCAGCCTGATGAAGTTGGCTGCCTGAGGCGAAGAAGAAGAAGAAATGTTTTTTTTCTCAATAAGGTGTACTTAGAATCCACAAAAGATATTATGCGAAAAACATAATTTGAATATCTTAAATTCAACAGAGCTTAACGTTTGACTTTAAAGAGTCCTTCTGTAGAATATGGGCAAGCATATATTTGGGGGGCTAATTATAAATAATTATGATTTAGTGGGCTGTTAACAATTCATGGCCTGTACTACTAATTTAAAAAAATAAAATAAACTATGCTGTGCAACTTGTGTGAACTCAGTTTCTAAAGCATTTTGACTGTACTCCTCACAGCATGTTTTTTTATATCATTTTTTTCCAATGAAGGACTATTTATTGTCTAGTTTCTTTCCTACCAAGCGGGTTCATCAAAATAATATCTGTATTGTTAAAAAATCGGGACTTTCCTGGTGTTGCACTGCCTCCAGGCATTGCCTCCAGGATCGTTCCCACCATCTTTATGTCTACTAATGTCCCATATGTGTGTTTCAGACCGGAGGACGTTAAACAGATTTTGTCTTCCTACCAATCTCTGCAGGATTGGATGATTCTCTGCAAGACATGATGGTCTCTGCCTCTTCCTCTGGATATCAGCTGCCGTTATCTTCTTTCTGTCGTTTAGACACCTCCTGCACAGGAAGAAACGCACACAGCGTGAGTGAGAGAGAGAGAGAGACAGAGAGAGAGAGAGAGAGAGAAATGAATGAATGAATGAATTTTATTTATAGAGGGTAATAGAGTAAGCAATAACATGCTTTTTTACATCCAGCCCTCTGGACAAATACATGTAAAGTAGAAGAAAACGAAAATAAACACATACAGAGTAATATAAAGCATGTAAAATACATCCCTATAATTATTGCAACACATCAATAACAAAACAAAACCTATTATTATTATCTATCCTCATTATTAACATTCAAAATGTGTGAAGTAAGCTCATACACACGGAAAAATAAAAACCTAATGTTAACTTTTCACACTCATCTTTTAACATTCAAAAATAAAAAAGTGCACCAACATAAAAAAAATACCTCAATCATACTTTATGAATTCATAAAGAGAGAGAGAGAGAGAGAGAGAGAGAGAGAGAGAGAGAGAGTGTGTGTGTGTGTGTGTGTGTGTGTGTGTGTGTGTGTATATATGTGTGTGTGGGTATGTCACTATGTGTGTGTGGCAGCACCAATGTGTGTACGTGTGCTTGTGTCTGTATATATACATAAATCTATGTAAAGGCACCACAGAATACGACCATGGAAAAGTATCCAATAGGCAGGAAAATCCAAATCATTGATATACAGTGGAGAACTGATAACTCAAAAACACTGGATAACTGACAATAAGTTTTGGGTCCCAGTATAATAATCTCTATGTTGAAAAATCTTTTTAAGTTTAACTCAAAATATTGGCTATCTCAAAATAAAATTTCAGTCCACTCAATTTTGACTTAAGAAGCGATTTTTACTGTATATGATAGCAAGGCAGAGCTTACAGTGTTCACAAGGGAGGTAACCATGCTCAGAATGAAAATCTAGAACATGAGCCAATAAATGATTTTCTCCCATGAAAATGATGACCAGGTACAGGTACACTTTACACCAGTTTCCCCCAATCAAACCCACTCCTCTATCTACCTACATACCTATGTACTACCTACCTACACTCACACGTACTGAACGTAATCGTGAATAGAGATCTAGAAAACAAAATATCTAATAAATAAAACAAAGTGACTTTGTGGTAATATTGTAATTTTTTAAAAGATAAACATTGTCTTTTCTTATTTAATAAGAATAACTTGATCTTTGATTTTGTTGCACATAAAAAAAAGAACATTTGCAGGGCTCCAAATCATCCCGCAAAACAAGGGGTCCCAGGGACTCCTTCACTTACAGTATAGAGGGTCCTAGAGGTGGTATAGAGGGTCCCAGTGGCATTGTGAATGCTAAAAAGATTTGTTCTAGTGCATCCCTGGGACCCCTTGCACATTCTTGTAAAGGGTCCTCTAGAAGTCTAGTACTTCATAGACCCCCAAATGGGGGTCCCTGGGAGCCCTGGTTTGAAACCACACTTACTTCTTGGATTTCTTGAGGGAACTCTGCTATGTGTTCTTGAACGCAGGGTATACAGAAGCGCTTGGAGTAGAAAAGACTGCAATCCTGGAATTAAAAAAAAAGATTAAAAAAAAGAACTTTGTGAAACAACTTGTTTTGAACACTTAATTACAGACAGACATTCTATGCACACGTTAACAAAAAAACAAAAAACCTACATCAGTATACTGGTGTACACATAAAAGCAAATGAATAGCATAAAGTTGTTGTTTTTTTAAGTACGACCAATGCTTAATATTCTTTAACTTAAAATATATTTAAAGTTTAAGTTATCATTTCATGCTTACTCATTTCTTTTGCCTGTATAAGTTTCTCTTTTTTTTAAACTGATTACATATAAAAGATTCTCAATTCATGACAATTGTTGCAAGGAAGCACTTTTAGCTAAATAGTCAACATTGATCTGCATTAAGTTAAGAATGGAAACGAGAATGACATACAGTGGAGATCTGATAACTCAAAAACGGGTAACTCAAAAACACTGGATAACTCAATACTTTTGGGGAGTTAAAAAGTCTTTTTAACTCAAAATATTGGTTATCTCAAAATAAAATTTCAGTCCCTTTAGTTTAAATTTGACTTAAGCAATTTTCACTGTATATTCAAATGCTATCCTGTTTATAATTTAACTTTGAAATTATCATATGCTGAAAAAGAGTATGAATTTTTCCAAATAAATTTTGAATCCTACCTACATTGATATCACTTAAATCACAAATATCAGTCATAAAAAAGAAAGAAGCCTGCAATATCAGAAGGGTGAAAGAAATAGAATGTCAAGAAATTCCTCAACTTCATTCACTAAAAGTAGAACATTTACATTCAAATACACACACACACACACACACACACACACACACACACACCACACACACTGTGACGTAAGTGTCCCGCACGACCCACTTTCTTTATTTCTTCTCTCCCCCCCCCCCCCCCCCCTCTCTCTCTCCCTCTCTCTCCTTTTCATTTCTTTACTCGGCCGCCACTTTAATTGCCATCCACCATCAAAGAGAACGCCGATTAAGGCCGTTGTCTCTCTGATCTACCCTCCCCGGTCGGCATGTAACCCCTACCGAGGTTATCTCCCTTCACCCCCCCCCCCCTCTTATCTACCCTCCTCACCATGAGAAAGTGACAACCACGGTGAATTCCCTTTGAAGACGGTTTTGCCTTTCCTATCATGAGCAAGGTTAGGAATGTCCGGCATGTGATAATGCTGTAATCGGCGCGTGATTGTTCGGTACTACTACTAGTATGCATAAAATTATAGCATCATCTTGTGATGTGTCGACTGCTATAAACCAATGACAGGCTTTCATTGTTTGAAAGTGAAGGCTATAATTGGAGTGGTGAGAAAAAGTTGTCACACAAGACGCTGAAACGTAGCTAGAGCAACACTCCCAGCCTGTCATAATAAGCCCACTAGTAAGTATTATTGATGGCAGGTGATTGAGATCTGGTTTGTTTGACCCTAGTTTTGATCTAGATCCTATGTTCAATGATGAATAAGGAGTAGATAGATATGTTATTGAAAAGAAGTGGTAAACATTCTATTCTATTTATGTGCACTGATTATTTGTGTGTGTGTGTGTTTTTGACTTGAACACTTTTGATACCAGAACCGGATTTTATGCCTACTAACCCTTTTGTCTATTTTTAGTAGGAAACCTATGGGCCGCAATCTTGCACTTTATGATACCATTCCTTTCCAGGTGTTGGATGGAGAGTGATGTTGGATTGATCACCTTTTATGTTTTACTGATCTCAGTTTGTTAACTGAAATTCAGTTTATTTATTAACTAGTGCTATTGTACAAGGGAAGCCTTCTAGCCGGTTGGGATTCATTAATTCCCTGCCGACTGAAGCCCCTTGTCTCTAAGCCATAGAGACCTACATCCACCTTCTCCTGTGATTATCAGCAGGGCATCGTGGGCCGGACGATTATCCCGGACTCCACCAAGCACCAAGACGGGACCGCCGCCAAGACGACCCGCACCCAGAATCCGCGAGGAGACCACGCCTGAACCGTGCCATCCCGCGAAGCCGTAACCGGAACGACTGGGAGCTACTCTCACCTGATGAGCAAGCCCAGCCAACCCAGCACTCGCCGATCACTACGGAGGAACTCAACCACAGTTAAGTCCCCCGGACTGCGCCAATCATTTGAACTTTCCTCCGGACACTGAAGATAATTAGTAACCCTTCCGGCATGGGGCGAACCTTATAGAAAGACAAAAGTCTTGTGAATCCTTTCGGATTTCATTGTTTTTTATTCATATTTTGTTTTGGCGCCATTGAGCTGCTTTATTATTATTGTTGCATTATGCAGATTTTGTGAGTAAATAAAATACAAGTGTCAAATAATCCTGAACCCTTTGGTCAGACTGATGAGAGTGGGAGTCTTGTAATTTCATGTAAAACCCTACTTCTCTCTGTCTGCCATTTAGAGCAATTCAACCCCTTGTATTTCTTACAACCATACGAGCCAGAACCCGGGCACAAATATAAATTTATTAGATGAAAAGGGGCCGGGAAAGTTGCTCATCTCCCATACCCTAGAGAAGTGGGTTAAAGGCAAATTTTCTACTTGAAAATTTAACACACTAAAAGTCTCCCCCTAGGGACTTAGCCTTTTAACCCATTACCTCGTCACACACACACACACACACACACACACACACACACACACACACACACACACACACACACACACACACACACACACACACACACACACACACACACACACACACACACACACACACACACACACACACACACACACACACACACACACACACACACACACACACACACACACACACACACACACACACACACACTATGTGCAAGTGTCTATGTCTGTTTCACTAACATCTCAGTTCTTGCTATCTATTATAGAATGTTCAACACTTTTGCAATCATTTACTTCAAAGGAGGAGGTAGACCCCACGGCAGTGAATGGGTACCCGATTCGTTCAGGGAAGGTTAAAAGGCGGCGGAAGGAGAGGGATGGGCTCCGCCTTCCATGATGATGTGCCCTGACACGGTGAACCTCTAGTCTAACAGTTCATTGCCGCTACAGCCGATAGGCTATGGGAGACCTTTACCTAGTTACTTCAAAGCAAAATCAACAAAAAGCACATCTGACTGATCAAATGCGAGAAAAACCAACATGATCACATTATTAATCTTTTAAAAAGAATGGTGTTCCATGCAATGATACATACATTAGCCATGCAGACAACTGCCTGGCACAAGGAGCAGGTAGACCCCACAGTGATGAGTCCCCCAGTGGTAGAAAACGGGTCTTTCATGATGTAACATTCCTCCAGTAACCTGCAAAACGCAAATGTATGATTAAACACAGACAGGTAGACTGACACACACACACACACACAGAGAAAGAGAGAGAGGGAGAGAGAGACTGACACACGTACACAGACTCACGTAACACTTAAACTTTAAGTTAAAGTTAAACATGAATACAGATTGACATGTATACTCTTTCACACGCACACAGACACACACACAGGCGTGTGCACACATGCACGTATGTACACACACACACACACACACAGGCGTGTGCGCACACACATATACACACGCGTGTGCGCGCGCACGCACACACAAACTGACAAAGTGAGAGTGAGAGAAGCGGAAGCGGAAGTTCGGAAGCTTCCGAGAGTGAGAGAGAGAGACAGAGAAGAGACAGAGACAGACACTGAGACGGAGACTCCCGTAAACATTTTAAGTTTTACACTTGAAATTCATTGCCATTGCCAAATAAGTCTTATCAGCTTATGACAAGGAGGTAGGGTTAATGATTATGGTTCATTATTTATTGCTACTTATTTACACAGTGGCTATGGTTACTTAGTTATGGGGTTGTTGCAACACTCAGACCATGTTCAGGAATAGTAACTCGTAAGGTCCATGTTCAAGATTGCTAACTTAAAGTTAAACTAGTCAACAAATGCTTTTTCTGATTTTGTATATATATATATATAACACATCAAAGCTTAGTTAAACTAAGGAAGAGGGTTAGGAACATGTCATTGTCAATGTTAGTAATTTTTCAAGACACTTGCGTACAATCCATGATTGAGCCCCGTAGCCGTAGCCTGGAGAAAGCGGATTACGGACCCGTAAGGGGTAACTCTAGCCTCTTCCATTTTTATAAGTATGGAAACTTAAACAGGAAAGCAATTTAAATTGATGGTATGAATAAAATAAAAAATCAACTCTTCTACAGGTGTTCACACACACACACACACACACAGATAATAAAAATTCTGTTTAACATCCTCCGGTCAAGAACAGACACATATGGACATCAGGGGATATAAAGATGGTGGGAACGATCGTGGAGGCAGTGCAACACCAGTAAAGTCCCGAATTTTTAACAATACAAATATAATTCTGAGAGAGAGAGAGAAAGAGAGAGAGAGAGAGAGAGAGAGAGAGAGAGAGAGAGAGAGAGAGAGAGAGAGAGAGAATAATGCTTTACGCCCTCTTTGGCCTTTCGGCCATGTGGGGCATTGGGATTTTACTTTTTTAATCTTTATTTTTTACTTGTAGTTTATTGCGAGCTCACATTCTACAGACTACCAGTTGACACATGATAAAAAATATAGTTAGTTATGTTATAATCGTTACTTATAAAATATTATTTGAGAATGGCCGCTCCCTGAGCTATGATGAAAATTTTCAGGACCACAAAGTTTAAAATGTAATCTTTATTATTAAAAACTTTTAAAATGTCATGTAAGGTCAGTTAAAAACGCGAAAAACAAATAAGGTTATGTACAAAAAATAATTCGGCTTCATAATGAGGCTGGCGTTGAGTGAAATATTTTTAGTGTATGGTGGGTTGGGAAAAAACAACCCAAAAACACAACAACGGAGCCAGGCAGGTGTGAACCTGGAACGTTAGTGTGGTAGAGAGAGAGAGACTCAGAGAGAGAGAGAGAGAGAGAGAGAGAGAGAGAGAGAGAGAGAGAGCTCTCAAACAGCAGTCTAAAAAAAAAGGTAGTGCTTACATTAATGATTTGGCAAATGGAGGCTTGTTCCCATAATACTGGTAATCAATTACAAATTTACACAAAGAACACGTAAACGTTTTCTTTTCAAAACTAAACTTTTTACTTTTAGCAGACTTCTCCGTGTTTGCAGCCATGACTTAAAACCGGTAGCGAAGAGTGAAATCCCTTGAAATCGAAAGGGAGACTAATCAAAAGTAACAGATGAGTATGTTTTACAGATTTCTTTCCCTTGGACTTCAGAGACAATAAACGAGAAGGCAAGCCATGTAAATGTACTCCATGTTTGTTTGTATGTTTGTTAAAGGAGAGAGAGAGAGAGAGAGAGAGAGAGAGAGAGAGAGAGAGAGAGAGAGAGAGAGAGAGAGAGAGAGTTTATAATTTTATTTGCTATACGTAGCCACCATCATCACGTTGATTAACTCTCAATTCTTGGTTGCCCGTTGCATCTCAACCGACAAGAAGTCAGTAATTATTTTGTGTTTGTAGTAGCAGTAGTAGTGTAATAGGGCTAGAAGTGGGCCTCTCGGCCCTTCTACGCCCTTTCTTGATTCATGAGTGCGCATGCGTTGCTTTAACCAAAATAATATGTGACTTGAGCTCTAAAGTAAACAAACACGTGGTAGGGTGCTTGGCAGTGAACTTGTCTTTGCATTTGGTGGGAGTGTAGAGTGACGTCTTGGTGCTAGAAGAGTTAACTTGCCACGGACGCGGAACCAGGGGGTTCAACCATGCACTCATGCCGGACGAAATGATCTATGTATAGCTTTTGCTATGTGTATTCATAAACCTCTGACCCATCCACAGCAGAATACGCAAAGAAAATAAAATAAAAACCACACATGGGCTTCCCAGACAACTGTTGTTTTTTTGGAACATGTTAGAGTCAATTCTAGTAGTAATATTTCAAGACACTTGCATGCGCACTATTTTTGTCAGACAAATCTGAAGCTCATGACCGCCCCATCCTGTCTCTCACTTACACCCCCACAACATCTTCATCAAAAAACATCCTTCTGCGCCACTACTACCTACTTCAAAG
>CM065696.1:28897404-28907404 GCA_017654935.2 Phymorhynchus buccinoides
CTCTCTCTCTCTCTCTCTCTCTCTCTCTCTCTCTCTTCTTTCTCTCTGTCTCCCTTTCCCTGTGTCTCTCTATCTGTCTCGCTGTCTGTGTCTCTGTCTGTCTGTCTCTCTCGCTCTCTCTCTCGCTCTCTCTCTCTCTCTCTCTCTCTCTCTCTCTCTCTCTCTCTCTCTCTCTCTCTCTCTCTCTCTCTCTCTCTCCTCTTTTTTGCTTAGCTTTTTTCACTTATTATCTCCTCTCACTCTCTCTCTCTCTCTCTCTCTCTCTCTCTCTCTCTCTCTCTCTCTCTCTCTCTCTCTCTCTCTCTCTCTCTCTCTCTCTCTCTCTCTCTCTCTCTCTCTCTCTCTCTCTCTCTCTCTTTTTGCTTAGCTTTTTTCACTCATCTATCTCTCTCTCTCTCTCTCTCTCTCTCTCTCTCTCTCTCTCTCTCTCTCTCTCTCTCTCTCTCTCTCTCTCTCTCTCTCTCTCTCTCTCTCTCTCTCTCTCTCTCTCTCTCTCTCTCTCTCTCTCTCTCTCTCTCTCCCTCTCTCATCTTAAGATGTTTGGTACATTTATGTCATAGTTTGACTCTATCAGTATCTAGAGTTATTTTGTTAGTTCTTATATTATATTGATTATAAAATGTTCAAAAAAATATTGGGAGGAAAGCTGACAAGTTACTTTAATAATAATATGATTCCTGTCGCCGATCCGCTTCCCCTTCCCCTAACATGTACTGTTGCCCATGGCCAGTATGCATTAACCCTTTCGACGCCAACGTCGCATTTTTGCACCACATTGTCACTAAAAGGCCTCAAACCTGGGCCCGTCATCCAAAGATGATATTCTCTTTATTTTGGGAGGTAGGGATTAGCCTTGTTTTATACGTGTCACAGAGGAATCCCCAATGTTGCTTTTTTTCTACCCAGGTAAGTTGAATGGAATTTGTTTTCTGATAATGGCTGGCGGTTGAAGGGTTAAACATTTCAGTGTTTCAGTGTCTCTCTCTGTCTCTCTCTCTCTCTCTCTCTCTCTCTCTCTCTCTCTCTCTCTCTCTCTCTCTCTCTCTCTCTCTCTCTCTCTCTCTCTCTCTCTCTCTCTCTCTCTCTCTCTCTCTCTCTCTCTCACACACACACACACACACACACACACACACACACACACACACACACACACACACACACACACACACACACACACACACACACACACACACACACACACACACACACACACACACACATACTCAATCAGAGTAAGGTTCTGGACAAGAAAGGGGTGGAACGAGTGGGATTATGGTCTAATTGCCATGTTCAGTGCTAATTGCATACATGTCAACATTCGTCATTAAGTAAAGTGACTACTTCAGGGTCACCGATAGTTGCTCTGTCTGTCTGTCTGTCTGTCTATCTGACTGACTCTCTTTCTCTCCCCCCCTCCTTCCTTCTCTCTCTCTCTCTCTCTCTCTCTCTCTCTCTCTCTCTCTCTCTCTCTCTCTCTCTCTCTCTCTCTCTCTCTCTCCCTCTCTCTCTCTTTATTATTTTATTTGTTTGAGCACCTGATGAAAAGAAGTGTTGTTATTATTCTTGTTCAGTTCATCCTCAATAAACATTAATTTCAAGTCCAAGTTCTCTCTCTCTCTCTCTCTCTCTCTCTCTCTCTCTCTCTCTCTCTCTCTCTCTCTCTCTCTCTCTCTCTCTCTCTCTCTCTCTCTCTCTCTCTTATTATTTTATTTGTTTGAGGACCTGATGAAAAGAAGTGTTGTTATTATGCTTATTCAGTTCATCCTCAATAAACATTAATTTCAAGTCCAAGTTCTCTCTCTCTCTCTCCACTCTCTCTCTCTCTCTCTCTCTCTCTCTCTCTCTCTCTCTCTCTCTCTCTCTCTCTCTCTCTCTCTCTCTCTCTCTCTCTCTCTCTCTCTCTCTCTCTCTCTCCACCGACACCCCTTCCCCTCACCTCCCCTTCTTGATACGGGCAGATGGCCTAATCATTAAAAATGCTTTGAGTTGAGTTTGAGTTGCGAGTCTCTCTCGCGTCCCATCCACTTAAGTTTCTTTAGCCAAATGAGAACACATACATCATATTATAACAGGAGATGTGGCTAGGTTCGTTCACTATGCACTATGCCTTAGAGAAGAATCGATGTAATTTGGTTAATGTTAAGTTATCATCAAGGTATTTTCATTAGTTTGATTGAATGTTGCGCGGTTGATTGTACATGTTACCATAATTTATGGATAGGCCGGAGGCCTCACATTAAATATCCAGTGCTCCAGTGTTCTCTCTATCTGAGAACACAATCATATATAACAAGAGATGTGGCTATGTACTATGCACTATGCACTATTCACTATGCACTGTGTTCCAGTGCTCTCGCTCTCTCTCTCTCTCTCTCTCGCTCTCTCTCGCTCTCTCTCGCTCTCGCTCTCTCTCTCTCTCTCTCTCTCTCTCTCTCTCTCTCTCTCTCTCTCTCTCTCTCTCTCTCTCTCTCTCTCTCTCTCTCTCTCTCTCTCTCTCTCTCTCTCTCTCTCTCTCTCTCTCTCTCTCTCTCTCTCTCTCTCTCTCTCTCTCTCTCTCTCTCTCTCTCTCTCTCTCTCTCTCTCTCTCTCTCTCTCTCTCTCTCTCTCTCTCTCTCTCTCTCTCTCTCTCTCTCTCTCTCTCTCTCTCTCGCTCTCGCTCTCGCTCCCTCTCTCTGTCTATGTCAATGTGTCTGGGTTTTTTTTCAGTTCAGTTCTCAAGAGGAGGGGGAGGGGCGGGGCGGAAGGGGGAGGGGCGGGGCGGAAGGGGGGGGGGAGCTTTGTATCGCATACTCCTGTCACTTGGACCTAAGTCAATAAAACAACATTAATGTTATTTAGGACTGAAATATATGTGCCTGGCAATGTGTTGAAGCACCAAGACAAAAATGTTGTTGGTGTGTGTGTGTATGTGCGTGCGCGTGCGTGCGTGCGCGCGCTTGCTTGTATGTGTGTTCATCTTTGAATATGAACTGGGAATACAAAGCTTGGCAATGGTTTCTTTATTTCTTGGAATACAGTTGGAATACAGAACAAATTAAGTTGCTAACGACGGCGCAAACATATATAATTATAATATTAAGCCTAATCTCCTCCTTGGCGGAGGTAAGCTGAAGTAAGACACTGTTTCAGGTCATGCTGTATGATTTGTGTCGAAATGACCTTTAAGTACAAGTGTGTATCGGACTGACCTCTCTCACCCTCGGGACTGACCAAAGGTCTTGAACACAAACAACCCAGCCTTGATCATATTATCTGACGGGGGTCAAAAACCTCAAACACCTTCGCCGAGGAAGCTGTTTGGTTTTTGTTGTTGTTGGTATTTGGTATTTCATAGTCACAGAGACGTCTCTGTGAAATTCGGGTTGCTCCCACTTGGAGCCAGAGCTAGAGGCGCGCCACCCATTTGTTTTGTTGTTTTTTGCATGCGATTTTTGTGTGACTGATGAGGAAGGAAAGGGGTGGGTGGGGGTACATTCTGACCCAATGACAACATTTTCGTTGCCACTGGGTTTAGCGTGTACTAAGTGCATGGGCACACGGGATCTCGGTTTATCGTCTCATCCGAAAGACTCCACGTTCAGACTATATTTAAGGCCTATTGCAGAATGAGAGGAAAAATCCCCATGTACCCAGGTTCAAACTCGGGTTTGTCGTGCACGAGGCGAACGCGTTACCTCTGTGCCACTCTGCACTACTACCTGAGTAAGCTATGTAATTGTCTTCGTGTATTTGTTCATCTGCGTAGTCTGAGGGTCTTTTTTTTAACTAGCATTTTTCTCTCTCCATGAAATAAAGAATGAATGAGTTTTGAAGACATTTGTCGAAGAGGCAGAGTATCACTTCAATAACATTCTATAGCAAAAATTGTCCTGTTATTCAGAATCAGGATTGTGTTTTCAAACTTAGATGAAGGCGTAATGTTTCTTTTTTCCTGGCAATTTTCCCTTCTAAAGCAGGTTTTTGCTGTTTTAATTCATCTCGATATTTTGTGGAGGAAACAATCCGCAGACACTAAGGATGTTAGCCTAAATCAAATCTTAAATTGTTAATAAATCGAAATTATCATATCAACATATCGATGGCTTGGAATCAAAACGGACTATCTTTAGATAGTCCATTGACGTATTATTGGATTTATTACAAAAACTAATAACTTGTATCAAACAATGACTGCAGAAATATAAAAAGGGTTTTTTGCTTTGTATATTTCAGCAGGTTTGTTTTTAATACAAGTTATTAGTTTTCGTAATAAGTTCAATAATATGTCAATGGACTATCTAAAGATAGTCCGCTTTGACTCCAAGCCATCGATATTAAATATTTGTTGTTGAAAATTATTGATAATCCTTTTACTTGTTTTGTTCTTCTTCTTCACAATGTAAGATAAGCAACGGAGAGGTTATATTTTTACCATCTTGTGCTTTGTGTGTGCTGAGATTGGAGACAACACACACACACACACACACACACACACACACACACACACACACACACACATAGGCCTACGCGCGCGCACACACACACACGCACGCACACTGACACACACGCGCACGCACGCACACGCACACGCACTGGTTTTGCATGTTGTCAGTGCTTTCAAGTTCATTCACCTGCCCTTACCAGAACCCCCCACCTAGGGTCAGTCACCGACAGCGACGTGCTGATCAAGTTTTAATCCGCTCAAAGTCCTGCATTAAGCCGTGAGCTAATCAAAAGGCGGGGTCCTTTGATGTGCGTGCTAAGAACGGCATATTAACTCTTTCGCCGCCAAAGTTGCATTTTAGCACCACAATGATTTAACTTCTATGTCACTAAAAGGCATCAAATTGGGGTCTATTATCCAAAGACCCTATTGTCTTAGTTTTGGGAAGTAAGGATAGTCCATATTTTATGTCACAGAAGAATCCCCAATACTGCAGATGGATTTTTGTCTCTACCCAGGTAAATTTAATGGACATTTTTTGGCTGAAATATGGCTGGCGGTGAAAGGGTTAAGCGTCACATTTATGTGGCTCCCAACTGTACAAGATGCAACGGGTTGAGAGTGGGGGTTTTCCTCGACTGAAAAAAATGTTCATTAAAACCCTTTCAACGCTAGCCATTCCTCAGCCAAAATTTACCATTAAACTAACCCGGGTAGAGAAAAGATTTCGTCTGCAATATTGAGGATTCCTCTGTGACGTGCATAACACAGGGTCTATCCTTACCTCCTAAAATAAAGAACACAAGGTCACTGGATACCAGACCCTCGCTTGATGCCTTTTAGTAACATGGGTGTCAAATCATTGTGGTGCAAAGAGGCTACAGTGGCGATGAAAGGGTTTAATAATTGAAAAAAAAGGCTTAGTTGTGTGAATTTTACAACCACTTACTTTCGACTAAGTGCATTATCTGAGAAGCTTTTTTCTCTGCTGGTTTTCTTTTTCTTTTTCAAGCGGGTTAAAAGATTAACTGAACGGATTGAGTTCTGCCTCGTTGGGTGCGTTGTGGCTGGAGGAGGGAGGGGTTCGGTGCAAGAGCAGACTGACCTGTCACGTTGATCTTTTTAAGTTGTTGTTGTTGTTGTTGTTGTTGTTGTTGTTGTTGTTGTGCCGCGATACGTGAGCGATTACATTACAGACAGCAGTCGTGCTTAACCCTTTCACCGCCAGCCATATTTCAGCCAAAAATGTCCGTTCAATTTACGTGGGTAGAGAACAAAATCCATCTGCAGTATTAGGGATTCTTCTGTGATATATCTAAAATAAGGTCTATCCTTACTTCCCCAAACTAAGACTAAGTCTTTGGATAATAGACCCCAATGTGATGCCTTTTAGTGATATAGGTGTTAAATCACTGTGGTTCTAAAATGCGACTTTGGCGGTGAAAGGGTTAAGGCCACTGGATACCAGACCCTCATTTGATGCCTTTCAGTGACATGGGTTTTAAATCATTGTGGTGCAAAGAGGCTACAGTGGCGATGAAAGGGTTTAATAATTGAAAAAAAGGCTTAGTTGTGTGAATTTCACAACCACTTACTTTCGACTAAGTGCATTATCTGAGAAGCTTTTTTCTCTGCTGGTTTTCTTTTTCTTTTTCAAGCGGGTTAAAAGATTAACTGAACGGATTGAGTTCTGCCTCGTTGGGTGCGTTGTGGCTGGAGGAGGGAGGGGTTCGGTGCAAGAGCAGACTGACCTGTCACGTTGATCTTTTTAAGTTGTTGTTGTTGTTGTTGTTGTTGTTGTTGTTGTTGTTGTTGTTGTTGTGCCGCGATACGTGAGCGATTACATTACAGACAGCAGTCGTGCTTAACCCTTTCACCGCCAGCCATATTTCAGCCAAAAATGTCCGTTCAATTTACGTGGGTAGAGAACAAAATCCATCTGCAGTATTAGGGATTCTTCTGTGATATATCTAAAATAAGGTCTATCCTTACTTCCCCAAACTAAGACTAAGTCTTTGGATAATAGACCCCAATGTGATGCCTTTTAGTGATATAGGTGTTAAATCACTGTGGTTCTAAAATGCGACTTTGGCGGTGAAAGGGTTAAGGCCACTGGATACCAGACCCTCATTTGATGCCTTTCAGTGACATGGGTTTTAAATCATTGTGGTGCAAAGAAGCTACAGTGGCGATGAAAGGGTTTAATAATTGAAAAAAAGGCTTAGTTGTGTGAATTTCACAACCACTTACTTTCCACTAAGTGCATTATCTGAGAGGCCTTTTTTTCTCTGCTGGTTTTCTTTTTCTTTTTCAAGCGGGTTAAAAGATTAACTGAACGGATTGAGTTTTGCCTCGTTGGGTGCGTTGTGGCTGGAGGAGGGAGTGGTTCGGTGCAAGAGCAGACTGACCTGTCACGTTGATCTTTAAGTTGTTGTTGTTGTTGTTGTGCCGCGATATGTGGGCGATTACATTACAGACAGCGGTCGTGCTTAACCCTTTCACCGCCAGCCATATTTCAGCCCAAAATGTCCGTTCAATTTACCTGGGTAGAGAACGAAACCCATCTGCAGTATTGGGGATTCTTCTGTGACATATGTAAATTAAGGTCTATCCTTACTTCCCAAAGCTAAGACAATAGGGTCTTTGGATAATAGACCCCAATTTGATGCCTTTTAGTGACGTAGGTGTTAAATCACTGTGGTACTAAAATGCGACTTTGGCGGTGAAAGGGTTAAATGTCGCGCTCATCCTTAATGTTGTTCGCACAATAGCAGCAATCGGATTAAAAGTTTAATGCGGATTAACTGTAATGTTAACGCCTATCCCGCAGTTGTTATACGTACTGTCCTTGAGATCACTAGTAACTATAATTCCCTGGCAAAAATGAGAGAGAGAGAGAGAGAGAGAGAGAGAGAGAGAGAGAGAGAGAGAGAGAGAGAGAGAGAGAGAGAGAGAGAGAGAGAGAGAGAGAGAGAGAGAGAGAGAGAGAGAGAGAGAGAGGAGAGAGAGAGAGAGAGAGAGAGAGAGAGAGAGAGAGAGAGAGAGAGAGAGAGAGAGAGAGAGAGAGAGAGTGGGCACTGGACCCTTTTAATGTCACTAACACTGAGAGAGAGAGAGAGAGAGAGAGAGAGAGAGAGAGAGAGAGAGAGAGAGAGAGAGAGAGAGAGAGAGAGAGAGAGAGAGGGAGAGAGAGAGAGAGAGAGAGAGAGAGAGAGAGAGAGAGAGAGAGAGAGAGAGAGAGAGAGAGTGAGAGAGAGAGAGAGAGACTGGGCACTGGACCCTTTTAATGTCACTAACACTGAGAGAGAGAGGGAGAGAGAGAGAGAGAGAGAGAGAGAGAGAGAGAGAGAGAGAGAGAGAGAGAGAGAGAGAGAGAGAGAGAGAGAGAGAGAGAGAGAGGGAGAGAGAGAGAACTGGGCACTGGACCCTTTTGATGTCACTAACACTGAGAGAGAGAGAGAGAGAGAGAGAGAGAGAGAGAGAGAGAGAGAGAGAGAGAGAGAGAGAGAGAGAGAGAGAGAGAGAGAGAGAGAGAGAGAGAGAGAGAGAGAGAGAGAGAGAGAGAGAGAGAGAGAGAGAGAGAGCATGGAAATCATACCTATCAGAAAACAGTTGCTGAGTGAGCATAAACAGAGGTTTATTATATATTCCTGCTGACAGGAAGAGTTCTGGCACCTTTAGGCCGTGTAGGCTACATACATAAGCGGATATTCCATGCGGAAACCCGTGCGCAATCCATACATAAGTGAAACATAGAAGGGAAAAGATTTGCGCACGTGTCCGAATGTCCCCTAGTTGCGTACACTTTTATCCTTATTTCTTCCACTTATTTAGGGTTTTCCGTACGGAACTTACGCGTCTAATGTGAACTCGGCCTTAAGCCGGCGACAGACTATGTAACTGCCTCATGTGACTCGATCAGGTCGTGACGCTTCACCTCATTCGCATACCATCCTGCTTGATCAGTCTGACTCAGTCGGGCCCAGTCAGGTGACAAGGCCGAATAGGGCGGGTTCTAAATTTCACTGATCGAGTCTGATCGAGTCAGATGGCTTGTGACCTCTTCTGTGCGGGAAACAAAATAATTTATTTGGTCAACGTCACGACCTGATCGAGTCATATGAGGCAGTCGCATAGTCTGTCTCCCGCTTTAGCCGTGTGAAACCCGAAGAGGTTCTCACAAACAAACCAAAAATATGGACCAATGAAGAAAAACAATGGAATCGCAATAATCGACTATCCCGCTTGACTGCTGTCATCGTAGGTAAGTACATACAGTAAATGCTGATAAAGTCCCTCTATTCGAAGTGCCTGTATCGCATTGCAGGACCTCTGTCCACCATGGGGGCGCACTTCAGTACCTGCTCCAGCTCCTCCGCGGTGCGTGTCCTGGAAATCTCCGGGTCCTGCGGGGGGCCGAACGGCGTCGTGCATTCCGATTCCTACGACTCCGGCATCTCTGTCGGCGAGGGTCGACGTCACCGCCCGAATGCGACGTCAAGGCTCCGTGATGTAGACAGCGATGACGAGGAAGGAAGTGGGTTGAAAAATGACGGGCGTCACGCTGTGATGATGTCGACGCGGGCCCGGTTTGTTGCCGCGACAGGCGGTGATGGTGGTGGTGGCGGTGCGTCATCAATGAAGGAATTCGGCAGCGTTTCCTACCAGTACGAGTCTCGAAATTCTCGACGGCGCCCTCGCACGAGCAGCAGCAGCAGGTCGTTGCTACGTTCGGCTCACCCGTCTCACATGTGGATGGATGACGCCATCGACGAAGAGGACGAGGACACCCCCGATGGGCAGGTGGACGAGAAGAAACGCTCCCGGCCACCTCGGCCTAGCAGACCTAAAGGCGCTCACCCCAAAAGACCCAGACCTCACACCGACAGCGACAAAGCCCCACACTTCCCTGTAGGAGACAGCGCCGGGGAATCGTCCGTGGATCTATCCACTGACGACGGCGAGGAGGACCTGGACTCAGACATCCTCTCCATCCCTGACGAGACCGGATCTCAGAGGTTCCGCCCGCACACCTTGGCCGCCTTCCTTCTGGGCTCCTCTCAGAGGCAGAGACTGCCCAGCAGCGGGTCGTTGCCCAACCAGGGCTTCGGCAGCCAGAGTAGCCGGTGTCGAGACGAGGACTGCGCCAATGTCAGGTCCAGGGACTTTCTCCACAGGGAGACGTGCCGGTCCAGAGGGAACAGCTTATCGTTGAGGTACAAGCCCAGGGTGTGGCCGGACGGTCGCGTGTCCAAGAAAGGCAGCGAGAGGTCCATCTCCAGCATCCTCCTCACCACCGCCGTGGACCTGGACTCCTGCCCGCCCACTCCTACTAGCCTGCCCGCCACTAACCCCGCGTGCTTTGCTGTCACTAACCCCGAAATAACCCAGCACGTGCTGAAGGTGAGTACCGCATCCAATCAGCAAGCCGCATCGCTCGCCACCTGCATGCGCGATATCCTCCGCTCGTCCGCAAGCCTTGAGGACGCTACAGTTTCAAACTCTCATCGAGAAGAAGAAGAAGAAGACCTCGGTTCTACACTAGGCGAGCTTTTCGTAATCCATCCCGCTCCTCTT
>CM065696.1:28917404-28937404 GCA_017654935.2 Phymorhynchus buccinoides
GAGAGAGAGAGAGAGAGAGAGAGAGAGAGAGAGAGAGAGAGAGAGAGAGAGAGAGAGAGAGAGAGAGAGAGAGAGAGAAAGAGAGAGAAAGAGAGAGAAAGACTCACAGAGAGAGACACAGAGAGAAGGAGAGACAGACAGAGAGAGAAACAGACAGAGAGAGAGACAGACAGAGAGACAGAGACAGACAGAGAGACAGATAGACAGACAGACAGAAACAGACAGACAGAGGCATAAACAGAAACAAAGACAGACAGACGGATAGAACATAAAGGAAGAGTAAAAAAAAAAAATATAAAAAAAAGACAGGTTGGCATACACTGACAAAAAGGCACACGATATAATTATTACCCGTGCTTTGTAATTATCTCAACATGGTTTTATACCCTTGATCTGATCATTAAGGAGCAAACACTAGTCTTTACCCGCTGATTATGTTATTAACTGAAATTCGCCCCACTCCAAGAACACAAGGTAGAAGCAGTACATATATAGTTTCTTTCTCGCCAGCAAGGAACTGTTGATGTGTTGGAGTTCAGTTGTCGTGGTCAGTTCAAAGGACTACACTAAGCAGGTAAAGTTGTAATGGTCAACCTATGGCGATATTTTCCACGCCAGAGGGCAGTCAATGCACTAGGGGCTTATCACGCGATTTTCTTGCTTGGGCGTAGTGAGAGAGAGAGAGAGAGTGATGGTAGGACCACTCACTGTCTCTCTCTCTCTCTCTTTCTTTATCCCCAACTAATAATATAGAGAGGATTAGCCCCACACGAGCGTCATGCCCTCTGGCGTGAGAAAAATCGCACTGAGTCTCTCATTAAAAGCCGTTTTTCTTCATTGTCGTTATTATGCGGTTTCAATGGTATATATTGATAGTTACTGTGTGTGTTATGAGTATCAAACTTTGTTTGTCTTTTTTTGTGGATCTTGTTTCTTATGTTCTTTGTTGTCCTCTCTACCTTCTTTACTCACACATAATACATACCATTGAAATCCATTGTCCTCTTTCATATGCTCTTCTTGTTCTTTCTCTTATTTGTGGGGCGTTCAAGTATTTTTGTTGTTGTTGTTGTTGTGGTTGTTTGTTTGTTAATTGATAATGTATATCACTGACTCGTTTCCTTCTTGTTGTTAACGTCCTCTTTCTTTTCTTCTTATTACCATTACCAGTCTTATTTCTTATTGTTTGCTGTTTATGTAAGCTTTGTTTCGTTCTTCACGCCTTCCTTAGACTAATTATTTTCCTACCTCCATTCTCTCTTCGATCATTCTCTCTCTGTCTCTTTCCCTCTGTCTCTCCTCTCTCTCTTCTTCTTATTACCATTCCAGTCTTATTTCTTATTGTTTGCTGTTTATGTAAGCTTTGTTTCGTTGTTCACGCCTTCCTTAGACTAATTATTTCTCTCTCTCTCTCTCTCTCTCTCTCTCTCTGTCTTCTCTCTGTCTCTGTCTCTCTCTCTCTCTCTCTCTCTCTCTCTCTCTCTCTCTCTCTCTCTCTCTCTCTCTCTCTCTCTCTCTTCTCTCTCTCTCTCTCTCTCTCTCTCTCTCTCTCTCTCTCTCTCTCTCTCTGTCTGTCTCTGTTTCTCTCTCTCTCTCTCTCTCTCTCTCTCCTCTCTCTCTCTCTCTCTCTCTCTCTCTCTGTCTCTCTCTCTCTCTCTCTCTCTCTCTCTCTCTCTCTCTCTCTCTCTCTCTCTCTCTCTCTCTCTCTCTCACTCTCTCTCTCTCTCTCTCTCTCCTCTCTCTCTCTCTCTCTCTCTCTCTCTCTCTCTCTCTCTCTCTCTCTCTCTCTCTCTCTCTCTCTCTCTCTCTTCTCTTTATCTCTCTCTCTCTCTCTCTTCTCTCTCTCTCTCTCTCTCTCTCTCTCTCTCTCTCTCTCTCTCTCTCTCTCTCTCTCTCTTTCTCTCTCTCTCTCACACACACTCTCAGCTTCTTTTTATCTCTGTATACACGTGAGCATGCTCGTGTGTGTATGCGTTTATGTGCCTGCGCGCTCGCGTATGTGTGTAAGTGTGCGCGTGCGAGTGTGTGTGTGTGTGTGTGTTTATGTTCTTTGTTTGCGCGCGCGTGTGTATGTGCGTGCATGTGTGAGTGTGTGTGTGCGTGCGTGCGTGCGTGCGTACGTGCGTTCGTGCGTGCGTGTGTATGTGTGCATGTGTGTGTGTATGTGTGTGTGTGTCTTTGTGTCTGTGTCTCTGCGTATCATATGTGTTTGTGCCCGAGTGTGTTGACTTTGTAAAAAACATGTTTCTCGTGTGCTTAACATCAATCTGATTGTTGAAAGAACGATCAGTATGATTAGAACTTTCTTTTATCAAGAGCTTGGTCATTTGAATCACTCTTTAATAAACCGTCTCGTTGCTACTGGTCAGCTAGGTACATTAAAGACCCCCCACGTCACGTGTCACATTCCCTCTTATGCTAGGAAGACTTCTTAATTGACTTCTTACCAGCTATAAGTGGGGAAACATGTATGTAAAAAACGTGGTTTTGACACGTGACGTACGGGGTCTCAAGACACCGTTTGCTTCGGTTGCTGTGTGGAAAGTGTCCTATTCCTTTCTTCACACAGCTTAGGGTTAATATATCGATGTCTAAGTGCCTTGTTCAAAGGCATCAAGGCTGGGGGGGGGGGGGGGGGACTTAGGAAGGTTTGTGCCCCCCCCCCTCCCCCCCCCCCCCCCCCCCCCCCCCCCCCCCCCCCCCCCCCCCAGACCCACCCCCCCCCCCCCCCCCCCACAATTTTTAGGGTTAATGCCTCGCTGTATTAAGTGCCTTATTATTATTATTATCGAAAGGTGTCAGGTTGGAGGATTGGAGAAAGGTGTTTGCTAACCTGCAGCCCCCCTGCGGTGCTTTGATTTCTCACCCATTGTGTGTGTGGGTGGGCGGGGCAAGAGTTTTGGGTTTTTTCGTGGTTTCAGTAGTAAGACTGACTCATGCTGGTACACACGACTTAGCAAGGTCATTCCACCCATGTAGTGGTAAGTTTGGTGGTGGTAGTAGTAGTAGTAGTAGTAGTAGTAGTAGTAGTAGTAGTAGTAGTAGTAGTAGTAGTAGTAGTAGTAGTAGTAGTAGTAATAGTAGTAGTAGGGTTAGGGTTAGTAGTAGTAGTAGTAGGGTAAGAGTCAGAAGTAGTAGTAGTAGTAGTAGTAGTAGTAGTAGTAGTAGTAGTAGTAGTAGTAGTAGTAGTAGTAGTAGTAGTAGTAGTAGTAGTAGTAGTAGTAGCAGCAGCAGCAGCAGCAGTAGCAGTAGTAGTAGTAGTAGTAGTAGTAGTAGTAGTGTAAAATCCCTAGCAAACGCCCATTATCTAGCAAAGGCCCAATCCCCCCCCCCCCCCCCCCCCCCCCCCCCCCCCCCCCCCCCCCCACTTTGGCCGAAAAAGGGATTTCTTTCCTTACAAATGCGGGGTATATATCTAGCAAACGCCCATTCCCTGATTTTATCCAGAGGGGTGGGGTGGGCGTTTGCTAGGTATGTTACGGTAGTAGTACCAGCAGCAGCAGCAAAAGCAACAGTAATAGTAGTAGTTGTTGTGATGGTGGTACTAGTAATAATAATAATAATAATAGTGAATCATTTATATAGCGCATTCCTCCACCAATGTGGAGCTCTATGCGCTTAACAACAACAAAAATTAAGAAGCAACAAATTCAACAACAACACGAAATAATCGCTCACGCACATGCAAATAGGCATATACATACACACCCCACCCACACATACACGCACGTACCGGCACATACACACACACACACACACACACACACACACACACACACACACACACACACACACACACACACACACACACACACACACACACACACACACACACACACACACCGTTACCATCACCACCACTCACCCCACCCAAAAAACACAATACAAAATACAATCAGTTGAACAAAGCATCAACACACACACACATACTCTCTCTCTCTCTCTCTCTCTCTCTCTCTCTCTCTCTCTCTCTCTCTCTCTCTCTCTCTCTCTCTCTCTCTCTCTCTCTCTCTCTCTCTCTCTCTCTCTCTCTCTCTCTCTCTCTCTCGCAACAAAGCTGACGTACACATTGCAGTCAACACACAGTGAAACTAATATGGGGGGAGGGGAGTGTGTGTGTGAGAATAGAGTCCAGAAGTAATGTGGCCTAAAGGTTGTGATGTAGCTTGAACAGGTGGGTCTTGAGAGCTGATTTGAAACATTGCAAGGACTGGATATGGCGGATTTCGCGTGGTAAGGAGTTCCAAACTGATGGGGCCGAAAAGGAAAAGGAGCGCTCACCAAACATTTTTGTTCGTGTACTAGGAACACAGAGAATTTTGGAATCTGAAGATGACCGCAATTGCCTTGATGGAGTATAGACAGAAAGCATGTCAGAAATGTAAGTATGATGGTGAGGAGGATTGTTGTTTTCTGGTTAGCTGTGACCCACATACAAATTCCCCCAACTTCAAATTGAAGCTGCTCTTTAAAACGATGTTTCGTGTTGAATTTGGGGGCATTTGTATGGGAGTCAAACCTGGTCAAAACATGTCTGTCTGATTTCTTACCAGCTATAAGAGGGAAAACACGTGAAACCCGTGATTTTGACACGTGATCTGGTGGGTCTTTAAGCTCGAAATACATGTTAGCTTACAGTCTTTCACCGAGGCAAAATATCAAATCAAATTCACTTTATTATTTTTATTTTTTATTTTTTTTATTTTTTTTGCTGTCCCATCTTCTGGGCTGTACAGTGGCGTTGCTCCCACGCCGCTCGTTCCGAATCCCAATTCGCAGCTACACCCGGGTTTGTTCAAGTCGCAGAAAGCGAGACCAGCAGTCCAAGGGGAGCGAATCTATGTTAGGCCGTCAGGAGGCAACCAACCGAGGAGACACTGCACTTCTGCTGAGTCACCTTCGGTGGAGTTCAGTAGAGCCCGTTCAGGACACCACCTACTAAGCCTCCTACTGACGACACTATTCTCTTAGTCGCGGAGCCAGCGTGAGTGAGGTCCTTCTCCGAGGGCGCCACCACGACCGTCCACCGACAGCTCCCCAGAACACACTGATCCCCATGACTTTGACCCGAACGCACCAAGGTATAGACTGGATTGGAAACCGAAACTGAGGTCACCATGAGAGCAGGGCATGCAAAGCCACAGAATTTGAGACATTTTTTTAAATTTTATGATTGATGGAAAATGAGGCCGATGATAACGATGATGATGATACTATGGAGTTCCATATCGGTCTGAGACTGCATGGCAGGGCTGTATTCTACGCTTCCTTTCATAATGATATCCCGGCGTTAACCAGGCCTGAGAAATACAGACACCTGCAGTGTTGGTCTTGCAATTAGAGCAACACTCCCAGAATCGCATCCGTTAAGCGGATGAAACTCGACTGTGTGGCTTCAGTCTTCCCATTGAGCCCATAGCCACTCACTCTGGGTAGGAGTCGGTCCAGGACCGAAAAAACCCTCGCCTCTGATGGGACTCGAACCCAAGACCTCCCAGCCAGTAGTCCGCGACGCTAACCACTATACCACGGCGGCTGGTCCACTTTATTATCTCCCAAGGAGAAATTTTGTTCAGGTGCCAGAATAACAAAGACATCGACATTCAGCATGCAGGAATAGGAGCAAAAGTTACACATAATACATACTAATAGATACACATTATATGTGGATACATACACGTCTAAGGATAAGCATGCATAGTTTCTTTTAACACGATGAACACACATTTAAGCCTAAAAGGATCATGAGTTTAGGAGGTGGATGGATCCGGGGATGAAGGATTTCTGTGCCCTGGAGTTGACTTTAAAAGTTTTGTAGCGACGTCCAGAAGGTAGTAGTTCGTAATGTTTGTTCAAAACATGGGAGGTGTCATTTACAAGTTTCCTGGCTTTATGCTTGGTTCGTCTTTCGTACATCTCATTCAAACCCATCTCTCTCTTTCCAACAACTTTACTACACACATTCACCACATCATCCAACACACGCTTGTTCTTCAAACACAGACTTCCGAACCAACACGTAAAGGAAACAGTAAGCACAGACTCAATGCAGCTACTATAGTACGTATGCAAAATGTTTGAGTTAACACCAATGTTTCTCAGTCTGTGCAAAATAAACAATCTTGATTGACATTTCTTATGTATGTTCTGTGTGTTCTTGTCGAAAGTCAGTTTGTCGTCCAAAATGGTACCTAAGTATTTGTATTCTGAAACTCTTTCCACTGTTTCACCATCAATTTCTACCTTTGGCACAGGGGGTGGATCTTTCCTAAAGTCTATTAACATTTCTTTTGTTTTGAGCACATTGAAGTCCAAATAGTTTTCTTTACACCACAGACAGAATTTCGCAACTTGACTAAAGTAGTGAGACTCAGAATTTGAAAGGTCTTGTATGGCCGAATCGTCTGAATATTTTATGATAGGAACATTCTCAGTACCTCTACAGTTGTTGGTATACAAGGTATCGATACTCTACTAATGGTGTTCACTATCCATTGCCAATCACTGCGATGCCATGGGATAAGAGAAACAAACTTTCAGGCGCAAGGCCCATCCTTTGATGCTTCTCTCCTCCAAGACTCTTGGTGAACGTTCCTTCTCTTTTCAGGCCTCCTCTACTTGGAACAAACTCCCTCTTCCTCTCCGTTCTGCCAACTCCCTTTCTTCATTGAAGTCTTCCCTCAAAACCACTCTCTTCAGATCGTAGCCTGCTTTTGGGGGAAATAATTTTTGTCCCTTCTTGCGTGTTTGTGTGCAGTGTGTGGTTTGTGCGGGTTTGGGTGGTGGGGGGGGGGGGGGTTTGTGTGTGTGTGTGTGGTGTGTGGTGCGTGTGGTGTGGTATGGTGTGTGTGTGGTGTGTGTGTGTGTGTGTGTGTGTGTGTGTGTGTGTGTGTTGTGTGTGTGTGTGTGTGTGTGTGTGCATGTGTTCGTGTGATGCGTGCGTGCGTGCGTGTGTAGTGTAGTGTGTGTGTGTGTGTGTGTGTGTAGTGTGTGTATGTGTGTGTGTGTGCGCGTGTGTGCGCGTGCGCGCGCGTGCGTGCGCGTGTTTGCGTATAGTGTAGTGTGTGCGTGTGCGAAGCCATTTCTGACATTCTCATATTTTCTACTGCTCTATTAGCGCATATAAATGTTCGTTATTATTATTATGATGATGATGATGATGATGATGATGATGATGATGATGATTAGTAGTAGTAGTAGTAGTAGTAGTAGTAGTAGTAGTAGTAGTAGTAGTAGTAGTAGTAGTAGTAGTAGTAGTAGTAGTAGTAGTAGTAGTAGTAGTAGTAGTAGTAGCATACGAAGAAGGCAAAGCGCGCTATGGCGAATGGTGCACAGACGAAAAGCGCATACCGGTCGAGGACGCCAAATAATGGCCAAATTATTGGGAGGTCTCTGGCAGTAACTGGGACAGGTTGACATCATTAGTCCGCACGGTGGCCTTTAACTATAGGCGGTGCTAGACCCACAGCATCAGACACCAAAGAAAATCTGACCCACATGGCAAAAAAATCAATAGGGCTTAAGCGAGTAGGCCCCCTGTTTCGACAGGTTTTGGTCGTCGTTTTTGTTGTTGTTGTTGTTGTAGAGTGGCACAGTGGGAGCGCGTTCGCCTCGTGTCAAGTGAATCCGAGTTCGAACCTGGGTACAGGGGATTTTACCTCTCACTTTCCACTAGGCCTTACGGTCTGAACGTGGTGTCTTTCGGATGAGACGATAAACCGAGGCCCCGTGTGCCCATGCACTTAGCACATGTTAAACCCAGTGGCAACGAAAAAGTTGTCATTTTGGTCAAAATGTACCCCCTTCCCTTCCTTCCTCATCAGTCACACAAAAAGAGCATGCAAAAACAATTAATTTAAAGCAAAATGGTTGTCGCGTCTTTGGCTGCGACGCGCTCTCCAGGTGGGAGCAACCCGAATTTCACAAAGACGCCTATGTGACTATAACGTGCCTAATACCTAATGCTGTTGTTGTGGTTGATGCTGCTGCTGTCGTCCTTCTTCTGTTTCTTCTCCTTCTCCTTCTCCTTCTCCGTGAAACATACGGCCAAGACAACAAATTGACATGTTCAAAGGTCAAAGGTCAAGGTTAATAATAAAAGGTTCTTGTTTTTTTGTTGTTGTTTTATTTGTACTCCTTCATTCCGTGACCAAACAGTCAATCTGCCAAACTGTGAAAGCTATAGCAAAGACAATAGGGCATTTGCCGCAGCGTGAGGACGACCTTGAAATTCACTGAGTTGAATTTAGAGAGTTGAGTTAGGAAGGTCAGCGTAACTCGGGCAGAACGAGTGCGGGCAAATTAGCAGTCTAGTATAGAGAACGAACACTCGTGGCAAATGCCCTATTAACTGACATGCTCAGGATCGAAGGTCATGGCCAAGGTCAGCAAGAAAAAAGTTACCAGTACATTGGCTGTACGTATATTTAATATCATACAACATTTGACAGTATTCTGTGCAGCAGTTAGCGAGACATCTAGCCACCGACCGAGAAACAAACAGAAACAGAAAGAAACAGTGAAACAAACACGGATCGTTGCATAGTCCATCTCTACTGTAATCGTGGAGAACTATAAAATATAAAAAAATACCGAGACTACAATTTGTATGGGGGTGATCAGTTCTTCTGGAACACACTTCGATTCCTTCGCAAGTCTGGTTTTACACCTGAGTAGTCAATGTTTTCATACGGCTCCCTTTTATTGCAGATAGCGAGTTTGATGGACTTCTGTAGAGGTTCAATATTACGCGACAGTAGAGCACTGAACTGAAAGGGCATCAAGGGTAACGTTCGGGCAAAATGATTCTCGGATAAAAAAAAGTATTGTGTTAACCAATGTTAATTAAAGTTTGTCATAAACCTAGATGTCAATGGTACATAAATGAGGAGCGGTGTCTGATATAAAGCAACTTTAGAAAGGGACATTGTCCAACGTAACATAGCGTTAGAAGGGGGCGTGACTGCACTACGTAACATATTTAGAATGGGTACGGTACCAAACGTAACATAACATTAAATTATGGCTCTGTTGAACGTAGTATAGTACATCAGAAAGGACCAATGTCCAGCCTGCCAAAACAGCAGTATTTCAGAACATTTTGTTTCCCCCTGAAGCCACCAGGGAGTGGAACTGCCTTGAGGACAGCGTTGGTTCTGTGGGTAGTGTGGAGGCCTTTAAGACCCTCCTCCAGCAGACCCTAATCCAGATTTAAAAAAACAAGTATCTGTATTGTTAACAAAATCGGGACTTTACTGGAGTTGTACTGCCTCCGGGCATTGCCTCCAGCATTGTTCCCACCATCTTTGTAATTACAAATGTCCCATATGTGTCTGTTTCAGACCGAGAGGACGTAAAGCACCATTTTTTTTATTAATTCCCTAATCCAGATGTAAACAGCATCCTCGCTTCGCTTCACTCCCTTAGACCACAATTTTGCCTCTGACTTTGCTTTCGTAGTGGTTGGTTGTGGGGAAACAATTGGTGTAGAGAGTATTTCTATATAAAGTCTATATATACACAAAGTCTGATCTACCACTTCCCTATGTCTAAACCTGAAGTAAAAACCTGTAATCTTTCATTTCTCCTTTTGTTTGTGTATGTTTTGTTTGTGTGTATGGCTGGAGTGATTTGTGAGGCTTTTTTAATAATTCAAAATCGTTGCGATGCGAATGAGTTAATAACGTCAGAACAGGTTTCTGTCTGACGTAAAATAGGATGAAAGATGGGGCAATGTCCAACGTAACATGGTATTAGCGGGGGCATATTATGTCCAACGTAACATGGCATTAGCGGGGGCCTAGTATGTCCAACGCAACATGGTATTAGCGGGGGCATATTATGTCCAACGTAACATGGTATTAGCGGGGGCATATTATGTCCAACGCAACATGGTATTAGCGGGGGCATATTATGTCCAACGTAACATGGTATTAGCGGGGGCATATTATGTCCAACGTAACATGGTATTAGCGGGGGCATATTATGTCCAACGTAACATGGTATTAGCGGGGGCATATTATGTCCAACGTAACATGGTATTAGCGGGGGCATATTATGTCCAACGTAACATGGTATTAGCGGGGGCCTAGTATGTCCAACGCAACATGGTATTAGCGGGGGCATATTATGTCCAACGTAACATGGTATTAGCGGGGGCATATTATGTCCAACGTAACATGGCATTAGCGGGGGCATATTATGTCCAACGTAACATGGGCGGGGGCATATTATGTCCAACGCAACATGGTATTAGCGGGGGCATATTATGTCCAACGTAACATGGTATTAGCGGGGGCATATTATGTCCAACGTAACATGGTATTAGCGGGGGCATATTATGTCCAACGTAACATGGTATTAGCGGGGGCATATTATGTCCAACGTAACATGGTATTAGCGGGGGCATATTATGTCCAACGTAACATGGTATTAGCGGGGGCATATTATGTCCAACGTAGTATAACAGAAACGGAGGCAGTATCCAATTAGGGAAGGCGTAATGTCCAAAGATCCATATCAGAAACGGACATTGTCCAAAACAGCAAAGCATTAGAAAGGAACTATGTCTAATAACATGGCAATGCACAGCGTTACACCCTCGCTCGTTCATCACACCCACACCCTCACACCCCTACACACAAACACCAAGAAAAGAACTGTCAAACATTCGATTCAAAACACTTCACAATTCGCCCCCCCCCCCCCCCCCACACACACACACACACACACACACCACCCATCCCCCAACCCCTTACCCCTCTTTAGACCCCCCCCCCCCCCCCCCCCCCCCCCCCCCCACCAGTTCAATAAGCTAGTTTGTTGCAAGCGACACACTATCGCTTTGCACTTAAGAAACTACCTAGCAAGCGTTTCGAGCGGGCCCTGTTACCGGCACTTACATGCTACTTACTACGACTACCACTAAACGTCCCATGGTCAAACGGGGCTCACAAAAGGCGAGGTATTAATCTGACCTCTGGTCACCTTATGATCCGTATCGTTTGTGTACTAGTGACAGACGACACACACCATAATGCTCTCTCCCTTTTGCAACGGTTCACTTCAGCTGCTCAAACAGAATATCCCTCCCTCTCAACAACCCCCACCCCCTCCCCCCTTTTCTCGTTTACTAGCGTTGCAGACTTTTCCTCCCTATTAATCCACAATGTATCCCCCTTGTACGGTAAACTTATCGCCTCAGAAAAAAAGAGAGACAAAAAATCGTTTTGGTCACTTCTTCTTCTTCTTCTGTGGACGACGAAAATGGTGTTTTACGTCCTCTTGGTCTGAATCAGACACATATGGGACATTTGTAAATACAAATATGGTGGGAACAATACTGGAGGCAATGCCCGGAGGCAGTACGAAACCGGTAAAGTCCCGATTTTTTAAGATTAATACAGATAGGTGTAGCGGTAACCACGCCTCAGTTAAACCTCATCGGCTATGGTACCGCTACAAGTGCCAACAATGACGGTGGTGGCCAGCTTCTATTTATAGTTCTAAATGCACACACTTTAGGGGGTGATCAAAGAAAATGAAGCAGAAGAGAGAGAGAAAAATAAATATAAACAAAAATAGCTATCACACAGTCTACTTGAATTTACTTGGGTCCAGTAGAAAAATATAAGAATCCATATTTGAAGCCCATATTCAACTGTCATTGTACTAAAAATATATTTTTAAAAAATAGATGTTAAGACAGAGAGAAAGAAAGAAGAAAAAAAACCAGACACACAAGCAGAAAAAAAGTAGCGTTTAGTGTAAATTAGCCGGGATTCATGTATATTGTATGCGACCCATCACCATGGAAGGGACATTAAGTCGCTGGGCTAGTTTCTAACAACAGGGTTGGAAATTTTTAAAATCTCATTTTTGTTTTTGTTTGTTTGTTTATTTGTTGTTGTTGTTGTTGTTATTGTTGGGTTTTTTGGGTTTTTTTTACAAAACGGCTGAACTTAATGGCGGCATATGTCAGGGAAGTACACCAAATGAGCACAACTTCGTAAATGGGTAGATTATCATCATTATTTGATTATCATCATTATATTTATATGAAAAGGTCAGTTTTGTTTTAAAACAAATATTGATGCCTATTATTTATTATGTTGTAAGCGTTTCAAAATAACATTTGTAATGGCTCTTTTAGACAATTACTTTATTTGAAACACCGACATATGAGAGGAGGGGGGGGGGGTATCATTAAAGACACTGACGCACCACGATTACGTCCCTTTTGGTTTATCTGGGTAGCTGTGACCCATATACAAATGTCCCCAACTTCAAATTGAGGCTGCTCTTTAAAACGATGTTTCGGTTTCAATTTGGGGCCATTTATATGGGAGTCAGACCTGGTCAAAACAAGATTTATTTCCAGCTATAAGATGGAAAACACGTGAAACCCGTGATTTTGACACGTGATCTGGTGGGTCTTTAAGGAAGGCATTGAATGGGGCTTTATGCTACTTCTTGCCGACACGAAAGGGTGATAATGTTAGGCCCGAACTGCTCATGCCACCTAGCGAAGAGTCAGGGGCAGATAATTTTCTGTGGCTATATATACTACTGCTTCATGACAGGCAAGGGCGATAATCTTAAGTAAGTGGCGTTCGCATCTCAGGCCACGAGACAGGGGCAGATAATGGTCAGTATAAAGCCTCATTTGCATAGCGTCAGCAATAAGTAATTCCCCTTTCGAAACCGGTGGGCCTTCTTAAACCTTCTGTTCTTGATTAACAAGACTCCTGGGTCGAGTTTCCCTAGACGACGGTCGCCGCGCGCATAACTGTTACGCCAAAAGGGGTCTAAGAAACACTTTAGAAAACGTTTGCGGAAGAATGTTACAAGCTCTTGTCTGATTGGTCAAAAAAAAGTATTATTTTTAAACCGAACTTTAATGGACCAAATCAACAAAAAGAAATGCATTCATCCCATGCAAGTCACGTGATACTTCGCCAAGAGATACTTTGGGAGTAGCCACAAAACCTTTTTGGCAAACTTCGGCGAAATATTAACTCTATTTTTAAAACAAATGTCCCATGTGGTTCTTCGTGACTGAGAGGAGTAAAACATAAACCTCACGTCGGCGAAAGAGGTGTTTCTTAGTACCGGTTTTTGCCGATTTGCGCTCACGCTACGTAACGTTAGCCCTTGTGAAACGGCCCCCTGCTGAAAGAAGGAACAGCAAGGCAGAGGGACAGGATGATGGGGAGGGGGTGGGATGAAAACCGAAGGGAAGGAAGTGAGTGGACTAGACGTTAAACCAACCATTGAGAGAGAAGTGAGGGGAAAGGAAAGTGGGGAAGATGGAGAATCACACTAGAGGGGGGTGGAGGTGGAGGTGGATATGGAAAAGAGAGGAGGAGTATTAGTGTTTTATTCCTGTACACCCCGTTTGGACAGTGGCTATAGCTTTGTGCAACGTATGTATGTGTAATACTGTCCTGTGGTCAGTTTTAAGAGAGAGGGGGGTCGTTTCGTTGGGTTTTTTTTTTAACTCGTGGTGATGGAGTCTATTCATTCTGTGTGTAAATAAGGAGAGTAAGTGTCGAATTAATTATGTTGTATTCATTCATTTATTTATTTATTTATTTATTTATTCATTTAGGAAACTTATACAGCGCATTGCCTTAAAGCTCAATGCGCTTTACAAAAACAATAGTACAGTGTATGTGAGGATTTTCGGTTTCATTCCGGTGTTTCCGGATCTCTTCAGTTTTTGTTATTTTTACGTTGTTGTGGCAAAGGCTGCTATATGATCAGATGACTTTTTATTTTTGATTGACTGGTTGATTGATTATTCAATTTGTTAGTTTATGTGTGTGTTTTGTTAACAGTGTGTTTAGTTTTCTCTACGGCCTACGATTTTAAAATATTCTGTCTTCTCGTTTATTTCCTGGTTTTCTAATTTTAAAAAATGGGGGAATGTCGGGTTGCTGGGACAATTTTAGAATGACGCACTGCGTTCTACATGCTGTGTCTCCTCAAACACACGAAGCGAGGGCTGGCGATTTACCTAATGGTAGAGTAACTTCCCCTGTTTGACCGATTGAATTAGGCGAGATCACTCCCACACACCATGAAATTACTCCCCGTAATTATTTCCGAACAATTCCTATTATCCAAGCTCCTGCCAAAGACTCATGACGCACCGATGGAATTATAGTTCATTATAAAATATATGAATATATAGGTTCCCTGATGAGATACCCATTTTTGTTTACTTTCAGAAATCAAAATCAAAATTCTGCATGACTGTTCTTGATTGTATTGGAATTGCATTTAAATTAGTCATAAGTGTAGTTTGTTTATTTCAAGAAAATACCAACATTGTTATTTTTTTTGTTCTTTTACTACGTTTTTAGGGGTGGGAATAAATGGCCTGCATAAAAATACGGATATTTTCCTGGTAAGGATTTATCTTTTTTTTTATAAGGTAACTTTCTTTTTTGAATTACGAATCGCGTGAAAACCCTTCGGGGTCTTTCTAGTGTTTTTTAAATTTATTTTAGAAACGTTCTTACCTTTAATTTACAGCTTTCTGTTGTGAACTTTTTGTGAACATCAATAACTGAGTTAAAAACTGCACTACGAATATTTTTCAACAGGTTACATTGGCATACATGATTATCACAACCAAACATGAAACTGGCGAAGGCATTATACGCACAATCATTAAATAAAAATAAACACACGCCGCCTAACCAGTACACTATAGAATGTCCGTCTCCTATTCTTGAGAAATATAAAAAATCTACAAAGACTACTACGACTGAACTTGTTCAACTTATTGTTCAAAGCGTAAAACAACATTAACTATTGTAGGCCAATTGTGTCACACAATGTCCCTTGACATCTACACAAGACGCCTCGAAAATCAATAGAAAATTATTGCCGTGTTATATACAAGAAGAAACAACAACTACGACACCAAGAAGAACAACAGCAACTCATCGACAACAACAACAACGACGACAACAACGAGCCAACGTCAAAGGACTGAGCGAAACCAGTTTTAAATTCCCCCGCGTGACATAGAAAACCCCGAAGATATTTTTTTAGCAAAGTAATCAAACATTCAAAGGGGCCTTTTTTAGAAGCAACAACAATGATCCAATGACAAAGGACTGAGCGAAACCAGTTTTTTTAAGTTCCCCCGCGTGACGTAGAAAACCCCCAAAGATATTTTACTTCGTAGCAAAGTAATCAAATATTCAGAAGGGCCTTTTTTGAAGCAGCACTAGCTCTAAGTATTTTTTTTTAAAGAAGCTTCTAACGCAACACAACCAAAGTGAATGCAAAGGAGCCCAGAATATTTAGCCACTGATGGAATTGTCAGAAAATGGTTGAAAGGATTGTGGACAAAGATCGAACCCGCATTGTCTTCAAGTAATATTGTTACTCCGCCCTTGTCAATTGTGTTGACGTTCGCTCTAAAGTTTCGTCTAAGGACTCCGTTTACACAGTAAACTCTTTCAGCTGCCAAAGTGCTTGTTCCAGACTTTTTTTTCACCATTATCTGGACTCTCCAAATTCAAAAGAAATCTCAAAGAAAAGACAACGTTTCTGAACACAAACTCAAGCTACCTATCGTTGTTGGCATTCTGCGATATCGTAGGAGAATGGTGAAGACAAGAACACTTTCATTCCTGCAAAAATGAAAGTGAAGAACAAAATGTATTTTCGTTACTAAAAAAATAACTACCACGAATTTTACTTTTGTCAAAGAAGTGGAAACTCTACATGATCATTGCAAACAAATGGGAAATGACTTCAACGTGAGTGAGAGAAATGCAACATTATCACTTAAACGATAAATAAGAGTATCACCTTTTTTTTTTAAATGCAATCGCAGCTATGCAATGCACCCCTTGTATTTTGTATACTAAAGTGCGGTGTTGCTGGCAAATGTAACTATAATTGAAGTGGTATATTATAGGCAAAACCTCAACGCAAATTGCAGTGACAAATTACTGCAGTAATTATACGTGAGAGAGAAAAAATCGACTGCGATAACACTGCAACAAAAGCGAAAGCAACTACATCTTAGCCCTCCTAGCAGAAAAACAAAAGTTCAAACTGATTTGATAGTGTGTAAATTATTACCGTTTCTGGGATTGGTTTTTTAAAATAATTTTTTCGTCCGAATCTACCATGGCCAAAAAATTGTCCAGTGGTCATACAACTTCGTTCGGGTCGGAGGATAAACTCACCCCGTTGGTGACCCCGCGGTCGGCCCCGAAGTTTTTCCGTTACGAGGGTAACCAGAGTGCCAAGTCCAAACGAGGCAGCTACAAGTTCAGGCCCAAATTCCACCCCGATGAAGATCGCGACGACGGCTTTGATGACAACGATTTCGTCATCGTGAGTGTCTCTCTGTAGCAGTCCTGTGTGTCCTGTATGACTGCCATTTTGTTTTTCTGTCTCTCTTTTTTTTTCTTTCTCCCCTGTCTGTTTGATGGCTTAATGCGTGTCGGTCTGTTCTCTCCGTTTGTCTGTTTTTCAACAACAACCACAACAACCACAACAACAACCACAACAACAACAACAACAACAACAACAACAACAACAACAACAACGACAACAACAAATCTAACCCTGATTGTTATAATCTGCCCTTTCACTGCCAAAGTCGCATTTCAGCACCACAGTGATTGAACACCTATGTCACAAAAAGGCATCCAATTGGGGTCTATTACCCAAAGACCCTATTGTCTTAGTTTTGGGAAGTGAGGATAGGCCTTATTTTTATATATGTCACAGGCGAATCCTCAATACTGCAGATGGATTTTGTTCCCTACCCACTTTTATATATGTCACAGAAGAATCCCCAATACTGCAGATGGATTTTGTTCCCTACCCCGGTAAATTTATTGGACATTTTGGGCTGAAATATGGCTGGCGGTGAAAGGGATTTTTAAATCTAATATTATTCGATCTCATGCCAACACCAATGTATCCTTCAACAAAACGAGGCAGAATGTGTTTAATAGAATCTGTAACGAACGATGAGACACCCCCCATTGGTTTAAACATATTGTTATTCAGATGAACAGGACACACATACATCAATACATTGTCAACATAAATGAGCAGCAACAAGCTTGAAGCTTACAGTGTGCTCGCTATCTACATGTATATTACATATGACGACTGTTGAAAACAACCATAAATAAACAAATGCCATAAGCAATCAAATTAACCCTTTCACCGCCAGCCATATTTCAGCCAAAAATGTCCATTAAGTTTACCTGGGTAGAGAACAAAGTCCATCTGCAGTATTGGGGATTCTTCTGTGACATATATAAAATAAGGTCTTTCCTTGCTCCCCAAAACTAAGACAATAGGGTCTTTGCATAATATACCCCAACTTGGTGTTTTTTTTAGTGTCATAGGCGTTAAATCACTGTGGTGCTAAAATGCGACTTTGGCGGTGAAAGGGTTAAGTTAACAAAGAACAAGTGAGAAAAATAATGTTCATGAGTAATATTGGAAACTGGAATAACACAAAATTAGTAATATTTTCAAATCAAAGTTATCAAGATAATTACAAATATCGAAAATTGAATAATAAAATACTTGAAATATTACAAATCAGATGATCAGTCAAGTTATGTTTGGAAGTAACTCAACAACAATAACCCCCATTCTTCTTCTTCTTCTTTTTGGTTCTAGTCTTCTTTCTTTTCTTTCCCCTTTCCCTCTATTTTCTCTCTCTTTTTCTTGTATTGTTTTTTCTAGTTATAAATGAGAGCATGATGTTTTGTTATCTTAGTTTAGGTTTTGTTTCTTCTTATTTCAATGTAATTGATATTCTTATGGGTAGGTATTCAAGTATTATTCACGACGCAGTCTTATGTGTGTAACTGAAATGTGTATTTCTTTGTGCGCTTATAAGCTTATAGCTTGTGCTCGTGAAATAATGTGTGTACACTGCTCTGTCTTATGCCAATAAACTTTGTTGAAAGGGGCACCCTGATGGATGAGTTTTTTGCAAGAAACACGTCGAGATCACAAAAAAGACAGCCTTTTCAAGGATCGGAACACTCACTTTGCTCTGGTTTTCTAGAATTCAAACTGTCAATAACGGCGATTCCTCCTTGGCTGAGATGCTAAAGAGAGAAGCCATTTTCGATGGGGTGGGTGGAGGCCACTCATTGTGGTTGAAGCTTACTTTTTGTAGTGCAGTAAAAAGAACCAAACAACATTGGAGCTATTTTCTTTGTTCCTTTAGGTAAACTGTATAAAATTTAATAAAAAATAAAAATAAAAAGGCTTGTATTGTGAACATTCCGTGCAAACGATTTGGTCTAAGCTCAGGCGGCCATTAGAAAAGACTATTTCACTGAAATAATTTGACTTCCAGCACCTCCGCCAAGGAGGAATCGCAGATTTGACGGTTTAATTTATTGGAAACCAGAGCAAAGTGAGTGTTGCGATCTCTGTAAAGGGTGTTTTCTTGGTCATCTTGACGTGTTTCTTGCAAAACCTCATCCGTCAGAGTGCCCCTTTAAACCGTGAGACAACAATCATCCTCAAGTGATTGACCCTATTAACAGTCGTAGGTCAGGAGCTTTGAGCAATATTTTAGTCGATTCTGGAATCTCTCTCTCTCTCTCTCTCTCTCTCTCTCTCTCTCTCTCTCTCTCTCTCTCTCTCTCTCTCTCTCTCTCTCTCTCTCTCTCTCTCTCTCTCTCTCTCTCTCTCTCTCTCTCTCTCTCTCTCTCTCTCTCTCTCTCTCTCTCTCTCTCTCTCTCTCTCTCTCTCTCTCAGGGCTGGGTGGAAAAAAGCATTGTATTGCTTATCTCATGTTTCCCTGGTTAAAAAAAATTTAGTTTTCGTTTTCGTTTTCGTTCTCTCTCTCTCTCTCTCTCTCTCTCTCTCTCTCTCTCTCTCTCTCTCTCTCTCTCTCTCTCTCTCTCTCTCTCTCTCTCTCTCTCTCTCTCTCTCTCTCTCTCTCTCTCTCTCTCTCTCTCTCTCTCTCTCTCTCTCTCTCTCTCTCTCTCTCTCTCTCTCTCTCTCTCTCTCTCTGTGCGTGTATTTGTCTGTCTATCTGTGTGTGTGTGTGTGTGTGTGTGTGTGTGTGTGTGTGTGTGTGTGTGTGTGTGTGTGCGCGTGCGTGCGCGCGCGCGCGCGTATATGTGTGTGCGTGCGCGCGCGCGCGTGAGAGAGTGTTTGTAGGTCAATGGTCGATTTTCTTTCTTTCTTTTGTTTTTGCAATGGCTTACAACTATGGTGTCTTTCATTGTATTCCAAAAAGGCCTTTGAGAATGCACTGAATAATTAATTGCTCTACTAAGAGAAGGATGTAGCGGACAGGAAAGAGAATGTCAGTGCTTGTTTTTTGGTCGTTTCTTTCTTTATTCCCTCCGTTCTTTGTTTCTTTTCTTTCCTTTTATTTCCTTCCTTTCTTTCTTCCTTTCTTTCTTCCTTTCTTTCTTTCTTCTTCCTTCCTTTCTTCTTCCTTTCTTTCTTCCTTTCTTTCTTTCTTTCTTTCTTTCTTCCTTTCTTTCTTTCTTTCTTTCTTTCTTCTTCCTTTCTTTCTTTCTTTCTTCTTTCTTTCTTTCTTTCTTCTTTCTTTCTTTCCTTTCTTTCTTCCTTTCTTTCTTCTTTCTTCCTTTCTTTCTTCCTTTCTTTCTTTCTTCCTTTCTTCCTTTCTTCTTTCTTTCTTCCTTCCTTTCTTTCTTCTTTCTTCCTTTCTTTCTTTCTTCCTTTTCTTTCTTTCTTTCTTTCTTCCTTTCTTTCTTCTTTCTTTCTTCCTTCCTTTCTTTCTTTCTTCCTTTCTTTCTTCCTTTCTTTCTTCCTTTCTTTCTTCCTTTCTTTTCTTTCTTTCTTCCTTCCTTTCTTTCTTTCTTTCCTTCCTTTCTTTCTTCCTTCCTTCTTTCCTTTCTTTCTTTTTCTTCCTTTCTTTCTTCTTTCTTTCTTTTCTTTCTTTCTTTCTTTCTTTCTTTCTTTCTTTCTTTCTTTCTTTCTTTCTTTCTTTCTTTTTCTTTTTCTTT
>CM065696.1:28939904-28949904 GCA_017654935.2 Phymorhynchus buccinoides
GTGTGTGTGTGTGTGTGTTAGGCTAATACGTATAAACAACAACAATCACAAAAGGCAGACGCCAGTGAAACAAAAAAACGATCCAAAAAAAACAAAAAAAACAGGCATCCAAACAACAACGAGAAGACATCAGTGATCTAAGAAATAACATTCAAACAATAACAACAACCAGTGAACTAAACAACTAGCTACTAAAACTCGTTTTCGAAATAAAATGCAAGAAGATTAACACAACAAAGCACTGGTTTGAGAGGTTCGTTTTATGTCCCATTGCATTCCTTGGGTGATGATGATCGAAATCAAAATGTAGTACATGTGTCTAATTGTTTCAACAAGTGTAGAGTGGTACAGTGGTAGCGCGTTCGCTTCGTGTCAAGTAAACCCGAGTTCGAACCTGGGTACAGGGGATTTTGTTCTCTCACTTTACACTAGGCCTTGCGGTCTGAACGTGGAGTCTTTCGGATGAGACGATAAACCGAGGTCCCGTGTGCTCATGCACTTAGCACACGTTGAACCCAGTGGCATCGAAAAAGTTGTCACTTGGTCAAAATTTACCCCCCTCCCTTAATTCCTTCCTCATCAGTCACACAACAATCGCATGCAAAAAAAAAATATATATATTGGGTGGCGCGCCTCTGGCTGCGACGCGCTCTCCAGGTGGGAGCAACCCGAATTTCACAGAGACGCCTCTGTGACTATAATAATGTACCTAACCTAATTGCCTGCGATCAACTGTTCCAGAATTAATGTCCGACCTCTTGCGGACTGACATGCAGACAGCCAGACAGACATCAAGCGTTTTATATTAACCTTTTGTTGAAAATGTCTTTTAGCATCTGAAACATGTGTATACCCCTTCTTACTTTTCTGTAAAAGATTCACCCTGACGGTTGAGATTTTTTGCTAGAAACACGTCGAGGTCACCAGAAAGACAGCCTTTTCAAGGATCCGAACACTCACTTTGCTCTGGTTTTCCTAGAAATCAAACCGTCGAAACGGCGATTCCTCCTTGGCGGAGATGCCGGAGAGAGAAGCCATTTTGGATGGGGTGGGTGGAGGCCACTCATTGTGGTTGAAGCTTTTTTTTCTTTGTAGTGCAGTAAAACAAAACAAAACAAATTGAGCTATTTCCTTTGTTGTGAGTGAAACTCCTTTTAGTAAACTAGAAAAAAAATAATAATAAAAAATAAAAAGGCTTGTTGTATTGGGGACATTTCGTGCAAACGATTTGGTCTAAACTCTGGCGGCCATTAGAAGAAACAAGTCACATACCTTCTCTTTCACTGAAAGAAGTTGTCTTCCAGCACCTCCGCCAAGGAGGAATCGCCGATTTGACGGTTTCATTTCTAGGAAACCAGACCAAAGTGAGTGTTGCGATCTCTCTAAAGGGTGTTTCCTGCTGATCTCGACGTGTTTCTTGCACAAAAAAACTCATCTGTCAGGGTGACCCTTTAAAACAAGCCAACAACAACGACAGCAAAAAACATAATATCCATGGCGGGGGGGGGGGGGGGGATGTTTGTTGTTGTTGTTTGTTGTTGTATTTGTTGTTGTTGTCGTACCTGGCTTAAAGACTCCAGGGATCATCCCAGCAGCCGAAACACCTGAACACTTTGGTACAAATGCACCAGCTGAGGGCTGAGAACATTACGTGTGTGTGACCGTTTTTCATTACCCCGCCACGTGAGCACCCACACTCCGACTTCGGAGGATAGGGGGGGGGGGGGATTTGATTTGTGTCCTTTTCAAAACGTTTTTGCTAGGAAAGGGACTGAGCAATTTTAGAACGTTTTTGCTAGGAAAGGGACTGGGCATTTTTTAGAACGATTTTGCTAGGAAAGGCACTGAGCTATTTTTGGTTGGATAGATGTTTCCTTGTACCCTTACAGGGGGCGTTCCTGGTATTGCAGTACCTCCAGAATCGACCCAGTATCTGCATAATTATAACTGTCCCATTGATTATGTACCTGTTCCAGGCTGGAGGAAGGTAGGCCTAAACACATGTTCTACTTTGCACCCTCCATTCTTTTTTGTTTTGATCAAAATATACCTTCCATACTATATTTTGATAAAACATAGTGGGTGGGTTTTTTCACGCTATCATTGATTACATACACGTGTAGGTATAGTCTTTACATACTTTGATGAAATATAGCTTTTATAACAATGTCCCCAAGTGTTACACATTTCCACTCAGGGGTGACTAATGATCTTGTTACGTCCTCTCTCTCTCTCTCTCTCTCTCTCTCTCTCTCACACCACACTCTCTCACACTCACACCACTCTCTCTCTCTCTCACACTCTCTCTCATCTCTCTCTCTCTCTCTCTCTCTCTCTCTCTCTCTCTCTCAAAATGACACACACACACACAGGGGTCATACACACACACACACACACACACACACACACACACACACACACACACACACACACACACACACACACACACACACACACACTGCATGATAATACAGTGGAACCTCCCTTATAAGACCTTCGAAAATCATCCCAAATGAGGTCTTATAAGGGAGGGGTCTTATAAGGGAGAGGATTTTAATACTTACAAAGAAGGGCAATGTCTCAGAGAAGTAGGTCTTATGTGGGAGGGAGTCTCATAATGGGAGGTTTTAATACAAGGGAGGTTCCACTGTACTACATATTTGGATCTGACGCAAGAAAGAACTCAAGACTAAATGAACGGAGAAAGAAGGAATGAGGGGAGAAAGAACGAATTAAATGGATGATCTGTGTTTCTGTTCATTGAGTCGTGAGGCACGGTTGCGTACAGGGTATTCATAAGGGGGGTTCAAGGGGGGTTGGGGTTCACTCCCGCGGAAAATGTCCATTAAGGACTCTTAGCAGGAAAGTTACATATAAGTGTTTCTCTGGTCTTGTGCTCAATGGTACTCACCTCATCAGACAAGAGGGTATTCTGGGTCGGTTTGAAATCCTCTGACAGTCTTTCCAAACTAGCACCAACAACAAAAAATAACAACCAAATTCCAATATTAGTATATATTTTTTTCTTTTTTCTATTGTTACATTTTGTTGTGGCCAGAATGTTTATATTCATGTTATGCAAAGTGTGTCGCTTAAATGATATAATTTTATCAGGGATTCTGTATAATGAGAGAGAGAGAGAGAGAGAGAGAGAGAGAGAGAGAGAGAGAGAGAGAGAGAGAGAGAGAGAGAGAGAGAGAGAGAGAGAGAGAGAGAACAAGAACAAGAACAAGAACAAGAACAACGTTTTAATGAACCGGGCCATCTGCCCATGTCAAAGGGAACAGTGGGAAGGGGACATAGTTAAATCAAACCAAAGAAAGGGAAAATCCATAACAGAAAAAATTAATCCAGATATATTCAGACATAATTACACCAAGCCTCGCTTATCTGCGCAGATCATAAAGCGTGTGCGAGAGTGTGTGTGTGTGTGTGTGTGAGAGAGAGAGAGAGAGAGAGAGAGAGAGAGAGAGAGAGAGAGAGAGAGAGAGAGAGAGAGAGAGAGAGAGAGAGAGAGAGAGAGAGAGAGAGAGAGAGAGAGAGAGAGAGAGAGAGAGAGAGAGAGAGAGAGAGAGAGAGAGAGAGATGACAAGAAGCACTTAAAACTAAGTATAATACTCAACACATACCATAATGGTTACATAGAAATCAATGTGCGAAGAAAATAAATGGCACAATTTAAACAATGTCAATTGTTTTTTATCCACAAAAATGCAAAAATCCACATCAAACGTGGGTACATGCACACACACACACACACACACACATATACACACACACGCGCGCAGCACGCACGCAACGCGCACACACACACACACACACACACACACACACACACACACACAACACACACACGCACACACACACACACACACACACACACACACACAACACACACACACACACACACACACACACACACACACACACACACACACACACACACACACACACACACACACACACACACACACACACACACACACACACACACCACACACACACACACACACACACACACACACACACACACACACACACACACACACACACACACACACACACACACACAGAGAGAGAGAGAGAGAGAGAGAGAGAGAGAGAGAGAGAGAGAGAGAGAGAGAGAGAGAGAGAGAGAGAGAGAGAGAGAGAGAGAGAGAGAGAGAGAGAGAGAGAGAGAGAGAGAGATGGGTCAAACCGCGCATACACTTTTACATATCATCATATAGTAAAAAGCCAAGTGTCCGTCCGTGTGTCTGTGTGTGTGTGTGTCTGAAACACGAAACGGGCCCTATAACTCCGCCGTTTTTCGACCGAATCGCTTCAAATTTCCTGTGAGCCCTCACGGGGCGATGGCAACGGCAACCGAGGCGGCCGTATCATTTGCGCGGTTTCGCAAATGCGCGATAGTAAAAAACCAAGTGTCCGTCCGTGTGTCTGTGTGTGTGTGTGTGTCTGAAACACGAAACGGGCCTTATAACTCCACCGTGTTTCGACCGAATCGCTTCAAATTTCCTGTGAGCCCTCAAGGGGCGATGGCAACGGCAACCGAGGTGGCCGTATCATTTGCGCGGTTTCGCAAATGCGCGAAACGCGCATCCGACCTCCTTTCGGCGCCCGTATCTCCGGTATTTCTGGACCGATTACCTTCACATTTGGCAGATATATGACCGGGGACGGTGACTATCAATGTGCCAAACCGGAAGCGAATCCAGAACTTAGGCGCATAACAGCAGCATGATGCAAAACGGGCCTTATAACTCCGCCGGTGTTCAACTGAATCGCGTCCAATTTGCTGTCAGGCTTGCTGTCACCGGGGCAAAGCCTGGCAGCAAATTTGAAGAAAATCGGGAGAGCGCGTCACTCTCAGAGCAGCGCCAACGGGAAACGGGGCTTTATAACTCTGCCGTTTCTTAACGAAATCGCTTCAAATTTGCTGTACTCAGCATTACCAGTACTTGGCCTTACTGTTACTAGGGAGAGAGCATCACTCTGAGCAGCGCCAACGCGAAACGGGGCCTTATAACTCCACCGTTTCTTTACCAAATCGCTTCAAATTTGCTGTACTCAGCGTTACCAATACTTGGCATTACCGTTACTAGGCGTTACTGGTACTCGGCGTTGCGCTAGTATACATAAAGTGGCTAAGAAACGAAACGCATACACTAAGTATCTTGTCAGAACATTTCAAACAAATTCAAGCTTTCAGTCCTTCAAAGTGAAAACATGAAGGTCTGAAACACACATTACTAGTAGAACAATTATATACATTTTTCGCAATCATAACACTTTTACATCATACATAAAGTGGCCAGGAAACGAAACGCATACACTAACAAGAATCTTATCACAGAGAGAGAGAGAGAGAGAGAGAGAGAGAGAGAGAGAGAGAGAGAGAGAGAGAGAGAGAGAGAGAGAGAGAGAGAGAGAGAGAGAGAGAGAGAGAGAGAGATATTGGGGCGTACATCGGACCCTTTATAAATCTCCTTTATAAAATGCGGATTTAACATAAATTTATCTGTATTGTTAAAACTTCGGGACTTCACTGCTGTTGCACTGCCTTCGGGCGTTGCCTCCAGTATCGTTCCCACCATCTGTGTATCTATCATATGCGCCTGTTCTAGACCGGAGGACGTTAAACTGATTTTCATTCATGGTGATTTACCTTCTAGCACGAGTGGCCAGTATCGGCTTGTTTGCTAGTTGTACCTCTGATAACCAATCACAACCAGATAGATAAGACGGGGATTAAGAGAAGTAATCGATACGAGTTTGGAGAGCTTAGGATTGCTTTGTTGAAAGAATGTGAATGTGAAGGCGTGCATGTAGGCTGTGTGTGAGTGCTTAATAGACGATGTTCGGGAGAGAAAAAAAACTAGGGGAGAGCACTTCGCGAAAATTTAAGTTGTTTACCTCTATTACTCGGTCAAATGCCATAGCAACAATGCAAAAATGGCGTCGAAGCTTCAAACCGCAGAATGCGAGTCAGCGACTTGCAAACATTTTTGTTGTTGAAAAATTAGGGGTGGCCAGTAGCCACAAACTTATATAACTTGCAAAATGTGACGTAAAAAATATAAATGACATATCTTTTAGAATGACGCACGGTGTTCTAAGTGCTGTATGTCTGCTCAAACACAAGAGTCGATAGGCTACGAGAGCTGAAGGTAGAGTGACTTCCCCTGTTTGACCGATTGAATTAGGCAAGATCACTCCCACACACCATGAAATTACTCCCCTTAATTATTTCCGAACGATTCCTATTGAAGGAGTTCTTTGGTTTGTTTTAATGTTTTCGTATCGGTTCTTTTCTCTCTTTGTCACACTGTGGACATTCAGTTAGAATGTATTTATAATTATCTTATTGAATCACATTGCAGCTGAAATAAGAAAAATTCCGATTTTCTCACATGAGTGTTTACCCATAGGTTTGTAAATAATCCTGTCTGGCTTTGTCTGGCTTTGTCTGGCTTCGTCCAAGGTGTTTGGCTCTTAAATATTTTAACATGCTGATACGTAATTGAGGAAAGACTGCAACCCTAGGATGCCAGCACATTGCAATAAAGACTCAGCAGACATGGACAAATTGAAGCAGTGTGCTTATGCACTGTGTGTGACAGACAAAGAGAGACAGAAACAGAAATAAAGAAAGACGGACAGACAGACAGACAGAGAGATATACAGAGAGAAGCAGAGACAGATACAATTGAATACATTTCACGCTTGTTTTGCTTGTCGACTGCTTGCGGTGCTTCATCGCTGCAACGCCCTCCCCCCTTTTTTTTTCCTCTCTCTATTTTGTTCAATTACATTACAAACCAACCGTGTTCTAAACAGAAAAAAGACTTTCTTTTCAGTATCCATCCATCCCCAGAACTCTTCACCAGCAACACCTAATCTCCATTCATCAATGTTAATCTCCATTTATTAACCCTTAATCTCCATTTTTCAACACTAAATATATAATCCATCAACGTCTTTATCAGCTGTCTTGTCCTTTAATCGCCACCAACCCCTACCCCCACGCTCAAACGCACACGCACACACACGCACGCGCGCGCACACACATATACACGCGCGCACACGCACGCACAAACACACACACACACACACACACACACACACACACACACACACACACACACACACACACACTCACATATTTTCGTATTGACATTTTTCATTGAGAATCAACATTGTCATTCTCAGAAAAGGGATCACGCAAGGGTTATTCTCCCGAAACTTAAAGAAGACTTTCAGACTGAGGGTCACAAACATCAGGGAGGGGAGGGGGTCAAAAGTACAAGACTGCCCAGATTTCCATTCATCAAAACCAGTTCTCCGTTCATTTCTGCGCAGGAGTTTCAGACGCCTCGCAGTGCCAGCGGTTCCAAGAGGGTGCTGAGCACCGGCAGCCAGGGTGGGAGAGAACGAAGCAGCCGCCATGACAGTCACGTGAGCAGAGAGCACGATTCCCAGCGTCCCTCTGTCGGGCTGTCGTCGCTTCCGCCAAGAGCTACGTGCAGGGTGAGTGTTTGGAAAACTTCTTTTTTTAAATTAGTTTTGTAACTATTAAAGTGAGAGTTTGTACGTAACTTGTAAGACAAGCAAAAGTCTATTGAATCGCGTATTTATATGTAGAATGCCGTAGTATGGTTGTATGGTTACATAAAAGTATTATATAAGTATTCTAAGTATACCGGAACTCACTTTGTTTATGCATCAGAATCGTCAACATGATGACGGAGGATGCCTCAAGAAAGACGAAGAAAATAAATAAAAGTTAAAAAGATAATCAAAGTTATTATTTTTAAAAAGAGACCAGCTTGCAAAAGAGATGTTAGTGTGCGCGTGTCTGTGTGTATGTATGTGTGTAGGTGGGAGAGTAGAGAGGGGGGGGTATAACTTAGTTTGCTATAACTTGTGTAATACAGAACATGAATTAACAACATTGATATCTGGGATATTATACTACGCGTTCCGGAGTCAAAAGGTCCGTTTCGGCCATTCATTCATTCATTCATAAGATTGTTGAAGATGAGATGCATTTCAATTTTTGTTATCTTCTGAATTGCTACAAGTTGATAATGGTTATATTGTTTGCTCACTTCCGCTTGATAAGGGGTCTTGGACTATTTGAACAAATCACTCGCATTCGCATTCTCTCTCTCTCTCTCTCTCTCTTCGCTCTCTCTCTCTCTCTCTCTCTCTCTCTCGCTCTCTCTCTCTCTCTCTCTCTCTCTCTCTCTCTCTCTCTCTCTCTCTCTCTCTCTCTCTCTCTCTCTCTCTCTCTCTCTCTCTCTCTCTCTCTCTCCCTATCTCTCTCTCTCTCTCTCTCTCTCTCTCTCTCTCTCTCTCTCTCTCTCTCTCTCTCTCTCTCTCTCTCTCTCTCTCTCTCTCTCTCTCTCTCTCTCTCTCTCCTCTCATTGTGTGTGTGTGTGTGTGTGTGTGCGTGTGTGTGCGTGTGCGTGTGCGTGCGTGCGTGTACGTGCGCGTGTTTGTTTGTGTGTGTGTGTGTGTGCGTGTGTGTATATGTGCACGCGTTTGTTTGTGTGTGTCTGTATATGTGTGTGTGTGTGTGTGTGTGTGTGTGTGTGTGTGTGTGTGTGCGTGCGTGCGTGCGCGTATGTTAAATGTGCACATCTCTAAGTTGATGTAATGAACTTTAATGATAATATTTTTTTTGGGGGGGTATAATTTCGTTTCATACGTTTGATTCATGTTCTTTCAGTTATGTCTTTTCTCTGTCACGTGGTTGCACCTTACCCTGAATTTCTCTTAATTGGAGATATTAAAGTATACTTGAACTTGAACTTGATTATGTCATTCAGTATGGCGATAAAACACCAACAACACCACCATATGCCAACATACTAAAAGTCATGTGCTGTATATGTTACGCCCAATCCATGAAATTGCTCGTTTCATGAAATGGGCAAAATGGTTTGCCCAGTTCGTGAAATAGCCAATTATATAACTTGCAATTGAGAAAAGCAATATGAATTAAAAATTCGTTTTTGTTCATTAGCACACATAGATCAAGAATTGGTTCAAACGACTGAGAAATCTCATCTGTAAATAAGTTAAAATGATTTTATTCAGACTTAATTTGATAAAACGTTTGATTCAACATGTGGCTCAGGCATGCCCCCGCTTAGCATCTGGTCGAGTTGGGGGGGGGGGGGGGGGGGGATAGGGGTGCAAATACAATGTAGAAAAGTGTGATACCACTGAATCAATCTTAATCGATACCTGTGTGAATGGTGATTCAAAAATGTGTTATACATTATCCATTTCATAAATTGGGCAAAGCATTTTGCCCATTTCATGAAATAGGCAATTTCACGGATTGGGCGTAACATATATAAGTTGAAATATAGACTGACTGGTTCAGGCATATCGAACGCTCGGGGTGGGCGAGTAGGCCTACCCGTGAATGGCAGTAGTGCCAGTCATGGAAGTTCGGGGTGGGCGAGTACCCGTGAATGGAAGTAGTGCCAGCCATGGAATAATTAAAGGGATCTACGGTGTCAGAGCGTAGCTGATTCTCCTCACGTATTTCTACTGTTTATCTCTCTGTCAATAAGTGTGTGTGTGTGTGTGTGTGTGTGTGTGTGTGTGTGTGTGTGTGTGTGTGTGTGTGTGTGTGTGTGTGTGTGTGTGTGTGTGTGTGTGTGTGTGTGTGTGTGTGTGTGTGTGTGTGTGTGTGTGTGTGTGTGTTGTATGTGTGTGTGTGTGTTGTGTTGTGTTTTGTTGTGTGTGTATGTGTCTCTGTCTCTTTCTGTGTGTGTGTGTGTGTCTCTCTCTCTCTCTCTCTCTCTCTCTCTCTCTCTCTCTCTCTCTCTCTCGTCTCTCTCTCTCTCTCTCGTCTCTCTCTCTCTCTCTCCTCTCTCTCTCTCTCTCTCTCTCTCTCTCTCTCTCTCTCTCTCTCTCTCTCTCTCTCTCTCTCACACACACACACACACACACACACACACACACACACACACACACACATACA
>CM065696.1:28957404-28962404 GCA_017654935.2 Phymorhynchus buccinoides
GTTAACAAGGGTAGTAATGTATCAATTAGGAGAAACTACCAAAACGATTGGCTGTTTCTTCTGTAACTGATATGTAAAACCTTTGATTGTAGTGATGTGTGATATGACAATTAGGTATGTCGTGGTTTAGTTGGATGAGGTGCATCATTATGTGAACCGCATCATTGTAAGTGGATTAGCTGAGGTTGGATAGGACGATGTTTGTTGCAGTAATTATCTTATGTTGTGCTTTGTTACATTGATTGATGTACGTAATCACAGCAGTTCTTGCCGCAACCCTTCAATGTGACTGGATATAGATCTATATTTTCTGGGGGGGGGGGGGGGGGGGGGAGGGTTATGTTGTTGTTGTCATAAAAGGTTTGATTGTCCGTTTATTGTTTGTTCTTTTTGTACTTTTTTTTTTTTTCATTTTTTTTTTTTCCATGTACCCCCAAGGGACATTTTTGAAATTAAAAAAACCTTGCAACCTTCTCATTTACACGTTACTACCCGTGTTGACTATTCAAGACACACTCATGATTACCGTACCAGATCCTTTCAAGTCGAACCGTTACACGATTCTTCGTCGTGCATAAGGTGGAAAGCATGTTCTGTAGTGCTGCAAGCTACAGTACTTCGGCAAACAGAAAGGTCGCATAGTTTTTACCGACAAACGTTACAATCTGTTAGCAAACGTTCAGCACAAAGAAACCCATCATTGAAATCCCTGTTATAAAAAATAATCTGCGTATGAAAAAAACAAAATTCTTCTTGGGTAAAAGTTGTTTCATTTTTTCGCATAATACCCCCTCCTAACTTGCCTCCAAACTCCTGATCGGTTACGCATGATAGAGTTTACATACCTTGATCATCTTAAAAATCAAATAAAACGGAAGACTTGAGCTGATCATTTTATCAGTAATGGCCTTTGGAACTTAGATTTTATGATCAAATTTATAATTTACATCGTCACTTGAAATCTATGAATAGTCTTTTGTGCACCCGTTGTATTGCCAGAGTTTGTGTCGTGAAAAAAGCTTCTCGCATACAATTCTTCCCGATTTCTTATTGCGCATGCTCACGAAGCCATGAAGTCAGCCTGTGCTACTTTCCTTTTATTGTGTTTCAGTAGCTACATCGATTTATCGGCAAATATGTCGATTAATACCACCCCCTCAATAGACGATTTTCGGAAGAAAAACAAACTAGGGGAGAGCACTTCGTGAAAATTAGAGTTGATTACCTCGACTTACTCGGTCAAAACCATAGCAACCATGGCGGCATGGCGTCGAAGCTTGAAACCGCAGGATGCGAGTCATCGACTTGCAAACATTCTTTTTAGAAAAAATGAGGGGTGGCCAGTATCCACAAACTGATAGAACTTGCACAAATGTGACTGTAGAAATATAAATCACATCAATTTTAGAATGAGGCACGGTGTTCTAAGTGCTATATGTCCACTTAAATTAAACACACCGAGCGAGAGCTGAGATCTACCTGATGGTAGAGTAACTTCCTCCTGTTTGACCGATTGAATTACTCGGAAGATCACTCCCACACACCATGAAATTACTCCCCTTAATTATTTCCGAACAATTCCTGTTTATCGGTTCTTTCCTTGTATCGTTTTCTTTATAATATTGACGTTACGGTTCTATCGCGCATGCGTACTAACGGTGACCGGGACTTACTGCACAAGGGTAAATATTTGTTCGTGACATCAGAACGATAGTGGGAACGACGGTGTCACGTAGTCAGGTACAAACTGCTAGAATTTTATGATAAGCCCACCTCTGCACACCCCTGCATTTCTCGGTTAATTGCAATTTTCCGTTTTTGCCTTTCTTACCAAACATAAAGCTGTATTTTATTAACCTTTTTAGCCAATAACCTTTTTGGAATACTAACCCTAACCCTAGCCCTAACCCTACCCCTACCCCTACCCCTACCCCTATATATAAGACGGGAAAACGGAATGAACCACGACTGTGACAAATGGCGCCGTGTACTGCAATACATAGGGGGGGGGGGGTCATATTAGATAATGGCCTAGGGTTAGGGATAGGGTTAGTATTCCAAAAAGGTTATTAGCTAAAAAGTTTAATAAAATACAGCTTTATGTTTGGTAAGAAAGGCAAAAACGGGAAAATGGAATTAACCGAGAAATGCAGGGGTGGTGGCACATCGTGGAGGGGAGTTAATTCAAAGAGAGTCATCTACCTTTGTATATTTTCCCTAGGCTGATCCTAACCCTATCCCTTTTACTCGATAACTGATGAGAATGCTGCTTCTCGGTTACAGTTTTCGATGCGAGCTTTTCTTTCTTTCTTTCATACTTGCTTGCTGCAAATCTCTCCGACTCTCTCTCTCTCTCTCTCTCTCTCTCTCTCTCTCTCTCTCTCTCTCTCTCTCTCTCTCTCTCTCTCTCTCTCTCTCTCTCTCTCTCTCTCTCTCTCTCTCTCTCGTTGGTTGTTGTTGTTGTTGTGGAGGTTTTACATCCTCATAGTGGAAAGCCCTTAGGGACAAGTTGTTCTGGTGCTGGGTCGATGTGGAGATGGCCGCAAAGCGGTTGATGGCCATGAGGAAGAGGGTCTGGGGATGAATTCGTGGAGGCCGCTGGGTGTCGTGGTGGTGGTCTTGGTGTCTTTGGTTCTCTGGCTGGTTGGTTGGTTGGTTGAGTGGGGGTTTTACGTCCTCATGGCGGAAAGCCTTTAGGGACAAGTTGTTCTGGTGCTGGGTCGATGCGGAGATGGCCGCAAAGCGGTTGATGGTCATGAGGAAGAGGGTGTACTGGGGATGAATTCGTGGAGGCCGCTGGGGTATCGTCGTGGTGGTGGTGTTGGTGTCCTTGATTATCTGATTAGAGAGAGAACAATAGGAGTTTAACGCCCTCTGGGCCAAAGGGCCATATGGGGCATTTAGAATTGTACAGATCTTAACAAAAAAAGATTCTAATAGGCATACAGATGTTGTAGTTTGTATAGGGTTTGGGGGGTTCTCTGGTTGGTTTAACCCCTGTCTTTTATACTGACTTTCTCTCTTGTCACACACAGAGCGCACGTCCACCCAGTCTGGCCAGCAGCATGAGCTCGGCACGTGCACGCAGCAGCGCGCGCCGACCCCCCACTGACCTCTCGGTGCTGAGCGGGAGCAAAGTTCACACGGTCATAGAGGTGAGTTTTGTTGTTGTTGGTTTGTTTGTTTGTTTGTTTGTTTTTTCAATTATGAACAAGAAAAGTGCGTTTAACGACCTTCGACCTCAGAGAGGTACATACAGGACATTTTTACATATACATGCATATAGTGGGTCGCTCTTGTAGGTACTGCAATGCCGGGGGGGGGGGGGGGGGGGGGGGGACACCGATTGTTTATCAATATGATGTCGTGCAAATTCAGATGATTCAAATTTCAATTATGTCAAAATAAGAATGACGTCAGCGATTAAGTGAATATTTTAAACTTGATTGTCATCTTTTTTTGTCAGGGGGAAGTGAGTGTCTGAGTTCGCAGACTGCAGCTAACTGAAACCGGTTTGGGTTTTTTACTCCCTCCCTTTCACCTACACTACAGTTGGGGATCGTTGTAGAACTCACTCACTGCCTCTGTCATGGTGTTTTTCATTTTTTCCTTCACTCAGTTTCACAGCGATGTTTTCCCCATACTTAACACTTCCCACGTTCCACCTTTTTCACCTTCCAGGTGGGAAGTAAGAAAGTTGGCTTCTATTCCTTCTTTAGCTTTGCAAGGTTCGTAGGCTGCGAAGTTGAAGTAAATCACTCTTTGTGATATTTGGACTTTTTGGTGTCAAGGCGAAAAAACCCTACTATTTTTCGGTAGAACCGAGGAAGGGGGTGGGGGGTGTTACTGTTATTACCAGAGAGGCAGTAGAAAACTGAGAAGAGCTACTGTGACATTTATAAGTGACGTCACTGAGGAAGCGTGTAAGCGTAGGTTAACGTGACACTTTGACTCAAAGAGAACGCGGAAGTAACGTCAAGATGGAAATGGAAATAGCATCACGAACGAAGGAAGGGTAAGTGATGTCAAAGAGGAAGTAGAAATGATGTCACGAATAAAGGGTTTTTTTTAAAGGGGGGGGGGGGGGGGGGGGCATCACGAAGGAGCACAAGAAGTAACGTCAAAGAGGAAGTAAAAATTGTGTCACGGATGAAGTAAATATATATATTAAAAAAAGGGCATCACGGAAGAGGGTAGGTGAGATCAAAGAGGAAGTAGAAAATTCGATGGCTTGGAGTCAAAACGGACTATCTTTAGATAGTCCATTGACATAATATTGAACATATCACGAAAACTAATAACTTGTATAAGAAAAAGACTGCAGAAATATAAAAAGCATAACCCCCTGTTTATATTTCTGCAGTCATTGTTTGATACAAGTTATTAGGTTTTGTAATAAGTCCAATAATACGTCAATGGACTATCTAAAGATAGTCCGTTTTGACTCCAAGCCATCGATTTATGATGTCAGGAAAGAAGTTAAACAAAGGCATTATGGAGGAGGGTAAGTAACATCAAAGAGGATGTAGAAATGATGTCAGCAATGAAGTTAAACAAAGGCATTATGGAGGAGGGTAAGTGACATCAAAGAGGATGTAGAAATGATGTCAGCAATGAAGTTAAACAAAGGCATTATGGAGGAGGGTAAGTGACATCAAAGAGGATGTAGAAATGATGTCAGCAATGAAGTTAAACAAAGGCATTATGGAGGAGGGTAAGTGACATCAAAGAGGATGTAGAAATGATGTCAGCAATGAAGTTAAACAAAGGCATTATGGAGGAGGGTAAGTGACATCAAAGAGGATGTAGAAATGATGTCAGCAATGAAGTTAAACAAAGGCATTATGGAGGAGGGTAAGTGACATCAAAGAGGATGTAGAAATGATGTCAGCAATGAAGTGAAACAAAGGCATTATGGAGGAGGGTAAGTGACATCAAAGAGGATGTAGAAATGATGTCAGCAATGAAGTGAAACAAAGGCATTATGGAGGAGGGTAAGT
>CM065696.1:28969904-28974904 GCA_017654935.2 Phymorhynchus buccinoides
GTGCACACGCTCATACACACGTGCACTTATACAATTACGCGCAAGCGTATACACACGCACTAAGCCGCACACGCACGCAGTCACAGTCACACACATTTCCATGCACACACACACACTTGCGCGCACACACATTATGCACACACATAAACACACTCACACACACACTCGTGATCGTGAAAGCACTTGTGCACGTAGGCTACACACGTGCACTTATTACACCCATATACGTACGGAAATATTTCGATGTGTATAATAGGTGCATGTGAGGGTATGTGTTACGTGCATGTGTTCTGTTTTATGTAATTGTAGTAAAGTGCGTGTTAGCGTGTGTGTAAATGCATGCATGCGTGTGTGTGTCTGTGTCTGTGTCCGTGTGTGTGCGCGCGCGTGTGTATGTGCATGTGTGTGTATGCGTGTGTGCGTTCCTGTGAGTATGTGTGCATAGGCGTGTAGGTGTGCGGGCTCGCGCTCGCTTAATAACACCCTCTCTCCAGTGTATATATATATATACAACAGCTTTTCTCCGTCATCAAATAAAAGAAAGATCCATCCGAAGGGTCTTTAACAATGTTTTCATAAACAGCGGGGTCTTTAAAAACATGTCAAGCGGTCGATAATAATTGTACTATCCGCATTATCTTTCCGCTTCGCTACCAGAGCGTATTGGGGTCTCCAAATCGCCACGGCATGTGACACAGGTCATTTTAGTTGTGACCATTTATTTCGTTATTCGGGTTTGACCCTTTTTGGGGGCCAAGACCGAATTCTGACATTGCCCATCATTATCTTGGCAAGGAGATTAAGGTTGTTGTTTTCTGTTGTTGTTGAGCGTTCAAGGTTTTTTTCTACACTTTGCCTATTACATTTCGTAAAGCCTACGTCGACAGGGAATTGTGATGTGTCGATACGATGATTTGTGATGATTAATCTACTTGGGGAAAAAGCACCTTTGTTCAAATGTGAATCGAAAGATCATGGAACAGGTCAGTTTCTTATTCGTTTGGCGTTAGCGTGAAACGATGACCATGGCACAGGTAGTTTTCTCTTTCGCTTGGCGTTAGCATGAAGCGAAGATCATGGCACAGGTTAGTTTTCTCATTCGTTGGCGCTAGCGTGAAGCGAAGATCATGGCACAGGGTAGTTTTCTCATTCGTTGGCGCTAGCGTGAAGCGAAGATCATGGCACAGGGTAGTTTTCTCATTCGTTGGCGCTAGCGTGAAGCGAAGATCATGGCACAGGGTAGTTTTCTCATTCGTTGGCGCTAGCGTGAAGCGAAGATCATGGCACAGGGTAGTTTTCTCATTCGTTGGCGTTAGCGTGAAGCGAAGATCATGGCACAGGGTAGTTTTCTCTTTAGTTGGCGTTAGCGTGAAGCGAAGATCATAGAACAGGTTATTAGTTTTCTCTTTCGTTAGCGTGAAGCGAAGTCATGGCACAGGTCAGTTTTCTCTTTAGTTGGCGTTAGCGTGAAGCGAAGATCATAGAACAGGTAGTTTTCTCATTCGTTGGCGTTAGCGTGAAGCGAAGATCATAGAACAGGTTATTAGTTTTCTCTTTCGTTAGCGTGAAGCGAAGTCATGGCACAGGGTAGTTTTGTCTTTAGTTGGCGTTAGCGTGAAGCGAAGATCATAGAACAGGTAGTTTTCTCATTCGTTGGCGTTAGCGTGAAGCGAAGATCATAGAACAGGTTATTAGTTTTCTCTTTCGTTAGCGTGAAGCGAAGTCATGGCACAGGGTAGTTTTCTCTTTAGTTGGCGTTAGCGTGAAGCGAAGACAGCCAGAAAGTCACATGATATGGTGAAGCAAAAGCCATTGTCCCCCCCCCCCCCTCAATAAAAAAAAGAAGAAAAAAAAAGATTGAAATGTTATCGAATGTAGCATTCGAGAATCACCTGCGGAGCCCAGCCAACATTCCCACCTGATTTCATCTTGGGAACTCCATTTTTCCGACCCCCCGATTTTCAGGGTCCAGCGATCTCCTTGACCTTGACCTTGACCTTGATTGGTCAACAATATTCGGAAGGAGCATAAGCCAAACCACCTTCATACCAAGTTTCAACATCATATGTTGACTGGTGCCCGAGATATGGCTAAAAATAGATGTTCAGTTTTCAAGGTCATACGTCAAGGTCATGACCTTGACCTGACCTTGATACCAAATGGCACATCTACAGTACCTAGCCTACATACACATCAAGTTTCATCTTCCTATCTTTATTCCTTCATGGTGATATGCTGTTAGCAAACACACACACACACACACACACACACACACACACACACACACACACACACACACACACACACACACACACACACACACATACACAGAGAGAGAGAGAGACACTTACACAACAAAAACAATATCACCTTCGCTCCGTAAACTCCGCGGGTGATAAAAATTTAAAAAAAGCAGTGAAGATGATGGCTGGAACAACGTCCAAACCACTGTGCCAGTGATACCAATCACCGCCTCCCCAGAGATCATAGAGACCGAGGACTGGACAATTCAGACTAAGGCATCACATGCTCGCGAAGTTCCGCATGGGGAGACTCTTCTGTGTGTCCCACCCCTGTCTGTGGCGATGTGGGTCTGACGTACCTTCCAGAACGTGGGCTATAAAACTTGGTCCGGTCACGTCTGACACAACCCGTTCAGGAGAAGATCTTCGGCTCTTTGGAGAGTGTCTTCAGCGCCACAGCAGCATTCGCTCTTACCACTGGGGTCCCTGTCTGGAGCGATCGACAGCAAAGAAGAAGCCCCCCCCCCCCCCCTTTCCTCTTCCATACGTGCTAAGTTATAGGCCATATTACATACCCAGCATGATACTCTTACAAAACATCGGATTGTACTGAAGTAGCGGCGACGCGCTCTCCAGTCGAGAGGGGCCCAAACTTTCACAGAAGGTCACCCACTGTTGCAACAAAAAAAACAAAAGTGAATGAAATATTATACGATAATTAAGACCATGTATTTTCATGGGCTTGCCTTTGACGGATTCGTTACTTGTATTGTATTTACGCAATTCTCGTGAGATTTGTTCTCATGTAGGCTAATCTGCGGCAGATATGCAGGTGGCGCGGATTATTGAGGAGTGAATACACTTATTGATATCGCAAAGAAAAACTCCTGATTAATTGCCGTCTCTCTCTCTCTCTCTCTCTCTCTCTCTCTCTCTCTCTCTCTCTCTCTCTCTCTCTCTCTCTCTCTCTCTCTCTCTCTCTCTCTCTCTCTCTCTCTCTCTCTCTCTCTCTCTCTCTCTCTCTCTCTCTCTCTCTCACACTCTCTCTCTCTCACACACTCTCTCTCTCACTCTCTATCTCTCTCAACAGAATATCATGTTTGTTTTTGCATCTTAATCTTCTTAAATGCTGTTAAGGGTCAAGATTAATCTGACCACGTTTTTTATTCCTCTCAAACTATTGGTTTTTCGTTCTATGTAGGAGTGGGATTGTCCCTGCTTCGTGAACATTTGTATGGCTGTGTTAAAAGCTCACCTGACACAATCAGAATGTCGCCAGTTACATCCATTATTTATCTATTCTTTGGCAAAGCTGAGGTTTTTTGCTGTTCTTGTTAAGTATGTCGCAATAACCGACTCGACGGAAAATAAGACGTTTTATCTAAACCTCGTGTATGCCTAGACAACCAACAATAACTATGACAACAACAACAACAACAACAACAACAACAGCAAAACATCAACTGTTAAAAAAGTACGTTCAATAAACATGCAGTAATAAGATAGCCAATTGGATTAGAAATTAAAAACTACAACTTTTTTCTTCAGTATCATGCAATTTGTTTTCTTAATGTATAAGTGTGTGTGTGTGTGTGTGTGTGTGTGTGTGTGTGTGTGTGTGTACATGCGCGCGCGCATGTGTGTGTGTGTGTGTGTTTGCATGCGCACATGTGTAGGCCTATGTATGATATGTGTTTGTTCGTGAGAGTTTATTGAATAATTATGTTGCATGCTTGCTCGTGCGCTCCTAATTATGCTCTCGACTAATTCCAGGTGCGGACGGAAAGTCACGAGACGTTGAAGAGCCTGGTGGGCGCCATTACACACGGAAGTACGTCAGAGCAGCTGAAGGCGCATGCGCTGTACCGGTGGTTAGCCAGTCAGAGCCTGGACTATTACAGAAGGTGCAGTGGATTCAAGCCCAATTCTCCGACTGGCAAAATGAGACAGCTATCAGAGGGGAAAACCAGCTACGCTGCACTCTATAAGGAGATGGCTAGGTAGGCGTACGTGTGAATGTAAAGGATGCGTAGGCCCTATATGTGTGTGTGTGTGTGTGTGTGAATGTGTGCGCGTGTGTGTGCATGTGTGTGGAGGTGGGCTGGGGGTAGGTGTTTTGTGTGTGTGTGTGTGTGTGTGTGTGTGTGTGTGTGTGTGTGTGTGTGTGTGTGTGTGTGTGTGTGTGTGTGTGTGTGTGTGTGTGTGTGTGTGTGTGTGTGCGCGTGCGTGCGCGCGCGTGTGTGTGTGTATTATTATGTGTTATATGTTATTATTATTATGTGTTTGTATTATTATGTGTTAGTATTATCATGTGTGTTGTGTATTTTTGATGTGGATGAGGAGGAGGATCACGACGACGACATTGATGATTGGGTGATAACGATATAACGATGACGACGATGTTGACATTGATGGTTGCACTGACGACAACAATAACGACCATAGAGATGACGATGATGACGTGATGATGACGACGACAACTACGATGACGACGACCACCAGAACCGGATAATGATCTTCCGTCTGAACGAAACGGTAGTGTTTAAAAACACACGCATCCCCTTGTTTTGTTCTGCCTGCAGAGCGGCTGGACTAAAGTGCGAGAAGATTGACGGCTTCGCCAAAGGTCCGGACTACCACCCGGGCACCCCCATCCTCGGTAGCTCCTCCTCCTCCCCCAGCAGCAGCAGCAGCAGCAAGCACAGCCAGCACACCCACTCCTGGAACGCCGTATACCTCCAGGGCCACTACCATTTC
>CM065696.1:28987404-28989904 GCA_017654935.2 Phymorhynchus buccinoides
CATCAAATTGGGGTCTATTATCCAAAGACCCTATTGTCTTAGCTTGTTTTTGTTTGTGGCACAAGCCACAAGCCACAAACCTATAACTCACTTCTGTCGGTCTGTCCATCTCTGTAGTCTGTCGGTCTGTCGGTCGGTCCAAAATTGTCACACGACACAAACGATTGCGAATCCGCGCTTGTTTAGGATATATATATATATGATTATATAAAAAAATCAGCACAATTTATTATTTTCAAAAAAAATCTAAAAATTTTGAACACGGAACATTACTCAAAGTTAACGTTAAGTGAACCTGGTTTTTGTTTCTGAGGTTTCACAAATTAAGACATTGGACACAGAAATGGTGAACCTCTCCCCCGTTTTATCAAGATGAAGACGCAAACTAACATATATATAAGGCATAGCAAATCTCTCATATATGGGGGGGCTTCAAGAGCCACTTTCCTCATATATATGGAGGGTATATATATATATATATATATATATATATATATATATATATATATATATATATATATATATATATATATATATATATATCACAGAAGAAATCCCCAATACTGCAGATGGATTTTGTTCTCTCCCCAGGTACATTTAATTGACATTTTTTGGCTGAAATATGGTTGGCGGTGAAAGGGTTAACACCTGCCAGACTGGTGGCATGTTGACGAGAGGAATGTTGTTGTTGTTGTTGTTGTTGTTGTTGTTGCTGCTGTTGCGTCTTCTTTATCTTTCCCAATTGTATACTCATGCTATAAATGCCTTCATGCAATAATTAAAGGTGATATGCATGCAAGACTGGGGTCATATGGTTTTTTTATTTGGACGAAAGGGAGAGAGGTGGAAACCGTGCGGATGGTAAGGAGGGGCGAGGATACAGGTGTGGCTAATCTGACAGTCCATCTTTCCCTGCTGCCATCAGAAGAAGAACAAAAGAACAAAAATATCGATTAAGTTATGGACAATCTAAAAGACATTTCGTTTCAACTGCCAGCCAGTTACATTCGAAATTATCTCATAAACACTTAAAGCAATTAATTCCGTTCCTATCTGTAGCATCAAAAGGAAGTCCTGCCTTCGCAAGATATCATTATTCGGTTTGGTTGAAGATGGTCAGTTCAGATAAAACAGGACCAATCGGAAACGTTGAATTGTGCAAGTGATTTCTATAATTATGAGTGTTTTCCCCCCGAGTCCCGAATTTGTTGCACTGCAGAAAATTTATTACGATTTTGTGAGCTCGTGTGTGGATGAGGGGGGTAGGCCAGGAGGGATGTGTGTGTTAAAAATGTACGTGCGTACGTGGGTGCGTGCATGCGTACGTGGGTGCGTGCATGCGTACGTGCGTGCGTGCGTGCGTGTGTGTGTGTGTGTGTGTACCAGTGTATGCGTGTGTGTGAGCCCTATGTAAGCCTACTTCGTCGTCGTCGTCGTCGTCGTCGTCGTCATCGTCGTCGTCGTCGTCGTCATCGTCGTCGTCTTCTTCTTCTTCTTTGCATTAATTCGTCGTAGTCTATTAAATTTGAAGCCCTCTTCGTCGTGATCAATCTTTGCGTTTTTTGCTAGGTATTTCCAAGCAGGCAAGATCGACGCGTTCCTTTTTTTTTCTCTTCTCATTATTAACTAAAGTTTTTCTCATCAGTGTTTGGTTGATACTGGTGGTTACTTTACAAAGCAACACAATAGTGTGTTGTTGTTATTGTTTTTTTGGTATGTCTACTAATTAAATAATTTTTTATATGGTTTGCAAAGAAGATTTTTAAAAAGCAAGAACGAGAAGAGCCAAAAAACAGGGGTGGGGTGGGGTGGGGGGTAGTTAGTTAGTTTACCTTTATGGTGATGAGATTAGCGTCCAATCGGTCGGAGACCCTTATGGACGGTATTTTAGCCTTGCACCTCCACCGAGATATAGGTCGCCAGTGACAGACCTCTACAGCCCCCTGTCTTGTGCCATTGCCTCCAGCTGGTTCCAGGTAAGGCCCATCCTTCTGGTGTCTGCAAGGAAGAGACCTCCACAGCCCCCTGTCTTGTGCCCTTGCCTCCAGCTGGTTCCAGGTGAGGCCCATCCTTCTGGTGTCTGCCAGGAAGAGGCCTCCACAGCCCTCTGTCTTGTGCCCTTGCCTCCAGCTGGTTCCGGGTAAGGTCCATCCTTTTGGTGTCTGCCAGGAAGAGGCCTCCACAGCCCCCTGTCTTGTGCCCTTGCCTCCAGCTGGTTCCGGGTAAGGTCCATCCTTTTGGTGTCTGCCAGGAAGAGGCCTCCACAGCCCCCTGTCTTGTGCCCTTGCCTCCAGCTGGTTCCAGGTAAGGCCCATCCTTTTGGTGTCTGCCAGGAAGAGACCTCCACAGCCCCCTGTCTTGTGCCCTTGCCTCCAGCTGGTTCCAGGTAAGGCCCATCCTTCTGGTGTCTGCCAGGAAGAGACCTCCACAGCCCCCTGTCTTGTGCCCTTGCCTCCAGCTGGTTCCAGGTAAGGCCCATCCTTCTGGTGTCTGCCAGGAA
>CM065696.1:28992404-29056729 GCA_017654935.2 Phymorhynchus buccinoides
TTGTCGCACATATTGCCAAAATTGTCGCACATATTGTAAAAGAGAAAAAAATACTTGGGCATAAAGTAACATTTCAGTTGTCATATCCACAGTCCTTAGGTATGAATGAAAAATGGTGCTTTACGTCCTCTCGGTCTGGAACAGACACATATCGGACATTTGTAAATACAAAGATGGTGGGAACAATGCTGGAGGCAATGCCCGGAGGCAGTTCAACTCCAGTAAAGTCCCGATTTTTTTTAACAATACAGATAGGTGTAGCGGTAACCACGCCTCGGTTAAACCTCATCGGCTATGGTACCGCCACAATTGTATAGTTAGTCCTTAGGTATGGAAAGAATTGTATACTGAACAGAGCACATGAATCTTCATTTTAAAGCGTACAAAATAATAAACATACGTAATACAGATACTGCAACAGACACGACGAGTATGCGGTGCTTCTTTCGATGAGTATAAGTAGGATAAATAGTTTTAAATGTTTTCCAAAAGATATAAAAAATTACGAAATGGTGCAGAGATAACATTCTGGTTTACAGATTAAAATTATTGAAAAGCCAGGGGAGGCGACTCAGTGTATGTAATGATTGGAGTGGTAAAAATAGACCGCTGCCACAAACGATTGCGAATCCGTGCTTGTTTATTACTTTGTTTAAGAAAAATTACAAAGGATAGATCCAGGCGCTTTTTGACGTTTTGCAGGACTACAGTCCAACCAGATGAAGCCGGCTGCAGAAATGAAACAATATTATATCCTCGCAGTAGGTAGTACCGCCATGATTTGTTACAAAACGCCATCTTGGTTGTCCTTTTCTCTTTGACTATCGCTGCAACAATCGATGTAAAGATTGGAACCTTCACACACTGGCAACGTCCATCGAGCCGCTGGATTATGGCATTGATGATGATGATGATGATGATGATGATGATGATCAAAATTGCCTCTGCAACATTCTCAACCATTCTTTTAATTTAAAGCAAAATCCACAGTACGTGGTGCCTCCTGTCGCTCGTTCAAATAAATCGCCCGCTACTATGAGAGTGTGTATTTGCGACAACCACAAATTTCACTCTTTCTTTACTTGAACCATTTACCTAACCCTTACCCTAGCCCTAACCCTATCCCTAACCCTTAAAAAAAGTGAAATTTTTGGTTCATGCTCAATGTCGCAGAATGTCGCAAATACACACTCTCATAGTAGCCGGGCGATTTATTTGAACGAGCGACTATTTTGGCTGCGACACCTAAGAACCACCACAGCCTAACTGAAGAACACCACACTGTTGTAACAGCGCTTTTCATTGGCCTGTTAGACCACGTGCACGAGCTAATGTCAACGGTTATCAATAAAGAAATCAGAACGCTTCCATCACGTCATAAAATAATATGTAAATCTGTTAGCATTAAAAGGAAATAAATCGAGGTGTTTTTTGTTTTGGGATTGGGTTTTTTTGGGGGGTGAGGGGGTGGGGTAGAATAAAAGTTCTTCCTGGAAGGAAGACAGGTACTGCCGATTCTTCATTAGCACGTTGTCAATGGTAGGCTTATATTAGATTTACTGACGTTCAAACGAATATTTTCGTGTTTTGTGGTTTTGTTCTTCGATCTTTTTTTGTTTGTTTTTGGCATGAAAGATTACAATAGTCCTAAAACATAATAATTTATACCGACTTCCAAAAGGTATGCGAACGCAAAAACATCTGATTACAAGCAGGCTAATTGTTTGCTTAAAACGTTATTTTGCTATAGGCTTTATGTCTCTAGAAAATGTTTGTGGGGAGAGAGAGAGAGAGAGAGAGAGAGAGAGAGAGAGAGAGAGAGAGAGAGAGAGAGAGAGAGAGAGAGAGAGAGAGAGAGAGAGAGAGAGAGAGTGAGAGAGAGAGATATAGAGAGAGAGAGGGGGAGAGGAGAGAGATATAGACAGAGAGAGATAGAGAGAGAGAGAGAGAGAGAGAGAGAGAGAGAGAGAGAGAGAGAGAGAGAGAGAGAGAGAGAGAGAGAGAGACAGAGAGAGACAGAGAGAGACAGACAGACAGACAGGCAGACAGAGACACACACAGAGACAGAAAGAAGCTTCCCCCCCCCCCTGAAAAAATAAATAAAGCAACCCTCATCGAAAGTGATCGGTGAGTTCGAATCTTGTCGTATTACCCATCGTCGGCTTTAAACCTCAAAGGTGTGTAAAAGAAGGAAGAGAAGATTATAGATAATGAAGGAAAGTAGGCTAATGCATCTTCGTGTTCCTTCCTTGTCTACCCAACTGTGTAGGGAGAGGGGTGGGTGGGTGATAACGAGTCTGGTACCGGAAGCCACAGGCCCTAGCACCAATAATTCTGCTGTTGAGAGAGAGAGAGAGAGAGAGAGAGAGAGAGAGAGAGAGAGAGAGAGAGAGAGAGAGAGAGAGAGAGAGAGAGAGAGAGAGAGAGAGAGAGAGAGAGAAGAGAGAGAGAGAGAGAGAGAGAGAGAGAGAGAGAGAGAGAGAGAGAGAGAGAGAGAGAGAGAGAGACAGACAGACAGACAGACAGACAGAGACAAAGAAACAAACGAACAGTCAGTCAGACGGACGGACAACAAGTTGAGACAAATAAAGGCGAGTCAGAGAACTTGACACATGGACAAGTTATAAGAAGAAGAAGAAAAACATATATTTCTTTATGTCATACGAACACATTATTAGAAACAATGATTGCGTTTATTAATAAATAAATAAATAAATAAATTACGTTTCAGGTGCAAGAAAGGAAATAAAATGATAAAAAAAGAAAAATACCACAAAGATATGAGGCAAAAAGCATTCTTACTATAAAGTAAGGATATAAAGGCGAACAATATCTTCAAAGCCACCAAGGACACCAAGGACACGCAAACTTAAGCATTAGAAATTACCAAACAAAACCCTTGAATAGGCACAACAGCTGAGCGTACGCCCATACACATCACTATTACCAGCATAAGTGGGCGAAAAATCCAACAAAACAAAACAAACTACAAATTAATACACTACAGAATCATATTCAAAGTCTTTCACACATTCATAATTTACAAAATGTCATCAGGCATATCACACACGTGTTATTAATGTGTTTTTTACTTACTGTCCAGAAACTCTAAAGGGGACTGGTAAAGTTTCAAATACTCTAACACGTTGATTGTTTATTCTTCATCTACAAAATTCTTAACCAAATCCCATGCATCCAAACTATTTACAACAGATACTTCATGAACTTGAGAGTGTGGGTGAGAATCCATTTCATGTTAATCACATACACAGCATAGGTCTTCAACACTCTTTGTAATAAATATTTTACATCATGTGATCAAATCGGAAAGTTACTACAAAAAAGTCAGAAAGCATCATCATGCAGATATTTTGTATATCTTAAAAGCAAAACTGTGTCCATCGGTTGAAGGATTCGTGTAGAAGAAGGAAGGTGCAATGGCAGCCTCGAACGGTGGGCGTTCTCTTTCCAACTATGGTACTTCTGGTGCTGGTGACAGGTACGTACAACTGTACTCAACTAGACTTAGCTTCAATTCGCGTAGAGGCATCCGTCTTCTAAACGAGTGCAGTGTGCACTCACGAGATCATGTGCACTCAAGAGATCATGTGCACTCACGAGACCATGTGCACTCAAGAGATCATGTGCATTCAAGAGATCATGTGCACTCACGAGACCATGTGCACTCACGAGACCATGTGCACTCAAGAGATCATGTGCACTCAAGAGATCATGTGCACTCACGAGACCATGTGCACTCACGAGACCATGTGCACTCAAGAGATCATGTGCACTCAAGAGATCATGTGCACTCACGAGACCATGTGCACTCACGAGACCATGTGCACTCAAGAGATCATGTGCACTCAAGAGATCACTTTGCACTTAAGAGATCATGTGCACCATGAGTCTTTCAAATGTGTCACATTTTTATATCTCAAGATCAAGACAAGTGCAATGCTAATAGTAGAAAAAGGCAAATGCATTGTTTTAAAAAGTAATGTTAACTTTGAACAGAAACGACATCAGCATTTTGTTAACAGCTGTATGACTAGCTATGTAATAAAATAAATAACCAAAATTATACAAGCTCAACCAGGAGCAAAAGCCAAACACAAGAAGATACCTAATGCAGCAATTTCTTCATATCAATCAGTCCATATTAATATTATATTGTGGATTCTCTTAAACCAAAAATCATAAAACAGGAAACCGTAACAGACAACAGTTGATTTCGATATTTTATACTAAGCAACACCTTTCATTTCAGATCGATATTTCATCACTCATTCCCGTTGATGTCGATTGATCGAATCAGTGTTGCCCAGGTCCTACGGCGTGCCTGCAACCAGCACACAACAGCCACAGCAAGTTTAAACAACCAACTGCCAACTTCAATCCTCAGTTGTCAACATTAACATTTTCTTGGTCTCGTCGTCTCTACAGACGTTAAGAGACTTAGGGATTGCGCTATGCATGAAAAATTTAAACAAACAAAAAATACATGGGTTTACAAAGTTATTAAAAACGAGCATGGAGCATAGACCTTTATTTGCCAGTTTTTAAACAAGACCAAATCTGGTTAGAGAAACACTCACCGGGACGAACCCCAGCCAGCTGAATACAATACAAAAGATACATCACTGAATATGCCCTGCATCACTCTATACAGGTAGTTCAGCCTACTTGAGCAAACTGTTTAAGGTCCTTCACACCGCCTGTGACCAGCCGCACAGCAGCCTATGCGATAATAACAACAAACTGTTCAAGTACAACAGATCATTCACTACAACACGTCTTCTTCCGCGTTCGACAATCTCGGACCGACTGGGTACACAAAACAGCATGTCCGACGAAGGTCATCTGCCATCTACTCCATGAGGTTGGGGGGTATTTCATTACCACCTGGGGGGGGGGACAATTTCTCATTTTGGAAACTTCATTATCCCCCGTTACGATATGCGTCTGATATAATGTTTAGCTTTGAGGTCATGCCCTCCAGGCTTGGTCTGTTGCCGCTTCTCAACGTACAGAGGGCAGTTTTGGAGAACCTGGGATGGGTTCTGATCAGCTTGTCTGCAATGGCACAGAGATGAGTTTGTGAAATAAGTCCTTAGGTGTGCATGGAGGCCGGTATAAGTCCTGTAAGCAGACGAAACATGTTCAGCTTGTCTGGCAGGTTGCCTTTGTTACAGAGGAGCCATTCTGCTTCAAACCTGGATTCCTCGTGACTCCTTACGGGATGCTGGACGACCCTCGCCCCCTCCACGAGTCTCTCCCCGTGGGGATACCGGAGGGGGGGGATGTCGTAAAAAATAGTTCCCTCACCTTCTTGAAGTTCTGTGTTTGTAACCTCCTCTAATTATCTAATGCTTACTGTCATCTATCTTTCTGACTTATTGGCCCATTCTCCTGCCTTTTTTCAAAAAATATAATTCTTCTCCTTGAGCTCCTCCAAAATCAGAATGTGTCGGCCTTACGCAGTGGAGAGACCAGTGAAAACTGAAAACTGAAAACCAGACACAAACGTACCTTACCCATTATGGCCAATATGGCCTGGGAACACAGAAGTAGAAGAAGAAGGAGAAGAAGGAGAAGAAGAAGAAGAAGAAGAAGAAGAAGAAGAAGAAGAAACCTGCCGCAGATAAGAGTCTTGGCTTCCTTATAGGCAACACAGGCAGCAGACTGGGTGACCTGGCTACCTCGTAGAATCTCCAGTATAATGATCACCTAACAATAATTATTATTGACAGATTTGGCCATTCACTCGTGTGGTCAAAACACTGGGGTTCGACTGTGCATTATATCACTTTGTTGTGTTTTCGCTACGATTGTGGTGTTCTTACTAACAAATTAACCCAGAATTTCACCTGCAATTTCACTAAAACTGCGAGAGTACTATGAACATTGGGTAACATTTTGAGTACTGGTGGCCCATACCGAAGGAAATTATAATAATACAAAATAGGCTTAACGTGATCTTATCAGGATCTCAAAACAGAGACGTAAAGCTGATCCATGTTAACCCTTTCACCGCCAGCCATTTTGTAGCCCAAAACAAAAAAGATTTAACTGGGTTGAGAAAAAAAATGTATCTGCAATATTGGGAATTCCTCTGTGACATGCATAACATTAGGCCTATGCTTACCTCCCAAAATGAAGAAAATGGGGTCTTTGGATAACAGGACCTGATTTGATGCCTTTTAGCAACATGGGTGTGAAACCATTGTGGTGCATAAATGCAACATTGGCGGTGAAAGGGTTAAAGCTCTTTTCTTTTTGGACCAATAATATTACCTTTACCATGAATACTGCACTTACAAGTTCATTGAGTTAGAACATAGCATTATATTTATAAAAGTGGAACACACACAAGTTGTTCTAAGGTAAAACGACAAGAACAACAATTGAAAAAAGGTGTTAAAAACATACCCAGCGTTTCTTCTTTCAGTTTTGCGTTTCTTTCAGTTTTTCGTCTCTTGCTTTGATTTTCTTCTTCAGCCTCTGAAAGCACGTTCAGTTATGTCATTATATCAACAATTCCAATTAAATGTGTTTGCTTACTGTTGCTAAGAGGCACGTGTATGGTGGGTGGATACAATTGTTTTTAAAAGTCTTTGCAAACATTCTGAAAACGTAAAGCAATATTTAAAAAAACGCACACACAAAATAGAATACAGATAGAATCATAAAAATGCTTCTCTTTTATAACTCTAAATGGACATTATATTGGCAATCAATTAGCAAAACAAAGTATTACTGTAACTTAAAAGGGGTGCGTAAGAAGCGCTGTCACAACCTATATGGCGTAAATCGTGAAAATCTATTTTTATATTTATACACATCTCGGTTACAAAACATTCTTAGAAATAATGGATATAATTCTGCCAATACTTTTTCCGAAAATAAGCTTCCTCTGGCAGAACATGTTCTTTTTACTCATAAACCCATTCGTATGGGAGACCATCCCAAAAGTGTTCATAAAATATATTTCAACCGTTTTCGTCTGTTTACAACATGCTCTTAACAGCTCCTTTACGGATCTGGATCTAAATGATAAACTTTGAAGCAGCCTATGACGGCTATGGACTCAACCAAACATGGAAAGACACTTTACTTCTACTTCTCTCTCCACTGGGTGTGAATGGGTACCTAAGATCAGTCAGGGAAGTACTTCAGGTGAGACTTAAAACCGACATCATGTGTGCGAACACATGGACGTGCCATTGTGCACGCATTAAAGCCCATACCACTATTCGGTAGGATTAGGCCGTTTGGTGCCGGTGGGACGGATGACACGAACTCACATAGCACGCATTATGTGCCCCAATAGTAGTTTAAATGAAGATTGTCGGCGTGGGGCAGGAAAAACGGAAGAACTGCCATGAGCAATATCATCGCCCAAATCTTAAATATTACTAGTCTATCATATATTTTATGTCGAAAGAATCCATGGTATAAATCTGCATATGTATAAACTCATCTGAACGCCACAATCCCCACAATCTTGCTTAAAGAACGGGTCTAGCAGCCCCACTCACCTTGCAAGCAACACGGCATAAGTCACGGGAGGGGTCCAGCTTTAGCACATGCTGCTGCTCTTTAAGGGCTTCGTCCAGCTTCTTCAGCCTCTCGTAGGCCTCGGCCCGATTGAGGTAGACACTGGTGTACCCAGGGTATACCTCTATGGACTTCTTGTAGTTTTTCATCGCAGATTCGTAAGACTTCTGAACGACACGCAACGTTATGGGAATTTATAGGTGTTTTTTGGCTTCAGATTAGTGACCAGTATTTTGGGTGAAATATCAGCATTATCCTCCCACGTTAGGTCAACACTGTGCTATCTGAAAACCATGGTCGAACCTAACATACTGGAGTACATGTTGAACTACGATGAGTTGACTTGGGATCAATGCAAAAGTGACCTAACCCAGTTCTAAAACTTTGAATTAATATTGTCTTCATCAACTGTGAAACCTTCACAATGACAGCTTGAAAATGTGCAAATTCTTTAACGACTTAGTTAAGGGTTGTATTTTTAGTTGCCTAATAACATTCCTGATGTAAATGATCATCGTAAGCTTCAAAATCCTTCAACCTGATGAAGTTGGCTGATCTTCAACCTACTGAAGTTGGCTGATTGACTTCAAAAAGAAGAACCCATCATGTCTACTACGAGGAGCAAACGCATAAAGAGACACGGAGGGACCCAATTGAATATCTAAAAACAGAAAAGGAAAATGCAGAATACAACAATAACAACAACAAATTGATGTTTTCAAGTTTCCTGTATCCCAGGCCAAAGTAGCGCCTTCAATTCAAGACAAAAAAAAGCTTAATTGTATCAATGTATGGCTTGATGTCGTTTCCCACAAATGGCTAGGCTGGACCTTTATTTTCCAATACCATAAAAGATCGTTTATATGTACAGTGTATTATGCCTCATTTACCATCGGCTCCTTCTACAGACTAATGTCAACCAGCGATAAAACCCATCATCATATAATAAAAAGCCAAGTGTCCGTGTGTGTCCGTGTGTCTGTGTCTGTGTGTGTGTGTCCGTGTGTGTGTGTGTGTGTGTGTGTGTGTGTGTGTGTGTGTGTGTGTGTGTGTGTGTGTGTGTGTGTGTGTGTGTCTGAAACACAAAAACGGGCCTTATAACTCCGCCGTTTTTCGACCGAATCGCTTCAAATTTGCTGTGAGCCCTAACAATGGCAATGGCAACGGCAACCGAGGCGGCCGTGTCATTTGCGCGGTTCGGCAAATGCGCGAAACGCGCTGGCGTTACCGTTACTAGGCGTTACCGTTACTAGGGAGAGCGCATCACTCTCAGAGCAGCACCAACGGGAAACTGAGCCTTATAACGCCGCCTTGTCTTAACCGAATCGCTTCAAATTTGCTGTACTCATCGTTACCAGTACTTGGCGTTACCATTACTACGCATTACCGTTACTAGGCGTTACCGCTACTAGGGAGAGCGCGTCACTCTCACAGCAGCGCCAACAGGAAACGGGGCCTTATAATTCCGCCGTTTCTTCACCGAATCGCTTCAAATTTGCTGTGCTCAGCGTTACCAGTACTTGGCGTTACCGTTACTAGGCGTTACGGCTACTAGGCGTTACTGGTACGCGGCGTTGCGCTAGTTTCAGTAAAGAGCCATACAGCAAGGCGTGGTATTGACTCACCTCATTGAAACAACATGTACCCCGACTGGACAGCAACAAAGCTCTGTGGCAGACATATCTCAAAGGGCACAGTTGCAGGGCCTGAGTGAAGAGGTCCCGGGCTAGGCGGTGCAGGCCTCTCCTAGTCATGTTATTGCCTTCCTCGGATATCTTCACTGCTTCTATCAATCGTCTCTGTAACACCACCAAGCATGTCATAGGAAGCCGCGTGAATATCAGGATAAAAAAAGACATAGCCAAAACGAAAAACCGTCACCGTTTTCTGTTTTCTTTTTTTTTCCCTCTTTTTTTTGAAAGTCTGTAGGTGTGTTAGGGGTTTGGGAAATGACTTTCAAACAGACACACGAACTTAAGTAATAAATAAAAAACAAATAATAAATATTAAAAATTTTATATATTAATAAATTAATAAATTAATACATTAATACATTAATACATTAATTAATTAATTAATAAATTCATAAATCAATAAATCGATAAATTAATAAATTAATAAATTAGTAAATAAATCACGGCTTCAAATTTAAAATTGGAACCCCACACATCCCCACAACCCATGTGTAATCCCACAATCTTTACACTGTAGCTTGTAAAAAAAAATCACAGTTTCCACGACCGTCGCCGTTTCTAACAAATCACTGTTTTACTGGCTGACTAGTAGAAAGCATGATTGTAGTTTCTACTAGCAGAAACTCCAATCGTGGTTTGAATTAGTAGAATCACAGATTCTACCAAATCGCAGTCTCTACCATGACATATATGACTATTGCATCTGTATGCTTTCTTATTGGCAAACAAATGTCATACTACACCTGTAATTCTTTCTCTGTCGAAGCATCCTCCTCTCCCTGCCTTCGTTTCTCCTCCTCTTCCTCAATCTGTGTGGACCTCTCTTGTCTGCTCTGGCAGGCACCACTTTTTTTCTCTTCCTCTTGTTCTTCCCTGTCGACGTTTCCCTTCTCTGGTCCACCTTTCTCCTTTGCCTCACTGATGGCTTTAGCTGAAAGAAGTTCGAGCTTCTTTTCATCTTCTGCAAGCTTCTTTCTATCTTCTGCAAGCTTCTTCATTTCTTCTGCAAGGGTCTTTCTAAACTCTTCAAGTTCTATTTGTTCTAAAGCTTCAGCATTAGGCCTATCGTCACGCGCACTGTCTGTGACGGATTCATTTCCAGAGGACGATACTCCAGAATTCTCTTTCTCAGAGTTAACTCCACTGGCTGAGGAAGATGATGTATTGTGTGTGATGCTCGTGTTGCCATGTGCATCTGATGGGGATGTTCTATCTTCAAGCTGTTCAGACGACAACTGTGTTGATTGCTGGGCCGTTTCTGCTGGCAGTTTCGTATTTGCAGCAGAGATTGCTTCCCTGTCTTCACCCCCAGATTCTGCCAACTTCGCGGTTTCCTTTTCATCAACATAATCAAGAAATTCCCAGTCCGAGTCCGACTCATGTTTGACATCAATCCATTCCCATCCCAAAAGTAACTTTGCTTCCTCGTGCTTACTGTGGCTTTCTTTACAGACTTGCGATGAAGACTCGGTTTGCCTTACTCTTGACTGATCTTTTTCCTGTGCAACATGATTGTCTTTCTCCATGCTATCTGTACTCTGTTCTGAGGGCATACAAGTAGAGTCCTCACAAGTAGGAACTAGTTTCGGGTGCTCTTGGCTCTTCTGAATTGGGTTTTGATGAATTGACACCAGCAGCTACCATGTGAAGTGCACAAAGAAGCGGAACAATTTCCAGTGTTTCTTTCAAGTTTGTCTTAGAGGACAAGGGCAACCACCTGTCACAAACAGCACCAAGAATATCATGACACAAAATAACACCTTTGTTTGTAGTCTGTAAACAGACGCCTGAACAATGATTACGTTAAAGAAAAACCACGAGTAAAATCCAAATCACTACAATTATGAATATCTTCGGCAATATCCATAATTAACCCCAACGTTATGGTTATCTATAGATGTAAGAATCCCTTTTGTCATATCCACACTTAGCCCGTAAGCACGATAAATCGGCCACATTCACGTTTTCGCCCGTAAGGGAGATCATTTGATGAAAGAAAAGAGTGAAACTGGCTGCTCTTTACGTTAACCGATTATCTTCTGTAACAGGCGAAATTGTGAAATGTGCCAATAATGTCTTGAAACAAAAAGCACAACAGAGGCTGTTTTCTGCTTCTTTTGGTGATGGAGTTACTGTTCTTAAAGGGCTAAAATATGGACATTGTCAAATTGTGTCGTGGGACAAAATCACTGAAATACGAAGAAGCTTAAACCAGACTACATTTCGAAAATCTATTAGGCAAGTGGGACAATAATAAAGTGCATATTATGATTATGACGATTGGTATTTAATCATCAAAAAACCTGAGCAATCAATAGACTTTGATATAGCATTACAACTGCATAAAACGAAGGGACTTTAAAAGCTTAACGGTTATTCAACCTTGTCCCTACTTTCTGATCTGATCTGATCTGTTCTGAACATCACTGAAATCAAACACCACACAAATACACAAGTGTAGAGTGACGTTATTTCATTGGCGAAACACACACACACACACACACACACATATAAAATACTCCTATCAAACATACAACACAAGAAACAGCAAAACTATACTTACATTCTTCGCACACAGTCTCCAAATGGACAAGTTAAGCTAGGCGTAGCCTTTAAGGCTGAACACAAAAATGATCTTGTTGAGCACAGTTCAAAAGTAAAAGGGAGAGGGAGAAAGAGGGAAAGGGTTGGAAGACAGAACACGTGAAAACACTCTCGTCAGTGGTAAAGTGTGCTGAGCAACAATAATAAGGGAAATGGAAAGAGGAGGAGGGAGAAAAAGTGTGAATTCAGAAGCGTTGGTTGGGAGAAATGAAAGTGAATACAATGACATGCAGATAATATTATAAGCACAAGCGCAACGCCGAGTACCGGTAACGCCTAGTACCGGTAACGCCAAGTACCAGTAACGCTGAGTACAGGTTTCGCCGGGTCCGCGAAATATTATATTATTACTTTTGTCTCTCTCCCTCCTTCCATCTTCTTCTCTCATCCCGTTCCACCCCGTCCCTCGCTAAAGTAATCTCCGCTCTCACTCGGTGAATAGCAGGATATTGTACCTCGCTAAAGTGATCTCAGCTCTCCAACCTTTTTCTTGTAGTACTGAGTTCTTTCTGTGTAAACTCTTTGTTGTGGACGGCTTGAAATGCTGGGTCCTCGCAAATGTAAATTGGCTCATATCGCGCGCGTTTATGAATGGATGCTGTTGATATTTTCACCACGATAGTCACTATCCCTGGTCATGCACGTTCCAAATTTTGAGTCAATGTCGGGTCTCGTTTCGCTGCGGTTTGTAAAAAGGTCAAGCGGCGCATATCGCGCGCGTTTATAAATCGACAATTCCAGTTTGGCACACATATCGACACTGTCCCCGGTCATGTCCCTTCCAAATTTGAAGGACATCCGTCCAGAAATACCGGAGATACGGGCGCCAAGAGGCCGGTCGATAGGCGTTTCGCGCATTTGCCAAACCGTGCAAATGACACGGCCGCCTTGGTTGCCGTTGCCATGGCCACGTTAGGGCTGATAGCAAATTTGAAGCAATTCGGTCGGAAAACAGCGGAGTTATAAGGCCCGTTCTATGTTTCACACGGACGGACTGATGGACAGTTGCCTTTTTATAAAATAAAAAAATTATGATGATGCAGTGAAAAGGCTTATAATGTACTGTGGGCCATTGGATGTTAACATTTCTAACACCGTTTTCAGTACTTAAACTACCATTTATAAACTTTGTAATGCAGTAATATCAAAACCCAAGGTCCGAACTCTTCTGCAATGTAAACATATCCTGCACAACATTAACAATGCGCCGATGGGAGATCGTTTATTTGGTACCTTAAATGGGCAACTTTCCATTGTACACTAATATTGATGTTGTGCTGTTTATTTCCATGCTTGTGGCAGCCAATACTATGTAATTGAAAATTGTTGGAGTGCCTTGCATAAGCTCTAAGCTTGTTGTGCTCTACCCATTTAAATTATGTGCTGCTGTATGTGCTTTATTTGATTAAATCTTGTTTAAACCAACTGGGATGCATCTGCACAATGTTCCAATAAAATGTAATGCATAGCAGCGTTCATACAGGATTAATAAAATAATAAAACCGCTCATTTAATATTCAACTCAACTTTGTCATTTGCGCAAAAGAAATCCAAAGACTATAAGCCCCCAAAGGAACATTTAGCACTCGGGCCTCTGAAAAAAATTATGACGTCACAGAGCTTAGAAATGTTCTGAAAAACATTATTGTCACTATGAGTATACTTGATCGCTATTCACGTTTCGTGTAAATTAATGGGACAGTTACTTGGGCAGAGGCAGTAACAACTTGCATCAGTAAAGTACGACTAAACCGCCATAATTAACAGTCACGTGATTTCTGATTTTATTTTATTTTTTTGCTTGCTTCTGGAAGTGGGGCCTGGGCCCTTCCGGCTGAACTGGGGGGTTTAATGGTCTTAACCCAGGGTAAGTAGTAGGTTTTTCTCCTTTCTATCTTTTTCTTTTAATTCTATAATAGGAAATGCGTCCTCCTAGTTCCGTTGCATTTATCGTCAGAAGTGGCGTATGCGACGTATAATTCCAGATCCAGATCCAGATCCAGACCCCCAACATGTTTTAACATTTCTTCGACAATAACAATTATATTCAAAAATTGTGTATAATCCTCAGTATTTGCAGGCTACCCCATAGACTTTGTTATTGGTCTTGGTCAAATGACCGGTCACACATTTGCCCCAAAACACTAACTGCTCTATCTTTTTTTTTAAATATTAAAACAAAAACTGCTCTGTTGCATGAACTAATTCTTATTTTTTTCCCGATTATTTCCCATCATGACAAAAAAGCTATTGATGTTTTTTGGACAAAAATGTGTGTCTGGTCACGTGACCAGACCTAATGCAGAAACTGCTTTTACAACGACAGGGTAGGGGCTTACAACAAACGTTTATGTGGTCATAATGGTTGCTACACGGCGTGTAATGGTCGTTACAACAACGAGTAAGGGCTTACAACAAACCGTACGTTTTTGTAACGGTCGCTACAGAGTATTAATGGTCGTTACAATGACAGATAGGTGCCTATAACTTTTGTTTTACCTTCATGGCGTCATAGCAAGCAATTGTAGCTGCAAAGGCAGGTAGGGCTTAACACAAACGTTAGTATATTCATGACAATCATTCCACAGGCGTGTATAACGTTCGTTATAGCAATAGGCAAGGGCCTACAACAATTGTTTTTTGTTCTGAGTTCCTAACGGTCGTTACACAATATGTAACGATAGTTACACCGACAGGTAAGGGCTTATAAGAAACGCTACCATAATCGTAACGGTCGTTACGCAGTAGGTAACAGTTGTTACAATCGCGGGTACAAGCTTACGGGGTTGTTTGTTTTCGTAACGGTCGTTACACGGTGTTACTGATATTCATTGCTAGTGAGTTTTGTATGATACTGACAGATAAATATCGCTTTTTTTCATAATATTGTTATCCTAACGCTGGCTACCTTCCTCTCGTCTATTTTTTGGCGGTATGACTTGGGTGCACCATTCAACCCTACCCCTTTTCTGATCTTCAGTAAACTAATGAGACATATGTCGGTTACAACACTACTGAATACCCAGATGTTCATCCAGAAAAGACTTCATCATGACTTCCTGATGAAAACGTCAATATGTTTTTAATCTCATCAGCACTTTTACAGAGATCATTTCTGACAAGTTTTTATACTGGCTGCGATTTAAAGACACAACAGTCACTTGACAATTGTAACGGTCACTCTCTTCTAACGTTTTGTTCTGCCAAACTGAAAGTCTTTGATCCATTTCGTGAACTTTGGTTTCAAACCGAGCCAGGTCTAAAAATAGTTTATCAACGTCTAATACATTGGTTTAAATGGGGGGTTTTCTGATAATGCGTGTAAAAATTTATTGATAGAAAATATCCGCATTACATGGATTGTTATAAACGTTCACCTTGGTGCACATTTTGCGGTGCTCAACTGTTATAGACCGGTGAAAAATAAAGAAACTTTGAGATGTGAGTATCATGATAATGGTCTATTTCCAGACACTATTTTTGAACTAGCACCACGAAAGGGACATTAAGTGTCAAAATGACAATTCTGCAAAAATGGTACACTTAGACAATTCCGACAATTCTTTTTCAAATGATATAAGAATCATTTTCGTAACTTTATCCGTTTTAGAGTTATGAGCAATTAAATTTGGTAGGGTAACTGTTGGCCATTTTGGGAAATCACAGTCTAACGTCTAGCCTAGCAGAACAAAAATATTACACTTTTATACTGGGTTTTTTTAACCTGGATCCGATAAATGAGAGTAGCTTGGCTCCGCGTTTCCAGCACTGTGTGGACTTATGTGTTATAGGGTATAATAATGGAAGTGTCATGTTATGAATTGTACATCATTTTTTGTTTTCAGATTTTGTACGTTGTTAAGATTCTTGGATTTGTGTTGTGCTATGCGTGGTAGATTTTCATGTGGTGACAGTCCTGAGATAACCATAGCTGTTGACGGGACTATAACAGACTAACTAACTAACTAACTAGCTGAAGAAAATGCATTGACCTACTCATTGAAAAGCATCTTTTGGAGTATTTAGAGACCATAACAAAGATTATCCTTTATAAATATGAAAGATGAGATGTTGGAGAGCACGGAATACCCATAACGCAAAACTGATTTTAAAAAAAAGTATATTTTTGACTTTGCAAGCCTGTTGTGAGAAATTAGCCCAGCGACTTAATGTCCCTTTCGTGGTGCTGGGTCACAATTGTTTTTCTGTCGCCGCCAGAATCTCCACATTACAAAATGTATGGACTACCCTTCGCAGTGTAGAGTTATCAAATGATTTAATATCTATAAGATAAAAGAAGCAGTAGGTTCTATATAATTTCGAAAGTCTAAAAGCCTATTTTATGATTTTGCTAATATTTCAAGGACTGATTTCCTATTTTGACCACTGTTGATTGGTCGCCGGCACCCCTGCTATTGCAACAACGCTTTTCATTGGCCCGCTACACCACGTGCACGTGGATAGAACACCGATTCTTCATTAACATATGTTCCACGGTAGGCTTAACTCTATTGTCATTTAATCGAATGTTTTCGTGTTTTGTGCTTTCTTTTGCATGGAAGATTCTAACGTCATAGTCAGTCTTAAAATAGAACTGTACCGACTTCCATAAGATATGCGAAAGCAAAGCATATTTGATTAAACATGCAGGTTAGGTGTTTACTCGAGTTCTTTCGCTAGACCTTCAGCTTTCTGTCTTTTGAGAATGTGTGTTTTTTGTTTTTGTTTTTTCTTCCTGTTCTTTCTTTCTTTACTTTCTTTCATTCTTGAGAGAGAGAGAGAGAGAGAGAGAGAGAGAGAGAGAGAGAGAGAGAGAGAGAGAGAGAGAGAGAGAGAGAGAGAGAGAGAGAGAGAGAGAGAGAGAGAGAGAGAGAGAGAGAGAGAGAGAGAGAGAGAGAGAGAGAGAGAGAGAGAGAGAGAGAGAGAGAGAGAGAGAGAGAGAGAGAGAGAGAGAGAGAGAGAGAGAGAGACGGACGCGGACAGGCAGAAGGACAGACAAGCAGGGACAGACAAAGGGTGAGTCAGACAACTTGTTATTATTGCAAGAAGAATGGACACAATACATTTCTTGGAGTCAAAAATAACAAACCATTATTAGCAGCAATACATTGTGCTTTAGGAGAAACAACAAAAATAGTTTAATGATAATAATAATAATAAGAAGAAAAACTCCAAACGTCTGAACCAAGAGACATTTTTGTGATGCGGTACATAGAATCGACAATAATCTCGAAACCACCAAGGAAACGCAAACTATACGCATTAGAAAAGGCCGGATACAATCTGGAATAGGATGAAGAAACACAATATGGGAACGAAGTTCTGACCTATTGTGGGATACATTGAAGGGAGCTTCTTCGTCAGCCTTGTTGAGGGGTGAGTGACAAACTGGAAGCCAGGGACAGGTAAGGCCAGGGGGTGGGGAGGGAGGGGAGGGCCGGGGGGTGGATGGAGAATAAGTACAACAGGCGACCATACGCATCGTTATTATTATAATAAAGGTCTGTTGACATTATTAACTAAATATATCTATTTCACCATGGCAGCACAGTGCTAGGCCTCCCATCATATGACTTACAACTCACTGTGTTTGCCATGGGGAAATAATGATATTTTGTGAATGATATTAACGCGTACACAGACCTTAAGCTAATTAATCCGCCAGAACAAAGCTACCAGAATAATGTAGGCGTAATATAGAATCATATTCAAAATATTTCACACCGTCCTAAAATAAATAAACAAATTATCACCATGCATATAATTATCATCACGCACATACATTGTCAATTTTGTTTTTTTACTTAAATGTCCAAAAATGCTGCAGGGATTGGTAACCGAATGTCATAGTTAATATAACATGACAATTGTTTATTTTCTTCATATACTAAATCCTAAATAAATCCCATACTAAATGGTAAAATAAATCCCATACACCCTTACTATTTATATCAAATATAATTATGGGCAAGTCAGGAGAGGTTGGGGGGGGGGGATAAGAATCCATCTCACATTAATTACAGCATGAGGCCGCGGACATCTTAGACGCGGAAGTTACATACGGACACCCATAAATAAGTAAAAGAAAAAAGGAAAACAATATACGGATTAGGGAAAATACGGACACGTGCGCTTATTTTTTTCCCCTTCTTTCTTGTACTTATTTACGGATTGCGCATGGGATGTTCGCACCTACTGTGTACGCGGCCTAAGTCTTCAGCACTCTTCAGAAGAATCATTGTACATAATTTAATCAAATCAGAAAATTATCACGAAAGTTATAATCCATCACAGCGTAGAAATATTAATCTTAAAGAGCATAGTTTTGTGTTGCAAGCCATTTCTATTCTTCAACTAAGGAGGCAAGATTGCAGGCATGGCGCTAGGGGAGAAGCGTTATTTTGTAAGCTATTCTGTGGTGTGTGTGTGGTGTGTGTGCGTGGTGTGCGTGCGTGGTGTGTGTGTGTGCGTGCGTGCGTGTGTGTGTGTGTGCGTGTGCGCGCGTGTGTGTGTGTGTGTGTGCGCGCGTGTGCGCGTGCGCGTGCGCGTAACATAATGTGCCAGGTAATTTTCAATGCATACGTGTCTAGTGTATGTGGGCAAAGTGTCATTCTCAATATTGATTATGTTGTGTCCTTTTTATTCTAAACTGTGCATAGCGAGTTATGAATTTCTTTGCTTTATAAACAAAACAAAGGAATTGTAAACTTGTGAGCGTTTAAATTTGTATTGCTGTTGATGGTAGGCGCATGCAACTGTGCTCAACTATCATCAAATCACATCATAAGGCAGGCATCTGCCTTTCAAAGAGGGAAATATGTACAAATGGCTTAAGATATATGTACTATGTTTCTTGTCATATGTTAAGACCTCAAGAGCAAGACAATGTAATGGTAGAATGTTGCAAGTGTATTCATTACAAAGAAGTCGACAGCTTTATTCTGTAATAAATTCAGAAGAAGGAAAAAGATACAAGCTCAACAAGGAAAACAATAAACACGTACAAAATGCATAATACAACAAATTCTTAATTCAAATCAACACATACTATTCTATTGTTGAGTCTATCAGACCAAAAAACCCAAAACACTTGATTTCGATATTCTACCACATATCTTTTCACATCGATATTTTATCCACAACACCTGTTAATATCGATTGATCGTATCCGGCAATCCAGATAGGGGAATCCGGCTTGTTGAGTCTATCAGACCAAACAACAAAACACTTGATTTTGATATTCTACCACATATCTTTTCACATTGATAGTGTATCCATAGCATCTGTTAATATCGATTGAGCGTATCCGGCAATCCAGATAGGGGAATCCAGCTTTCATCACCAGTGGGGGCTCATTGTTTCTTGGAGGGCTTTTTCGTCAAAACCTCAACGTAGGAGGATCCAGCGTGCGGGCCCAACTTCACCTGGACACTTTCTGCGGAAAAGTGGATGTCATCGGTAGTCAGGCCAAAGGGGCGCAAGAGCAGATTACCCAGGCCCTTCAACCTGTCTGCAACCAGACACACAAGAGCCATTGATGCTAGCCAAACATCAAACTTGTTCCATACAATGCATAGAAACGCGTAAAGATGAGCATACCTCTTTGCAATTAAAATAAACAACAATGCTAGGTCAGCTTCCTGGAACCAGCCATGCAACAGCCTATACTATGCAATCCGAACAACAAATTTATTGTACGTATTGTGTGCCTATCTGTCGTTTCCTATTGTGACTGCCATGAAGCCGAGGGGACAACAGCTATTCTGGCGGACTGCGGTCAAATATATTCTAAAAGGGTAAGATGGACTACTTAAGAGCTCGGCGAACCGGGCTGATAGTTATCGTTAGTGGGGACAGTACACTATTCACAGTACAGGCTATCCAAAACCTCAGACTGGAACTTGAACGGAGAATTCAACTGGCCTATCGACGTGTAAAATGTGTCCTGTTTAAAAGGGACATAACCAGTGTTTCTGTCTTCACTACTCATATAGGGAAAAGAGACCGGATGCTTACCTTCCCCTATACAGTCTTTGCTGCGGTACAATGTTGTTGATATTGGGGATGCTTCTCTCAGGGTACATCCCCCCACTCTCGATCTCCAATCCAATAATCAAGACATTTGTATTCCGTATCTGGTCTACTCATTATCCGACCAGACTCAGTCTCTGGTCTGCTCGTTACCAGGCCAGCCTCACAGAGTCTGTGATGGGTACTGTTTTCGGTTAGTGTGTGTGCCTTCCGGTTTTCATGAATCCTTTGCGCACTGCCGATTTCCCCTGAGGGCTGCACTCCCAGCCTGAAGTTCTGAGGGAGAGACCGTGCTAGTTGTATTACAAAACAGACCAAAATACGACAATGAAGTGCTTGCAAATGATTTAAAATCGCGCTGCGAGTTTAGGGTATTTTCGGACGCAAATAACTTCAGAACAAACGTATTTTAGTCGTTAATAGTTCTTAGATTGATAACGAAAGTAGAGAGAGATCACTACCCAACATTTTGTCGGGTATAGGCGCTGGTATATGCACTAGGGCGCCCCACAAATTGTCGGGTGCAGGGCGGAATGAGTTCTTAAAAACATTGCTGGACATATCTCAATTATATTTGGTAGAAGAGTAAGCATCTTGAAAAGGATCAAGACCTTGCTGGCTCTTTTTTTTTTTTAGGAATATGCTTTGGTCGTCCAAGCACGAATCAATTCAAATATTATCGTTTGTCAAAGGGAACTAGCTACTCTAAATATTGGATAAACAGGCAAGCAAGAGTAGAATACTGTCCCTCTAACAACACTATTATAACCTACCTGACTGGCCAGTTGCAATATATTAAAAATAAGTCTAGCCATGTCTAGCCATGTTTGCTAGTTCCCGAGCGAAGCTTAGGGAAGTACTGTTTTTGTTTCATCCGTCCGTCCGTCCGTCCGTGCATGCGTGCGCCCGTGCGTCCATCCGACCGCGTTTTCTTGAAAGACGTTCCGTCTATTTCAATCACTTTTAGCATACAAATTCTAAAGGATAGTACCTATCGACTGGTTGCTTTAGTTCTATTTCAAGGTCAAGGTCATGCTGATTAAGGAGTTCAAACCCCAAAACACTTAACCGCTAATATCTCGAGAACTTTTGCACGTATTTCAATGCAATGTTTTTCACAATGTCTTCTGATGAAAGGGCGCTGTGTAACACTGTAACACTATAACACTATAATCATGAATTTGTCTGTACGCTATTGCGCGCGCGTGCAAATCACGGGTTTGAACCCCAAAGCTGTATCTCAAGAACTGCTTCATGGAATCGCTTCAAATTTACTGTGGTGTTGCATCACGGTACGCAAAAAGTCCCATGCAAAAATAATAACTATGCTGACCTTGACCTTGAAGTTTGACCTTGAAAACGTACATTTTTTCTTGTGGCCATATCGTTCACATCGTTGGACTTAAAATGTTCACATTTGGTGTGCAGATGCATTGGCTTTAAAAGGTAGTTCCGGCTATGTAGTACAAGAAAGGTCAAGGTCAAGGTCACAAGGGTTGTAGTCTGGCGATCTGAGCATCTGTATCTGGTCATATTCAACCACACGTTTCTTACACTTCTTTAGCAATTGCTAGGTTTCTTGTCACTGGAGCACAGGTGCGTCATGCTGCTGTTATGTGCCCAAGTTCATTATCTCAGGAACTTATCTGCCGCCCGGCGATCCACTTGTTTTATTATTAAAACAGTCTGCAGTACAATTACCTCCTCAGTTACAGACAGTTTTGGCCAGTGAGTTGCGTGATCACAATACCGAGGGTCGACTGTGCACTCTAGTACTCTTTTGTGTTTGCAACAATATTTGATGCAGTACGCGAATACCCAACTAAAGTCGCCCAGCCACAAGAGAGAGAAAGAGAGAGAGAAAGAAAGAGAGAAAGAGAGAAAAAGAGAGAGATTTGATTGATTGAAAAATTGTTCAAAATAAACTATTAGAGATAGATGAATTCTGTTTTTTGCCTGTTAATCTGTTGTCTCTGGCCTTTCTGAAAATATGAATAAGTCAAAAGTGATCATTTACGACATTAGCCTGGTTTTCCTGTGCTGCATCACAATTATTTGTTTTATGTTGCTGTTAATTCGAATGAATTCGCCCATAAGTTCGAAACACTCAAAGGTACCTTTTCCTTTACCCTTTATTTTTCAACCCACAAGTTCGCCTGCATTTTCTCTATGACTGGGATGGGTTTTGATCATTTTGAATACAGGTGACCCGTACAAACAAAATAGTACAGATTACCATAATTTGAATAGGATCTCTAAACAGAAAAGCAAACGTGCACCATCTTGCAAAACTCTCTTCTAGTTAGAAGAACAATGTTAACTTTACCATATATACCGTATTTAGAAATAGGTGACGTTTGAACATAAAATTATAAAATTGCCTTAGGTTAGAACATCAAGTTATAGTTACTCTAAGTTTGATCATCAAATCATATTTACCTTAAGGTAGAAAATCAAATTATATTTACCTTTAAATGAACATCAAATTATATGTACCATCAAAATTATATTATCTATAAAAATGAAACAAGCACAAAAAATGTTCAACGGTGAAACAACAAGAAAAATGTTTCTTTAAGAAAGAAAAAGTAGAATATAAAACATACCAAGCGTTTCTGCTACAATCCTTTCGTTTTTTTCTTGGATTTTCTGCTTCAGCCTCTGGAAGTATATTCAGTTACATCAGTCTGACAATATGTTCAATAAAATGTGCTTGCTTACTGTTATTAAGCTTTGCAATAGCGGATGAATACAGTAATATAAAGATTATTGGTCAATCTCTTTGAAACACACGCGCGCGCGCACACACACACACACATTTTTTTTTAAATGATAATAGTACAGATCAGAATCCGAATAATGTTTCTCATTTATAAACTCTGAATACACATAACATATACTAGCTGTCCTTTAGAAAGCAAACGAAAAACTATGTAACATACAGGGGTGTGTCAGAAAGGATGTCACGTAACATCTTATATGACATAAATAGTGATGTATTAAAGTTATTCTTTCTAAAGTTTTTACTTGACTAAGTTCAGTAATTTGTTTAAGCAAGGGATGAAATTCCACCAATGCTTTTCCCAACTATTCCTTTTACTCATACTCTCATTCATACGACAGATCCTCCCAAAAGCTTTCAACTGTTGACGGCATGCCTTTAACATCTTCACAGTTATAGATCAGGATTTGAGCGATATACTTTGATATAACGGCCACGAACGCAACAGAACTTGTAAAGACACTTTATACCCAGTAACGTTTATTGGAGAAATCTGTTGAATGAGACTCAGACCAAGATCATGTGTGCGAATGCATGCACAAGATCTTGCATACACCTATTAAAGCCCATTCCACTGTTCACTAGTTGGCTTTGTTGGCCGTGTTTGCCGGTGGAATAGATAACACAAACTCACACAGCATGCATCCTGTGCACCAACTGCATTGAAGACTATGGGTATGAAGCAGGATACAAATCCCTCATTCGGAAGAAGAACTGACGTCCGCGATAAACGCCCAAAATATCTGACAAAATCTCACAGGATGATAATAAGATAAGCAAGTGAATAAAAGCTATAAACTGTACTGAACTGACCTGAGCGATGGCTACCAAATCCTACAAAACATCACTGGATGACATACGCCGAAAGAGCTTATAAAGACTATTAGATCTTGAACCGAAACGAAGGGTACGATCTTTGTATTTTGTGTTACTTTCCAAGTCGTCCAATCTTAGAAAATATCACTGGAAGACATACATTGAACAAGCCTACAAAGGCCAAGTACTTAGGCCAAATGAACGCCACAATCACATTTTACTAAAACCACGGGCCTAGTAGCCTCCTCACCGTAATAGCCCGGGTGGAGGTGACCTGGTTGGGGTCCAACTCTAACACCTTCTGGTGATCCTCGATGGCCCCTTCATATTTCTTCAGTTTTTCAAAGGCATCGGCTCGGCGGAAGTAGGCCCAGATGTACTCAGGGTATAGCTCTATGGACTTGTTGCAGTCCTTGACTGCCACTCCATAACACTTCTGAAAAAACATGCAATGTCGTGGGAATTTATTGTCAGTTAGTTAGTTAGTCTGTCATAATCCCGTCAACAGCTATGGTTATCTCAGGACTGTCACCGCGTAAAGTTCGACCACGTATAAAAAAACCACACATCAATGATTCTTAACATCGTCCGAATTTATTGTTGTGCATTAGATAAGCCACCATTTGTGAAATATCAGCCCGTCCCTCCAATGTACCAGCTCCATGCTGTGCTATGTGAACGTCATGGCTGGGAGTAATACACTAGCGCATGCGCTGAAACACACTGTATTGACTTAGGACAAAATGCAAAAGTGACCGGCCTGGCCAAAATCTAAATGCATGGGGAGTTTGCTATTCTGTCCAAAAAGAAAAAAAGAAAAGGTGAGGAAACAATTATAATCAGGTCAGCATGATTGGCACGTTACCACTCCCCATTCTCTACCCCCACCCTCTCCAATTACTTTATCAATAGCTGTGGCTTTGCAAGAAAACATCTGTATATATTGATAATAATAATAAACAAAAGAAAAATAAACAAAACATGGGAAAATAGCATTTACCTAACAAAAACAAACGCTGGAATTATGAGGGAGGATAAAATTAAGGCAGCAAGATATGCTGAACAATAGATACCATAAACAAATTATACTAAGTATGCTTGACTTTATAGTGATTTCAGACAAGAATGAACAAAACATAAAATTGAGATGTTTACACATAGCAAGATTGTGGTGAACTCTAGAAGAATAGCAATGACTGAATCAGTAAGTAGTACATGCGAAGTTAATAATCCATATATTTTTGTAAACCTATAACTCACTTTGTCGGTCTGTATGTCTGTTGGCGAATTGTGTGACAATGCATACTTGTATTAGGCCTATTATAAGTAGTAGTAGTAGTAGTAGTAGTAGTAGTAGTGGTGGTGGTAGTAGTAGTAGTAGTGGTGGTGGTAGTAGTAGTAGTAGTAGTAGTAGTAGTAGTAGTAGTAGTAGTAGTAGTAGTAGTAGTAGTAGTAGTAGTAGTAGTAGTAGTAGTAGTAGTAGTAGTAGTAGTAGTAGTCACAGCAGTTGTTGCTGTTTGTTATGTGCATTTTTACCGGCCAAACGAAGTCTGACCGGTGGGCCTATTGTTTTGTTTGCTCATGTTATTGGATTTTTGTTTCATGTTTTTATTCCATTTCAATTGTGTGTAAAGCGCTCTGTAGCCTACATAGTAGGATGGGCGCTATGGTCGGTCAGTCTAAAATTGTCGCACATATTGTAAAAGAGAAAGAAAAGTACAGATAGAAAAAAAATACTTGGGCATAAAGTAACATTTCAGTTGTCATATCTACAGTCCTTAGGTATGGAATGAATTGTATACTGAACAGAGCACATGAATCTTCATTTTAAAGCGTACAAAATAATAAACATACGTAATACAGACACTGCAACAGACACGACGAGTATGCGGTGCTTCTTTCGATGAGTATAAGTAGGATAAATAGTTTTAAATGCTTTCCAAAAGATATAAAAAGTTACGAAATGGTGCAGAGATAACATTCTGGTTTACAGATTAAAATTATTGAAAAGCCATGGGAGGCGACTCAGTGTATGTAATGATTGGAGTGGTAAAAATAGACCGCTGGGCTGCAGTCTTGTGGAGTGAAAGTGTTTGATCAAAAATTGTGTGTGTGAAGAGCATAATGTAAATGCGCAACATTTCTCTTTCAAATTATATTTAAGAATTCTGCGCTCAGCGATGCCATTGTTTGTAGTTGAAATAGTCGCGTGCCACAAACGATTGCGAATCCGCGCTTGTTTTTGAATAAAAACTGGTTGTTTTTAAACGGCTTAACGCTTTCAGATATAATATATTTTGAGTAGTGGGTTGAGGTCATAAAACGTTGCCATCCATCAGTTAAAAGTGAATGTGTCCTATTGGTCCCGCTCAGATTGGTGCATCTTATGAATTTGTCTGCTCGGCTTAATTACAATCCTATAACGCCTTTTTTTAATTCTTATTTCATTTAATTATTTTTGTGCCATTAACAAACACGTTCTCACAAAATTGTCTTCTCTCAAAAAAACTTAGTTTTACCAATTTTTACACAACATGATACTTATAATGCAAAATATTAATTTGCCGTTTTTTCGGGTAAACTTAAAGTAATATATTCATGATGTACATGGTTATTTTAAACTTCAATACCCACCATATATACTTCAACAAGCAAATGAGATAAGTGACGTGGAAGTGGCCCCACCGAATATCCAAAACCGCAAAAGAGAACGCAAAGCAAAAAAGAAATAAAACTGATGCTCTACTCTGTATATTTTCCAGGCTCAACTAGTAAATGTCTCTAATTCAAGACAAAAGTGTGTATGTATAGACTAAAAGAAACTAACAAAACGTAGTTTTGACCCACCTCTTTGATGCGACAGGTGGCCCGACCGGACAGCATGACAGCTCTCTGGTGGGCGTATTTCAGAGGGCAGAGTTGCAGGGCCTGAGTGTACAGCTCCTTGGCTCGACCATTCTGGCCTCTCTGGAATGCCCTTTTCCCTTCCTCCATCAATGTCTCAGCTGTTTGTAGTCGTTTCTACAGCCACAAAGTATGTCATGAGAAATAGCATAGGCATATGTGGATGTAAAACGACATAGCAAAAAACACCACCTGTTTCCTTCTGTGACTTTGTGCACGTACTTTGGTGTGTTAAAATAAATATTTCGACAATGACTTTAAGTGTTCAGATTAACCATTTAAGGCCAGCACCTAGAAATACTTTACTGAAAATTGTGCGACTAAAACAAATCAACATTATTTCGAACAAATTAGAACAAAAATAATGAAAACATATTGACCTTGCCCTTATTTTGCTTAATTGAGTATGCATCACATATGACACGCCAGGCCTTAAGGGACTTGTAAAAGCTATAAGGTCCTGTGTATCATATATTATATTATAATACAACAGGCAAGCTTAGTTAGTTGTTTTTTGTTGGGCGTGTTTTCTTTGCTTTATTTGTGTGTGTGTGTGTGTGTGTGTGTGTGTGTGTGTGTGTGTGTGTGTGTGTGTGTGTGTGTGTGTGTGTGTGTGTGTGTGTGTGTGAAAATGGAAGCATCAAGGGATTATTTCACACATACAACACATTATATTTGATGCATTTGATACAAGTCAGGTCCTGGTAGTGTCCCTGCTGGCAGTGGTCAGTGGACCCCCCACAGAGGCATCCCTACAAGTCTGGTTTTGGTGCCTTTTGGGTGATTCTTTTGTTCGAATGTTATCAGTAATAAGATTTTTGCATCATTGATAAGGAGTTTTAAAGTGTCCATCTGCATGAAGTGCACCAGGGTGCCTGTATCATCATAAAAACATAAAACTAAATGAAACTTTAAAAAACTATAAATAAATGCATTTTTCCTGAAATACTTAGATCTTCTTCAAAAACATACTACTTATGATATGAATGAACCTCAACACTAGTAACATGGCCACAATGCTATCAACATGCTCCAAGATGTGTTTATAGTTCATAAATATATTTTTTAAAAACTACAACAAACATGTATGGCATTATCACAAACGCCCAAAATTACATGTATGTCATAAGACAAATGTGTCAAGGTCTGACCAATGTGTCATATATGGTACGCATGCTTCCTTTAAAATACATTCCTTTTACCAAGTACATAGATGTAAATAAGCTTCTAGGCAACTAACATTGCCACAATGTAATCAAATAAACGTGTACATGTGACCAAAACCTGAAATATGTCTATATTGGATGTTACTAGAAAGATCCAGCATGGCTGATATATTACATGACAAAACTGCTGTGCCCTTGTAACATTGTAACACACATGCTTTTCAGAAAGTATTTAGAACATATATGTAGAGAAACCTTTAATTGTTATCATATATTTGAGTATTTTGACATCATTTGATTATGAAAAACATGAAGCATCAACATATTGACTTTTGTTTTGTTACATTAGCAATGTTTGGGAATTGCTGGAACGCATGAGATCAAACAGGAAGGGGCTAGTAAAACTGCATAAGCAGCATGAGAAGGCAAGGGTATCAACAAAGATCAAGTTTATTCAAGGCTCCCAGGGACCCCCATCTGGGGCCGGGGGTCTATGAAGCACTAACATTCTAAAGGACCCTCTAAAAGAATGTGCAGGGGTTCCCAGGGATACATTAGAAAAATTCTTTTTAGCATTCTCTATGCCACTGGGACCCTCTATCCCGCCTCTAGGACCTTCTATACTGTACGTGAAGGAGTCCCTGTGACCCCTTGTTTTGCGGGACGATTGGGAGCCCTGTTATTGTCTTGTGAAAGTTACTTGGTGGTTCCTATCGTAGCTGCAACTTTCTTTTTGTTTTTAGGAAGGGGTAAATGTATGCGTATGGCCTTAGAGGGATATACCTTACGGGCTACAGGGAAGCTTCCAGACTGGAAAAGGCAGCAAAGCTGGGTAAAACAAACCTTAACATATTTTATGCATTCGTGTGTACGACTATTGCTTTGGTATATGCATCCTTACTTAGTAGCAACAAATTTCACAAGTATACCTGTAGTTCATCCTCTGTCAAAGCATCCTCTTCTTCCTGCTTTCGTATCTCCAACTCCCCTTCATCATCTTCTACATATGACAGCTCATCCGCCCTCTGGCGGTCTTTGAGGGCTAGGTCCGGCTTATTCAGGTTTTCATAGGCATGGGCCCTTCGGCCGTAGGCCCAGACATACTCAGGGTTCATCTCTATGGCCTTGCTACTGTCCTCGACTGTCCGTTCATAGTCTCCCTAGACACCATGCAACATCATGGGCATTTATTTTTCTGTGCATTGCATAAGTCACCATTTTGTGCAATATCAGTTCGTCCCTCCAATATATGACCCAGCATCACGAAAGGGACATTTAGTGTCAAACTGACCATTCTGAGAAACGTATACATTTGTAAACTTCAGAGCATTCTTTTTCTAATGACACAAGAACCACCCTTGCATATTTTTTTTCTGTTCCAGTCATGGGCATTTAAAGTTAGTATGGTGAGCGGCGGCCATTTTGAGAACACATTCTAAAGCCTAGACTAGCTGAAGAAAATGCATTGACCTGCTCGTTTTAAAGCACTTATAAGAACATTTAGAGATCATATTACGGATTGTCCTTTGTAGGTATGAAAGATAAGCTGCTAGAGAATACGAAAATACCCATATACCCTTCTATTATTTACGGATTGCTGATGGGTTTCAGCATACATTTAGTCAGTTAGTCTGTTATTGTCCCGTCTACAGCTATGGCTATCTCAGGACTGTCACCGCATACATTCGACCACGTATAACAAAACACACATCAATGATTCTTAACAACGCCCCAAACAATGATAACAACAACAGAAACAATGCAATTCACGAAATGGCATCTTCATCATTGTATCCAATAGCTCATAATTTCACACAGTGCTGGAAACGTTGAGCCACTCTTTAATCTACTTATTGGATCCATTTTTTTTAAACAGTTAAAAAACCCAGAAAAGCATAACAAGCACATCCTAGTAAATACAAATTGTATATGTAAAGGCCATATAGGCAAATAAATATTCACTGCAGAATGGTCAACATGTGCCCACTCAAGACCGCAAGGTCTCGCGCGTAAAAGCCGGTGAACAATAATTTTAAAAAAACAGGCCTGTCATAAATTGTAAATGGGGATGAGGGGCTACTCTTAAGCCGGCGACAGACTATGTGACTGCCTCATGTGACTCGATCAGGTCGTGACGTTTCACCTCATTTGCATACCATGCTGCTCGATCAGTCTGACTCAGTCGGGCCCAGTCAGGTGACAGGGCCGAATAGGGCGGGTTCTAAATTTCACTGATCGAGTCAGATGGCTTGTGACCTCTTCTGTGCGGTAAACAAAAGTTGGTCAACGTCACGACCTGATCGAGTCATATGAGGCAGTCGCATAGTCTGTCTCCCGCTTTAGTCTTAGTTTAAAGCTTCCCTGCCACAACAAGGTGGAAGCCCGCGGGGGGAGCAGCATGCATTTGCACGCGCCCTGTGAGACACTAACAATTTGCAGCAGTGACCCACCTCTTGGAGGCAACAGGTGGCCCGAAGGTTGAGCAAGGCTGCCCTCAGGTGCACGCATTTCAGAGGGCAGAGTTGCAGGGCCTGGGTGGAGAGCTCCTGGGCTTGACGGTACCGGCGTCTCTTGTAGGCGCATTCACCTTCCTTTTTCAACTTCCATGCACCCTGCAGTCGTTTCTGCAGCCACAAAGTATTTCATACAGACCACCGAAATAAAACCTTACCCCGAATGGTCAACCTATGTCGATATTTTTCACGCCAGAGGGCAGTCAATGCACTAGGGGCTTATCACGCGATTTTCTTACTTGGGCGTAGTGAGAGAGAGAGTGATGGTAGGACCACTCACTGTCTCTCTCTCTTTCTTTATCCCCAACTAATAGTATAGAGAGGATTAGCCCCACACGAGCGTCATGCCCTCTGGCGTGAGAAAAATCGCACTAAGTCTCTCATTGGAGGAGGGGGGGGGGGGGGGGGGGGGGGGGGGGGGGGGGGGGGGGGGGGGGGGGGGGGGGGGGGGGGGGGCTGGCCACTATTTTCTGAAGTGTTTCAATGATAAAAATCGAAAGTGGTTGCTTGGTGGTTGTTGTTTTTTAACAAATAGGGCTACACATGTCTCGAAGGTGTTTGGAAACTATTTCCCTCTCTTTGGCGTCTGTATTTTCATTTTTGAGGGTAGGGTTAGTAAAACACCCGTAAAAAATCAAATGTTCCTTTCATTGTCGATTTTTCTGCTCTAGTCAATGCATAATGAAAACATTCACCAGGAAACCATCAATAAAAGTACAAGCTCGGAAACTAAGTAGCTTATTTGTATTGTAGTTTACAACAACAAAAAGTATCAGAAGAACTTTGATACGTCTTAGCATAATTTTACGTGAGACAATTAAACGCTTAAATAATGGTTAAAAAAACGACCAAACACATTCTTTTCAGTTAAATTAATGGAGCCAGACCATAATAAAGAATACGATTAAGAGAGGGAGACAAAGACAGATAAAGACAGACAGACATACAAAGAGAGAGAGACGGAGACAAACAGATAGAGACACAGAGACATACAGACAACAAGTGAGAGAGAGAGAGAGACAGAGACCTAGAGACATGGAGAGACAGAGAGAGACAGAGAGAGTGGGGGGAGAGAGAGAGAGACTTCACACACAGCTCGGTTATATACACTACTCACAAAAAGTTAAGGATCACTATGAGAAAACAGGTGCGCAATAAACTCCGTTCGCTCCTGTTATTTTTTTCTCAGTCAAGCCAAATTGTTATGAATTCTTGTTCAGCTGTAAGTGGGCGATGTTGTGTTAGTGGAAACATTGCACGTGATTCTCTATTACTGAGCTTGGCAGCAAAAGAAAAAGCGGAAACTTGCGAAAAAGGACCTTGTTTTGGATCGTTCTGCATGAACACATTGCACAAGCCAGATGGAAAAACCATTATGCACGTGCAAGCACTGCTGTTTATGTGTGAGATGCTGTCTCTTGCTTGGCTTTATAAGAAGACATACCACCAGTATTAGGCCTGATTTGACAATGCCTCCACGACAAAAATTGAGCGAGTTGGATAGGGGACGAGCTGTTGCATGGTTCCAAGATGGTGTTCCCAAGCGAGAAGTGGCCAGGCGACTTCAGGTGTCCATCTCGGTCATTGTCAGACTGATTCAACGCTTCACAGCCACTGGGAGGGTCCATGAAAGACGCAGATCTGGTCGACCGAAGAAGACAACTCCACGTGAAGATCGTCTCATTGAACGACAAGCCCTGCAGACAAGAACAGCCTCTTCCAGCATCATTCGAAGGCAGCTGAGGGTGGCTACTAACATCAACATCAGCCAGCAGACCATACGGAACCGCCTTCATGGGTTTAACCTCCGTTCTCGTCGCCCAGCTGTACGGCCACGCTTAACTCCAGCCCATAGGGCAGCACGCCGCGCCTTCTGCAGACGTCACGTGAGGTGGACACGTCAGCAATGGTCCCAGGTCCTGTTCAGTGATGAATCACGCTTCACCCTGAACCACAACGACGGCCGACTGAGGGTCTGGAGGCGCCCAGGGGAACGCTTTATTGACGCCACTGTCCAAGAAAAGGTGGCCTTTGGTGGAGGTTCTGTAATGGTCTGGGGGGCCTTCAGCCTTCACCACAGAACACCCTTGTATCATGTACAGGGTAACCTGACTGGCCTCCGATACCGGGATGAGATCTTTCGACCGCTGGCTGTGCCTACACTGCAGCAGATGGGACCGCCGGCTGTCTACCAGGATGACAACGCTCGCCCCCACAGGGCAAGGGTGGTCAACGACTTCCTGCAGCAGTCTGGAGTCAACAGAATGGAGTGGCCAGCATGCAGTCCCGATCTCAACCCGATTGAGAACCTCTGGGATGAGCTGGATCGCAAAGTGAGGAGCAACCACCCCCCTCCCAGGGATGCCCAGCACCTCTACCAGATGCTGCAGGCTGAGTGGCAGGCGCTTCCACAGAGGATCTTCACCACCCTGGTCAACTCCATGAGGACTCGCTGCGTCGAGTGCCAGAACAGCCATGGCGGATACACGCATTACTGAACTTTTGGGAGCATCAGAATGCCCTGTCTTGTGATTTCAATGACTTTGGGAAATCAAATTTCGATACGTACCCACTTTGATCAAATGTACAGACCAAACGATTGCTCGAAATTGAAGGCAATTGTGCATCGTTATCACTAAAGCATTGAATTAAATGTTGGCCAAAATTCAACGCATTGGCTTTCTTATTTGGAAAGTTATGAATTAGTTTGCAAGTGATCCTTAACTTTTTGTGGATAGCTTATATAGATGTTATGAAAGGTAATCTATTTCTGTGCGTAGACATGCAAACTGCACACACAATTGTCTCTACTGATCATGAAATGGATCGAATGGCCGCTTTTGACCATTATTTAACTCTTTTCCATTAACTTATATTGTTGTCTCCTTTAATAAACAAATAGTCAGATCCAGGAAAATATTGAACAAAACTGCTCTGATATTGGTCAAATAGTGCTTGGAAGAATCAGCAATACCAACACTTGTTTATGGCCTTTAAAGCCTTTAGAGACATTTTTAACACAAGAATTAACCAAATAGTAATCATATTGATAAGATAAAGTCAATAAGAAGCCTTTTCAATTATTATTTTTGACTTGACATTATGCACTCTTTGTTGTAGGAGTTGACAGCCAAGCAAAATAAGAGCCACGGAACAGGAAGTCCATACCGGAAGCGACTAGTTTGGGCATACGTATTAGTAAATATATCAAAAATTTAAATTACAATTCAAACGTCTCGCATTACTGTATAATAAAGACATTTTTATACTCGAAATTGTTATAAATGTGTCTTTTTGCATTTTTGTTTATTTGTGTGGATTTGTTCTATGTTCAAGATAAAACAAACCGTACGTACTAACACATGAAAGTAAGTGATGCTGTAAAACTTATAAATCATCATACTATCATTAATATGACAACAGTTAAAATCCTGTTTTACAATATAAATCGAGATTTTTCTGTGGATTTTATCACGCCTACCTCCTATTCTACACTGAGAAAATGGGTCTCTTCTTACATAGAGGTATAAACTAGAGGAGCCCTATTTTTGTTTTGGGTAAACAAGTAAATTTGCAAAGTACAGTGACCAAATCATCAGAAAAAACATCGTGACCAATTCCTCCCCCGCCGGGGTAAGGGGAGTCTATGGACACCTGTCGGTCTAACGGGAAATATTTAGCATAAATATGTGGACATAAAAGAACATCACCTCTACATTTTGTTGTTGTTTTTTAAGTGTTTTGGTATGATAGGGATTTGGACAATGACTTTGGTTGTTCAATTTCACCATGCCTTTCGATGTACATGGACATTTCTAAACTGAAAAGGGCAAAGTTGTGTTAAATATTATATAGCATATTTTATGCATACATGACTGTGTACGATTATTGTTTTGGCATAAGTATATGCATGCTTTTTTATCGGCAAAAAACCATTTCACAGCATACCTGTAATTCATCCCGTGTCAAAGCATTCTCTTCGTCCTGCCTTCGTGTCTCTTCTTCTTTCTCTTTCTGTGCAGATTCTGCATCTTTATCCTGACTGCTACCACCTTCTTTATCTCCCGTTTGTTCGTCCCTAGTATTATCTCTTTCATTCTTTGACCCATTCACCTCTTCCTGCCTTCCTTTCTCCTCCTCCTCTTCATCTTTCCCTTTCTGTGCAGATTTCACTTGTTTATTCTGGCTGCTACCACCTTCTTTCTTTTCCGTTTGTTCGTCCCTATTATCTTTTTCATTCTCTAATATGTTCTCCTCTTCTTGCCTTTGTTTGTCCGCCTCCTCTTCCTCTTTCTGTCCGCATTCCTTTCTTCTGTTTGGCCTGTCCCCAACGTCTTTGTCTTCCTCTTGGTCTTCCCTATTATTGTCTTTGTCAATACCTGACTCATTCTCTTCTTCCTGCCCTCGTTTCTCCTCTTTCGTTTCATCGTTCTGCGCAGATTCCTCTTTTCTTTTCTGGTTGCCTTCAACTTCTTTCTCTTCCTTTTGTTCGTCCCTATTATTATCAGTGTTAATATCTGACCCATTCTCTTCTTCCTGTTTTCGATTCTCTTCTTTCTCTTCTTCTTTCTGAGCAGACCCCTCTTCTCTGTTGTGGTTGTCAACTTCTTGCTCAACTTGTTCGTCCCTATCATTATCTTTCACAATACCTGACTCGTCATTCTCCTCTTCCTGATTCCGTTTCTTTCCCCCCTCTTCCTCTTTCTGTGCAGATTCCTCTCTTCTTTTCTGGTTGCCTTCAACTTCTTTCTCTTCTTTTTGTTCTTCCCTATTGTCTCTTTCATTTTCTGACCCATCCTTCTCAGTGTCGCACATGGCATCTGTGAGGCGTACAAGCTCGTCTTCATCTTCTATAGGTTTACCATCCTTGTCACACACCATGCCCGTGACGGAGTCGTTTTCAGAGTCGGAGATCCCAGAATTTTCTCGCTGGGAGCTAACTGCATTGATTGAGGCGAGTAATGTTTTTTCTGTGATTCTCTTGTTGCCACCTGCATATGATGCTGGGGTTCTATTTTCACTTTGTTCAGACAAAAACTGATTTGACAGCTGGGTCATTTCTGCTGGCAGTTTCGTATTTGCGGCAGAGAATGATTCCATCCCATCAACCGAACATTCTGCCAACATCGCTGGATCCTGATCATCGGCATCAAAGAATTCCCATTCCGAGTCTGAATCATCATCGAGATCAAACCATTCCCATCCATAAATTAACTTCGCGTCCTCATCCTTACCATCGCTTTCTGTGCAGACTTGTGGTGAAGACGCAGTTTGCTTTTCTCTTGACTCGTCTTTTTCCCGTGCAACGTGGTAGTCCTCCTCCATGATACCCGCACGCTGTTCAAAGCGGGGCTTACAAGTGGAGTCCTCACAAGTAAGAACTAGGTGTTCTGAGGATGACTCTCTGGCTTGGATGTTGGATTGTCACCAACAGGCACACTTGCAAGTGGGTGGATAAGCGGAACAGTCTCCGGTGTTTCTTTCTCTTTCGTCTTAGAGAACAAGGGTAATCTGTTGCACACAACATCAAGAATGTAATTATGCAATAATATACATAAATATGCATGTGTACCCCCCCCCCCCCCCCCCATCGCCTCTTAACATCTTTAGCTAAAGTAGGCATACCGAAAAATTTCCCAGTCCCTCTGTGTCCAAACACTTTTCAGGTACAATAACATACATTTGAATTTCTATAATTAAAAAAAGGACAACATATCAACATTTCTAGAATAATAATTTGTTTGTAGCCTGTAAATAGAGGTTTGAACAAACAGAATATGCTAAACAAAACCACGTGTAGACATCAATCAGAAAAATACAAGATGGCGAACCAAAGGAAACTGTTTAGATGGGAGCACCATGTAAATGAACTAAGAGTCCTACTACCCCCAACAAAACAAAAACGAAGAGAGAACATTCACTGTCCAGATCAAAGCACGGCAAGGACATTTATCTGCCGCCCAGTTTCCATAGTTATTGTATTCCAAGTCTTCACCGACGAATTCCAGAAGTAATGAAGGGTGGATATTAGAAATGAGTTAGCGCATAGTGTGTATATATATTTTACATCGTGCAAGGCATATCCATTATAAACACATTCTAGCCCAGCCAAACGGAATAGCGTCTGTCATCTCTGCTATCTGGCAGTCACGGTCGGAAGCGACTGATACACTATATTTTATACTATACACTATATTTTACAAATACTGACAATAAAAACAAAAGCTTAAAGAAGAGATTGACAACAATGGGTATCTTTGAAATTAATGGGGAAAGGGGGGGGGGGTTGCCCCACCTTGGCACCGAGGGGAAAAGTGAGAGTACCCCTTTTTTTAAAAAACTAAACTAATTCTACGCACTTGTTTTAGACATGAATAAAAATGGAGGAGCGGGGGGGGGGGCTGAGAAAAGAGACCCCATCCCCCACCCAGGAAATGGTCAGACGATTGCAATCGACCCCCTAAAATAGCGCGCACGCACGCACGCACGCACACACACGCACACGCACACGCACGCACGCACGCACGCACGCACGCACACGCACACACGCACACACGCACACACACACACACACACACACACACACAGACCCGCGCATGCGAACAGATGCATTTAGTATGTTTTTCATTTACACAAAAAACCCAAGTAGGCCTACATTCACTAAAAATCCGATTAACGTCCTCCGGCCTGGGGTGCAGGCACATGCATGAGATTAATTATAGATATGAAGGTGGTGTGACGATCCTGGAGGTACTGCAATACCAGGAAAGTCCCGAGTTTTCAATCGATAAAGATATATTGTATTCCAGATAGGCCTACATTCTCCTGTGCCAATTTTGAACTTGGGTTTGAACTTTTCTAAATAGCAAACGGAGTATCAAAAATACTGACATTATTCCTGACTTTCTTTCTTCTTTCCTGTAGAGCAACCACAGTCACTTCTGACTATTCTGTCGCTGTAACTTTAGGGGAATCTGCGGAAATGCACACTGAGGTACTACTGAGAAGAAGAACAAAAAATTGACAGTAGAAGAAGAGGACAGAAAGCCTGGCCCAGCCAGCCAGGTTCCGCTAATCGGCCCCTAACGTGATGCCGCGCCAAGCGAGAGAATGACCCAGCCAGCCAGGTCCCGCTAATCGGGCCCCAACGTGGGCTCTATCTTTTCCCCATAATATCTCGTCAGTTCACTTTCTACCCTATCTTTGCTGACCTTATTTTCTTTCTTTTTCGTACTACCCCCTAAAGTGCAGCAGAATCTTCAACGTGATGAAGTTGGCTGCCTAAGGCGAAGGAGAAGAAGAAGAAGAAGAAGAAGATGACTAAGAGACTTACCCCCAAAGCGCAGGGTTTTCTCAGGTGCAAGTGTGGTGAACTGGCAGGTTCTATCCGTCGAAGTTATTAAACTTATTGTACTTAAATGCACTGCAACCGTTTTCGTTTATCTACACCAAGTCTTTCGTTTACGGATGGTGTGCCAAAAAACATGAATACTTTAGGCCGGTAGACTTTTAGGGCATGGATTTTCACGTCTGAACAGTATTCTAATTCTGTTGATTTTTTTATATCGCAACGGCGTGCACGTGCGTCGCGTGGAACATTTCACCTTCCGTATCATTCAAACTGTTTCCCAGAAAGGCATTTTGTTTTAAAGGGGCACCCTGACGGATGAGTTTTTTGTAAGAAATACGTCGATATCACCAGGAAAACACCTTTTACAGAAATCGCAACACTCACTTTGCTCTGGTTTCCTAGAAATCGAACCGTCAAATCGGCGATTCCTCCTTGGCGGAGGTGCTGGAAGTCAGAATATTTCACCCAAAGAGAAGGCCGCCTGCGTACAGACCAAATCGTTTGCACGAAAGTTTCGCACTACAAGCCTTTTTATGTATTTATTGTTTTAATTTTATGCAGTTTATCTTAAGGAGGTTCGCTCACATCAAAGGAAATAGCTCCTTTTTTGTTTTACTGCACTACCTAAAAAGAAAACGCTTCAACCACAATGAGTGACATCCACCCACCCCATCCAAAATGGCTACTCTCTCCGGCATCTCCGCCAAGGACAATCGCCGTTTTGACGGTTTAATTTCTAGGAAACCAGAGCAAAGTGAGTGTTCCTATCCTTGAAAAGGCTGTCTTTCTGGTGATCTCGACGTGTTTCTTGCAAAAACTCATCCGTCAGGGTCCACATTTAAATGCTAATGGTCGAAATACACGTTATTCTTTTTCACTCTTTCCCCATGGCAATATAGTGATAAAGGTCTATGTACACGTGAACAGTTTTTACACTTTCCGCACGACTGCAGTGATATGATAGCCACTCGTAAGCTTGCTTGCATATCACTGTGTTACCATGGAGAAAAAATTAAAAATGTTCACGTGTACAGAGACCTTTATCACTGTGTTGACATGTAATATCATTACCGGAGTATCACCGAGTTGCCATGGTGGAAGAGTGAAAACTAACTACGTGTAGTTCGAACGTAAAGAACGTGATATTTTTGCATTGCGCGAGAGCTCTTGTCTTGGGGGTAAAAAATGTAACAAAGATAACAAAAATGCATGATAATTAAACTTAGAAACACACACATACACACACACATACACACGCGCGCGCGCGCGCGCGCGCACACGCACACACACACACACACACACACACACACACACACACACACACACACACGCGCGCACGCGCGCACGCACGCACGCACATTGCGTAACTTGCATGAATCTTACTAATGGTGCGTGAATTTTAAAAATAGTGCGTTTCTTGCCGTCGAAACTGCGAGGTTGTCTTTTTTCTTTTTTCTTCTTCGCGCTATTTGACTATCAGACATTCGCGCATTTTGTACACGGAAAGTATTCGCGCTTTTGGTAGCGTTTTATTCATTGACAAAAAGAGGCAGTCGGTGATGAACCAACGCAAAAGTTTTGCCAAATCGTTTTCGCGCTGTTGGAAATAGGAGAGAAGAAAGACCACTCTGTTATATCAATGATTCAGTTCGCTTGATTAAATAATTATATTATTAGATTGTTTCCCTTACTTCGCTCGCTAGATGTGCATCTCTCTCTCTCTCTCTCTCTCTCTCTCTCTCTCTCTCTCTCTCTCTCTCTCTCTCTCTCTTCTCTCTCTCTCTCTCTCTCTCTCTTAACACACACTCACGCACGCACGCATATGCATACAGAGAGAGAGAGAGAGAGAGAGAGAGAGAGAGAGAGAGAGAGAGAGAGAGAGAGAGAGAGAGAGAGAGAGAGAGAGAGAGAGAGAGAGAGAGAGAGAGAGAGAGAGAGAGAGAGAGAGAGAGAGAGAGAGAGAGAGAGAGAGAGAGAGAGAGAGAGAGAGAGGAGAGCGCGAGAGAGAGCATCTCTCTTAACACACACACGCGCACGCACACATATACATACAGAGAGAGAGAGAGAGAGAGAGAGAGAGAGAGAGAGAGAGAGAGAGAGAGAGAGAGAGAGAGAGAGAGAGAGAGAGAGAGAGAGAGGGAGAGAGAGAGAGAGCAGCTCTCTTAACACACACACACACGCACGCACACATATGCATACAGAGAGAGAGAGAGAGAGAGAGAGAGAGAGAGAGAGATAGAGAGAGAGAGAGAGAGAGAGAGAGAGAGAGAGAGAGAGAGAGAGAGAGAGAGAGAGAGAGAGAGAGAGAACATCAAAACGTCCTCGTCGTTATCATCATCATCATCACCGCCATCATCATTCTGGTTATTTATTTCATTGTTTCCAAATGCAACAATGAGTGTTCATTTACGCATAGGTGTCGATCACCATTTAAGGTTTGTTTTCTTTTTGTTTGGTTGAGTGTTTTTAATTTTGTGACATCATCCACAAATCTTCATTAAAGATTATGGATTATTCCTTGAGTATTTCCTTTGAATAAAAAAAAAATTTTTAATAGCAACATAACGAACGAACGAACAAAATTATATAATCATTTCCCCAGGGTTGTGATAGAAGAATACGGTGTGCTTTTTTACACTCACTCATGAGGCTAAATAAAGGTAATACAAACGATACAGCGGCAACGACACAGATTTTGTTTTTACAAATAAGACATTTACGGAAAAATAAAAGTGAAAGAAAGGATTATGCGCATACAATAATTGCAGCATTTTGCAAAGTTCCAAAGTTCGCGTTGGCGATTCCAAAATGAACTTCGTTTTGAGCGTTGCATTGGAAAGTTTATGACCCCCCACCCCCACCCCCACCCGACACCTCTCTCTCTCTCTCTCTCTCTCTCTCTCTCTCTCTCTCTCTCTCTCTCTCTCTCTCTCTCTCTTTCTCTCAAATCTTCATCCTTGAAAATTAAAGTTTTCAATGTTCTCCTTTTCTGTGTGTCTTTCGTGTGTGTGTGTGTGTGTGTGTGTGTGTGTATGTGTGTGTGTGTGTGTGTGAGTAAAAATCTGAGACAAACTGTCAAATACACAGGACGTCAAGCATATGCAAAACAATTCACAAAGCGAACTCTCTCTCTCTCTCTCTCTCTCTCTGATAACGCCCCATGAAATTAAACACCTCCCATCAACTCCACTGGAGCATGTCGCCGGAGGAGTGGGGAGTGGGATAAGGACGGACGGGGGAAGCAGGGCCGAGGGGGAGGGGGAATAGAAGGGAAGTTGAAGGATGTAGTTTGTAAAACCACACCCACATTTTCAAGATTTTGTGATAGCCAATTTTTTAACAATCCCAAAACATAATCACCCATAATGAAGCGGGATTCCGGAACTATCCTTGGGACAAGAAATGAAACAACTTTTTGTCATTTGGAATATTACAACAAAAGTTATGTAAATTTAAAAAATAGCAAGGATTTTTAAAACTCCACAAATCCCTTGTAGTTAGTTAGTTATTCTCTGGTTTTATCGTCAGTGAACCCAAATCTTCAGCGAGGTGACGCGTTGCTAGGGGGCGGGGCTTAAGGTCTCGTGTTGACGAGCCAACCTGATTGGTAGAAGCTGAAACAGGAAGTTAGGAGTAGTAGGCGTGGCTTTTTTGACAAAACGTTTCTAGAGAACTGAAGGAGCCACTTGAAGTGTGTGTGTGTGTGTGTGTGTGTGAGTGTGTGTGTGTGTGTGAGTGTGTGTGTGTGTGTGTGTGTGTGTGTGTGAAAATCGTTATTATCTCCTTAAGACAAAATGCAGTATGTGTGGTGTGTGTGTGTCTGTGCGCGCGCGTGCGTGCGTGCACGTGCGTGCGTGTGTGTGTAAATGTGCGCGTGCGTGCGTGCGCGCGCGCGTGTGTGTGTGTGTGTGTGTGTGTGTGTGTGTGAAAATCGTTATTATCTCCTTAAGACAAAATGCAGTATGTGTGGTGTGTGTGTGTCTGTGCGCGCGCGTGCGTGCGTGCACGTGCGTGCGTGTGTATGTATGTGTGTGTGCGCGTGCGTGCGTGCGTGCGCGCGCGCGCGCGTGTGTGTGTGTGTGTGTGTGTGCGCGCGCTCGCTCGCGTGTGTGTCACTGTTTGATTGTAAACCGAGGTCCCGTGTGCGAACGCACGCACAAGATCTTGCGCACACGCTAAATCCCATTCCACTATTCGGTAGGAGTAGGCCGTGTTGTGCCGGTGGGGGTGGAAGACACGAACTCACATAGCACGCCAAAAAATGGGTGGCGCTGTACTAGAGCGATGGCGCTCTCCTGGTGGGAGCAACCCGAATTTCACAGAGACGAGTTTCTGCGACTGCAAACTACAAACGATTTTGTTTTCTTTTTATCACGATGAGAAGCGACGCAACTACATTGGGGCTATTATGATCGTGCATGGGAAAATCAGACCCAAATTAATTGCATTTGGGCAAAAATTGGGGTTTTTTCTCACAAGATGAAGCAAGAAGACAGTCTTCTTGGATGGAGCCGCTGTTCCTAACAAACATACAGTAAATAGAATGTATACATCTCTGGTAATTTTTATTTTACAATTATCTGAACGTTGACATCAATGATATAATTATTATACATTATTATTATTATTTTGCAGAAATCTAACATTGAAGGGATAGTTTTGACTTCTTAATTCCTATTATTCCTATTCTATTAATTCCTACTTAATAAACAAATAACTTTGGTAACAGTTATGTTCATAATGATTCTGTGAATGGGTCTCTTCTGGTACTGCAGTACCTCCAGGACTGACCCCACTATCTGTATGACTAGAAATGTCCCATAATAGTTCCAGGTCGGAGGACGTTTCTTCTTACAAATAAATCATTCAAAGTCTTATATTTTTCTGATCCTGGAAGAATACATAGCAGTTGAGGTAAATATGTGCGCTAAACAGAAATGTCGATGTCTTAGGCCGGGTTCACATTACGTACGGAAAACCCTAAATAAGTGGGAGAAAGAAGGATACAAGTTTACGCACATAGGGGAAATTCGGACACGTGCGCAAATCTTTTCCCTTCTTTGTTTCACTTATTTATGGATTGCGCACGGGTTTCCGCATGGAATATCCGCTTATGTGTGTACACGGCCTAAGAGTCAAACTCGCCCATCTGAAGATGGTTGATATTTTACTATCACAGAAAAGAATGTGAAAAAAATAATATCTATTGTCCCAAATTTTGACTGCGTTTAACCCCTTGACTGCCATATAACGTATCACATACTGATTTGATGACTTTACTGATGACGTCATCAGATGATGAGGAATAACTCTTTATAAATGCTGGTGTTTGCTCTAACAGTCAAGAGAGTTATATCCCCAGACCATTTTTGCCAGCTTGGCTCTATCAGTTGTCCTTTTCATGGCATGATTACTTTTGTACAATGGATTTTTCTTTAATTTTCTCTGGCAATCAAGGGGTTAACTGCATCCTTTATCAATCGAACCGGTGCAACACGCCAAAAAGACTCTACGCCCAAAACACTCTAGAGTCTTTTTTGCGTACACCAGAGTCTTTTTCGCGTGGACACACGCCTAAAATACTCTACGCCAAAAGAACTCTAGAGTCTTTTTCGCGTACACCAGTCTTTTTCGCGTGAACACACGCTGAAAAGACTCTACGCCAAAAAGACTCTCTGTACGCCAAAAAGACTCTAGTAAGGGAAATAACCAGCATTTCCCTATTAAGAGTAACGGAACGTAGATGAAAATCCTCTACATAGTAGTGGTGGTAAATGTAACCCATTGAACAGAGGGCGCTACTTTACATCAAAATGGCGTCAGACATTTCAGAATATCAACGCATTGAAACTTTTTTAAAGTACAAAATTTATCCAGAAGCATTCAAAAATAGGCCTGGAAAGAAGGCCAATTTTAGAAGAAAAGTTAAAAAATATTCTTTGCAGGATGGCGTTCTCTACAGAAGGATTTTTCAAGGGGAAAATGGTAAACACACTCATGCTCAGTGACACACACACACACACACACACACACACACACACACACACACACTCTCAATACATTCCACCCAGTTGTATTGTTTATTATTAATTCAGAAACAGTAATGAAGGGGGCGGGTGGTGGGGGGGAGGGGGCAGGGGGTGGAGGGGGGCAGGGGGATGGGGGGGGGGGGGACAATGATAGCAACAAGAACACAGTGAAAAGGATTTTCATCTACGTTCCGTTACTCTTAATAGGGAAATGCTGGTTATTTCCCTTACTAGAGTCTTTTTCGCGTACAGAGAGTCTTTTTGGCGTAGAGTCTTTTCAGCGTGTGTCCACGCGAAAAAGACTCTGGTATACGCGAAAAAGACTCTAGAGTTCTTTTGGCGTAGAGTATTTTAGGCGTGTGTCCACGCGAAAAAGACTGGTGTACGCGAAAAAGACTCTAGAGTGTTTTGGGCGTAGAGTCTTTTTGGCGTGTTACACAGGACTGAGCATCTGATGTGGCCGGGAACAAAGAAGAAGAAGAAGTCCCAATGAAAATCTGTTTAACGTCCTCCGGTCTGGAACAGACACATATATGGGACATTAGTAGATAACAAAGATGGTGGGAACGATCTTGGAGGCAATACCCGGAGGCAGTGCAGCACCAGGAAAGTCCCGAATTTTTAACACATAAGAAGTCCCAAATTGTGATCATTTCTAAGTTTGTTTGCTTTTTAGGTTTTTAGGTTTTTTGTGGGGTTTTGTTTTTGTTTTGTTTTTCATTTTGGACTCTGAGAAAGGAACTACGCCAATCATGAACACACCAGCAAGACTCGGAAAGTATATAACTTTCTTACCATACATAAAGCTGTATTTTAGGAACATTTTGAGCTAATTACCTTTTTGGAATACTAACCCTAACCCTAACCCTACCCCTAAACCTAACCCTACCCCCCACTATGTACTGCAGTACACCGCGATTTGTCACAGTTGTGGTTCGTTGCGTTTTTCCGTCTTATACGGTGGGGGGTAGGGTTAGGGTTAGGGCTAGGGTTAGGGTTAGGGTTAGTATTCCAAAAAGGTTATTAGCTAAAAATGTTCCTAAAATACAGCTTTATGTATGGTAAGAAAGGCAATAACGGAAAAATACAATTAACCGAGATAGGTAGGGGGGGGGGGGGGGGGGGCACATCTTGACCTTTACCGTTGAGCTCATACCATGCGCAATACTGGTGTTACTGGGTGGCAGGGTATGTCACGTTTTCTCATGCACTGTCGCATAAAGTTTTATTGTTATTATTATAGTATCTGGTTGTGTGACTGTTCGTTTGGCCGTGAAGGGAAGGCCTTGACGACAACCGACCGTGCTACGAGACGACCGACGACCGACCGACCGCCTGAGGACTTTTTTCGTGCCGCTGATTGTTCCTGTTATCACCCTAGAACATCAGTGGTGTTGACTGGCGTTCCGTGTCCTCCCCCCCCCCCCCTCTCTCTCTCTCTCTCTGTCTCTGTCTCTCTCTCTCTTTTTGTTTTGTTCCTTCCCCTCAGATCTCTCTCTCTCTCTCTCTCTCTCTCTCTCTCTCTCTCTCTCTCTCTCTCTCTCTCTCTCTCTCTCTCTCTCTCTCTCTCTCTCTGTCTCTCTCTCTCTCTCTCTCTCTCTCTCTCTCTCTCTCTCTCTCTTGTTTCATCCCCCCCCCCCTCAGATCTCTCTCTCTCTCTCTCTCTGTCTGTCTCTCTCTCTCTCTCTCTCTCTGTCTCTCTCTCTGTCTCTCTCTCTCTCTCTCTCTCTCTCTCTCTCTCTCTCTCTCTCTCTCTGTCTCATTTCTCTCCCCTCATCTCTCTCTCTCTCTCTCTCTCTCTCTCTCTCTCTCTCTCTCTCTCTCTCTCTCTCTCTCTCTCTCTCTCTCTTGTTTTGTTCCCCCGTCCCTTCCCCCCATGTTCCTTTATGACATGGGCAGAAAGGCCTACTCATTAAAATGATTCGTTCGTTCGTCCCTCTCTCTCTCTCTCTCTCTCTCTCTCTCTCTCTCTCTCTCTCTCTCTCTCTCTCTCTCTCTCTCTCTCTCTCTCTCTCTCTCTCTCTCTCTCTTTGTTTTGTTCCCCCCGTCCCTTCCCCCCATGTTCCTTTATGACATGGGCAGAAAGGCCTACTCATTAAAATGATTCGTTCGTTCGTCCCCTCTCTCTCTCTCTCTCTCTCTCTCTCTCTCTCTCTCTCTCTCTCTCTCTCTCTCTCTCTCTCTCTCTCTCTCTCTCTCTCTCTCTCTCTCTCTCTCTCTCTCTCTCTCTCTCTCTCTCTCTCTCTCTCTCTCTCCTTTTCTTATTCGTTTTCCCCCGTCCCTTCCCCCCATGTTCCTTTATGACACGGGCAGAAAGGCCTACTCATTAACATGATTCGTTCGTTCGTTCGTTCGCTCGCTCTCTCTCTCTCTCTCTCTCTCTCTCTCTCTCTCTCTCTCTCTCTCTCTCTCTCTCTCTCTCTCTCTCTCTCTCTCTCTCTCTCTCTCTCTCTCCGCTCACGTTGATAGGCCCCTAGGCTACTCATACACCCACACCCACACCCAATCACTCTCGGTCACACCCACCTATTTTTTCCCTTCCTGGGACAACTTTATGATTATCATCATCCCTCTCCCATTTTTGTTTGTTCTCTCTCTCTCCTCTCTTCTCTTCGCTTCTCCTCTCTCTCTCTCTCTCTTCCCTGTACGGCACAGAACAGGTTTCAGTCAGTATTGTTGGTGGTGTTATATGATGTTCAGCTTGCCGTGTCCATGCTTGAGAGCGTAGTGTAGCGTTGCGGTACATGGAGAGAGAGAGAGAGAGAGAGAGAGAGAGAGAGAGAGAGAGAGAGAGAGAGAGAGAGAGACAGAAGAGAGAGACAGAGACAGAGAGAGAGAGAGAGACAGAGACAGAGAGAGAGAGAGAGAGAGAGAGAGAGAGAGAGAGAGAGAGAGTAGAGTAAACTTGATCATGTGTAAACGTGAAGTAAGATTCTTTGGACAAGTTCTCTGAGTGGTAAACTAGAAAGTGGAAGACATTTCTCAGAGATGAACGTTTCCTGTGAATAATTATGTTTGTCTACGATTCAACGTTTATGCTTACCATGTCTGGACTAACATCCGTGACAAACAGAAGTGATATGTAATATTTTCGTAACGCTTTGTTTGTTTTTGGGGTTGTTGTTTTTTCTCGTCGTGATTTTCAGTTTCAGAAAACTGAGGCTATAACCATTTTTGTCTTCTTGTGTGATCAGAAAGAAAGATGAGAACAGAAACAACGTGGATTACCTATTGCTAGTTGTCTGCATCAGCGAATAAAGTAGTACAGGTAAGCAAGAATTATATCTAATGTTTAGTAACACAAAAAAATATTAACCCTTTCGCCGCCAGCCATTTTTCAGCCAAAAAATACCATTAAACTTAGCGGGGTAGAGAAAAATAATATTTCTGCAATATTGCGAATTCCTCTGTGACATATATAACATTAGGCCTATCCTTACCCCTCAAAATTAAGAAAATAGGGTCTTTGGATCACGGGCCCTGACTTGATGCCTTTTAGTGACATGGGTGTTAAACCATTGTGGTGCTAAAATGTGACATTGGCGGTGAAAGGGTTAAACGCGTTGGACTGTAGAGGGGAAGTATTGTTTTTATTTTGATCTTGATGTTTTTTTGCTCCTTTTGTTGCCTGCTTTTTTTTGCTCCTTTTGCTGTATTTGCTGTTTAATTGTTTGTCTGTGTTGATAAAGGCGCATTCGCCGAAATATCCAGTAGTTTTGTTTTGTCTCTTGTGAATAAAATAACGTCACTTTACGCTTGTCGTGTAGTTGTTTGTTTGTTGTATGTTCCAGTGACGTTGCAGTCTGTTTCAGGGTTGTTGTTTTTTAAAATAAGGCCACATTTGGCTATTAGGCACCACAACATGATAACAAAAATAACAATGTCAGAGCAGACTACTACTAGTGTTCAGAGCCAAACACCACACATTAATATGAATATGTAATACCAAAAGTTTTATGAGAAATGTCTGTTATATCTGCCATTAACCCTTTCACCGCCAGCCATATTGCAGCCAACATTTTCCATTAAATGTACCTGGGTAGAGAATAACATCCATCTGCAGTATTGGGGATTCTTCTGTGACATATCTAAAATAAGGTCTATCCTTGCTTCCCAAAACTAAGACAACAGGGTCTTTGGATAATAGACCCCAATTTGATGCCTTTTAGTGACATAGGTGGTAAATCACTGTGGTGCTAAAATGCGACTTTGGCGGTGAAACGGTTAATGGATTTATAGTTAATAAAAACAAAATGCTTCTTTGTTGTTTCCCTTCGGGGGGGGGACTTTGGGAATATAACATGCTTTTCTCTGTGACAAACCTATAATTATTATGTCCTCTGCCTTTATTATTCGTTTACTGATGCTATTCTTTCATCATTAATTTGATAATGGGGAAGACGGGGTAAAAAGCGCATGGGCGGGTAAGAAGCCCACCCCAATTATCTCATGAAATGAAGCAAATTTCAGTCTCATTTTGCCCATGAGACGAGCGTTAATGTCTAGCATTCGTCTCATGGGCAAATTTGACTGAAATTCTCTTTATTTCATGAGATAATTGGGGTGGGCTTCTTACCCGCCCATGCGCTTTTTACCCCGTCTTCCCCTACTGTGACTCCTCTTATGGCCTCTTTCCTTATCTTCCACAGTTAACAACATCAGGATCATTGGATAACAAATCTTATGTTCATGCCTTTTAATAACATAGGTGGTGTGGAGGCAGAAATGCGACAACGGCGGAGAAAGATTTTATAAAGTCCTCTAAAAAGTAAAACAAATATATAAAAAAAAAACTAGAGCGCTAAGACGCTAAATCACCAACCGCGCGGCAGCGTTTTCGGCTCCAGTGACCTTGACCTTTCACCCATGACCTTCATTATCGAATCTCTCCATTACATACCCGCATGCAGAATTTGAGCATCCTAAGTCCATCCGTTCAAACGCTAGAGATGATACATACAAACATACAAACATAGTCCGCCTCAGACACTCAGACAATCCGCTCTCTACGATCGCGGTTGGTAACTATTAAAACAAACCCCACTACTGTAATTGATTTCTTATTTTTCCTTTGTTAAAGCAATATTGTATTAATATGTGGAAGAATACATAAGTATATACAGTGTGTACATTATGATTATTGGTACGTTGCTATCTTATTATCATGTCTCAAACTCATTCTTTGTTGAATTATGTAAGTTTCTTGGAGGGAAAAAAATTAAAGAAGAAAACAACTCCGCTATACATCATGTCACGAAAGTGCTCAGTAGATAACGAAAATGTCACCAGGCTGAAAGCAAAAGTTGACTCATAGGTTTTTAGAAATGTCTAAGACCCACCACGTCACGTGTCAAAATCATGGTTTTCACGTGTTTTCCCTCTTATAGCTGGTAAGAAATCTCAGGAAATCTTCCAAGCATAAGAGGGAATGTGACACGTGACGTGGGAGGTCTTTTAAAAAGTTAAATTTTAACAATGAAAAAAAAATTAAAGTGTGTATTTTTCTGTCGTTTCCGACTTTGACTCGTAGATAGCAGAGGAGGCAAAATGCTATTCGCGAAAGCTGGGCTGAGACTCTTCTTCGTTTTGTACTGATTTCCTTGCAAACTGGTATAAATAATTCCGCGAATATTTTATGCTGTGTAACTATTTTGCTTCTTGTTGCTCCAGTCATGTCGTCGTCGTCGTCGTCATCGTCGTCGTTGTTGTTGTTGTTGTTGTTGTTGTTGTTGTTGTTGTTGTTGTTGTTGTTTCTTTCGAAACTAAAACGTTTAAGCCAAAGCTGGGGTGAAAACTATCAATAGCAGAAAATTCCTTAACCAACATGGCCCTTCCGACTTTGCCGATGGTCTCCAAAGACCGAAATATGCTTTAGATTTTTTTTTAAAGCAAGAAAAAAAAGCAGGAAACTGTCTGAGTGATCGAAGAAGGAGAAGAAGAAGAAGAAGAAGAAGAAGAAGAAGAAGAAGAAGAAGAAGAAGAAGAAGAAGAAGAAGAAGAAGAAGAAGAAGAAGAAGAAGAAGAAGAAGAAGAAGAAGAAGAAGAAGAAGAAGAAGAAGAAGAAGAAGAAGAAGAAGAAGAAGAAGAAGAAGAAGGAGAAGGAGAAGAAGAAGAAGGAGAAGAAGAAGAAGAAGAAGAAGAAGAAGAAGAAGAAGAAGAAGAAGAAGAAGAAGAAGAAGAAGAAGAAGAAGAAGAGTGAGAAGAAGAAGAAGAAGAAGAAGAAGAAGAAGAAGAAGAAGAAGAAGAAGAAGAAGAAGAAGAAGAAGAAGAAGAAGAAGAAACTTACTCAAGTTACTGCGAAAAATCATGTTTTTTTTTTTTAAAGGACTGAAAAAATATAAATAGCATAATCCCCACTTTGTTCTCAGTCTTATTGAATACAAGTTAAATGAATACTTCCTTCCCCTTATTCATTTGACTATATCCTCTCTCTTGGCCTCACTATTTCATATTTCAATACAAGTTAATATTTTTTTCACAAAAGGTTATATAATGTCAATGGACCATCTCAAGATAGTCCGTTGGACTCTAATGCATCGATTAATAATCTCCAAAGCTATGGTGCGTACACATTTTGTATTCTGCAAAAAAGAATGACAGAATATTTATTTATTTATTTATTTATTTATTAAGAAGATTTATACATATAGTAGGGTACGAATGAAGAAGAACCAGCACCATCCGGACATAAACTTCTAATTGAGATTTCTAGATAGTAAAATATGTGCTGAAAACGATGAGCTATGTTAACGCGCTAACAAATGTTCCAGCGTATTGTTATGGGCCCCAGAACACCCCCTCCCCCTTCCGCGTGGGGGCCTTGTGGCCCCAAATGAGAGTCAACACCAAATCACTAATATAGTTAAATGACACATCATCCTGGGAGTTTTCGAGGGCGCTGAGTCTGAAAATGGCCTTATTTTGGCGACCAGAGTACATTATCATGTGCTAAGAGTCCCATAAGTGTAGTATAAAGCGATTGTGGCATAACGAATGACACAATCAATCGGTATGTTCTACATTCTTACATATTTATCTCACTGACATCCATTTATTTTATGTCATTGGTTTCCGAAATGATGATATCATTGTCATTGTCATTAGATGTCAAGATCACATGGTATATGTTTAAGAACAGACATTGTCTTTAAAGATTCCACGAGAAGAGGACATGATGACTGACACTCAACACTCGTCGTCGCTTTCAAGAAGCGCATCAATGTCAAAATCTTCCTCTGCTTCTTCTTCTTTCTCTTCTCCCTCGTCGTGTTCCCCAGCAGCCAAGAGGTCGATCAGCGACACTGGTAGGATAGGTTGGCAGGACCACAGCGGTTCCAACACGTCATCTGCAGTCTTCACCCATCCCTGTCCATCGTCGTAGGGTTTGGGGCTCTCGAGAATGGCTTCATGAGCGCGCTTGTACAATGCAATGCGGTGGTTTACACGCTGAATGTGCGGCATCAGAGCAGAGTGGCAGGGAGGGAGGCGAGCCAGGTCGACGTTTGACTTTGAAGTTAGTTTCTCGTCGTCTCCCACCATCTTGCGAAGCAGCTTTGCGCGAACCACATCAATTGAAGTCTCACGACTTTGTCCGTAGATCAGGCAGGTGAAGTGTTCCAACAGCTTCGCTACCTGAGGCTTGGCGTCCGGCCAATCCCAGTCGTCGCCAAGCTGACTGAAGGCAAGGTGAAACCTGGGGTTCTTCTCCAGCTTTTTGAGCGGCCCCACCTTCCCCTTCCCTTTGAAGGTACTGGTGCAGTCCTCCCCGCTGAACTCATAATACCCAAGAAGAGTGGAAGAGTAGTCAGGCCCGAGGGACTCTGCAAGCGCCGATAGATTTACCACTTGCCGATGCTTCCCTGATCCAGTATCCAGAAACACAGTCAACTTGATGGCGTGGGCGTGGTGGACAAGAATAACACAGATGTCCGTGTCAGGGGTTCTGACCACAGCGTTCTTGTAACCCAGCGCTGCGGCATGATGTAGGTACAGCACCACCCTGGTGTCAGTCTCTTCCTGGTTGCTGTAGATGGCGGGAACCTCCTTCATCTCGACCTGATAACACAAAAGTAATTTGAATTTAATTTGTAAATGCTGGCTCTGCAATTACCGAAAGATAATTAATAATCTTTGGCTTCAGCGAAATATAATATAAATTTGAACTCACCTTGCCGTTTGAGGAGACGAGTTGATGAGCTCTCCCATCCACGATCAAGACTGCCATCTCGGTTTTCTCGAGTCTTGAAGCTGCCTGTTGATCACTCCATACTCGCAGCAAGAGCTGACAGAACTGCTTCTTGTTGTCATTGGCAAGGAACGTCTTGAAATCACTTGGCTTCCTGGTCGCTGGTCCATCCAGAATGATCTTCTCCGAGCTGCCTCGCCTCAACCTCTCCTGGGCCTTGATGGACTGTGGATGATAACTGTCCGTTGAGAACAAGAAGTGTTTCTTGGCCACCATCTGATCGAGAACCTGAAGGCAGATCTCACCGAAGGTTGGAGAGAGGTTTGCAAGGGTATGGAGCAGCGCCATGCCGTCCTGGATGAATAGGGCGTCGTCTGGGTATTGCAGGTCTTCGGGGGTGACGTCTTTCAGAAGGTAGTGCAGCATGGCGGCTTTGTTAGTCTTGCAGAAAAAGCCATCTGGTGTCCCGAGGCTGGGGGGTATAGGCATCAGGCAGAACGTCATGAGTTTGTCCAAGTCTAATGGTTCATCTAGTCTCTGAGACTTGACTAGGAGCAGAAACGCGAGGTCACTCTGCACCTGGTACTGGAGGGCTTGCAATGGAAAGTATGACATTTTAACAGCGTTAAGTACAACTTTCAGTCCTTCGAATTGTTTTTCTTTTGCTTCTTGCTCGAAATTATTGAAAACCAATTATTCCAAACGCTGTTTTACTTTATCGACTATTGGTGGCCGTGAATGGTATTTGTTTTGAGAACGAGTAATGTAAAATAAATAGTTCAAAACAGTAGCCCAAAGGCAGTGGACTGGCCACTTACCTTGCCTTCCGAGGATGTGAGTGTGACCTTCTTGCTGCACGCCTCCATGGTCTTCAGCTTCTGCCTTTTTATGGGGTCAAAGAAGCTTGCTGGCTCTCCACTCTCTAGACGGTCGAGGAAGTCGGCTTTGGCGACCTTGCCTGCAGCTTCTGCACAAAGAACGTCCTGTTCGACGTCCATGGGGACTGGGGCACCGGAAGCCAGGGAGTACAGCCTGTCTTTGTCTGCGATGGAGAAGGGGTTGGTGAAGTTCTTCACAGCAGTGAGGACACGCTGAACAGCATCCTCGCACTTCTTGATTTCCGCCTTCTCCAGTTCGCGATGTCTCCCCGCTTTCGGGCAGTCTGGATCATCGATGAGGTTCACCATCTCTAGGTTTTTTTCCGTAGAACTGAGCCCATGCAGACGTTGTACGACACCATCTTTGGTACGCCCCAAACTGGCTGTAGAGTCCAGTGAAGCCACCTGCAAACATTAACAGTATCTGATAGTCAAATGTTGGAAAAAGAATGTGATCTATGAAAATACGTGATTTTGTTTTGTAGTTCGAAATTGTTTGGTTGTGCTTTAAACGGGTTTTTCAATGCAATTAGTTTCCCTATAACGTCAGATGAATCAACATTGCACTACTGAAAGGTGGTCATATGATACCTGATGATTTGGCGAAGCGCATGAATGTCTCCTCCATGGTCTTGTTGACTGCACTGAGTGCCCCAGGGATCATCGAGCGGGCCACAGCAATTGCGCCCTTGGTGAGCAGGTCCTTTGCTCCTGGATGTGTCTCCTCCATGGTCTTGTTGACTGCACTGAGTGCCCCAGGGATCATCGAGCGGGCCACAGCAATTGCGCCCTTGGTGAGCAGGTCCTTTGCTCCTGGATGTGTCTTCTCCAGATTCATCAGGTGCACCTCCAGCCATGTCAGATATCTGCGGGTATAAAGAGGAACGATAATGCAGTTATTAAATCCAAGTGAATACCATTATTATGTGTTGTGTGCATGACTCAATGTCTTTAATCATTTCAAATGAATTTATCTTATTCCGCAGATTTGTACTGTACAAAAATAAAATAGCTTACATACTGGAAGCAGTACTTTGTGCGCTTTATTGAACACATATCAATGTCATTATTATTTGTGCAGTTCAAGATAAGTTGTGCGTATAAGCATTAATTATTTTAGAACCTCATTTAGAGGTCTCAGTCAAAAATATTACTTTGAGGAATTCAATTGTACAAACCTGGAGTAGTTGTGTCCGTCAAATGCAAAGAAGAGCGGCGCCATTTCCCCGTTACATTTGTGGAACAACGGAAGGTTGTTGGTCTTGACGGAGTGGAGGAGCATGAAGACTAGATGACAATGCTCGATGAACACAGTGACATCCAAATCATGTTATTCAGAACAAAGTCCAACACAAGAGACAACATGATTGGAGGCTTGTCATTATTTATGTAGAAATCACTTAAAACTACCCTGATGTGACTCTTAGCACATGATAATGAACTCTGATCGCCAAAATAAGGTCATTTTCAGACTCAGCACCCTCGAAAAATCCCAGGATGATGTGTCATTTAACTATATAAGTGATTTGGTGTCGGCTCTAATTTGGGGCCCCGAGGCCCCCACGCGGAGGGGGGAGGGGGTGTTCTGGGGCCCATAACAATACGCTGGAACATTTGTCAGCGCGTTAACATAGCTCATCGTTTTCAGCACATATTTTACTATCTAGAATTGTCAATTAGAAGTTTATGTCCGGATGGTGCTGGTACTTTAATTGTCGGACTAAACTAATACTTGTGGCGGTACCACAGCCGATGAGGTTTAACCGAGGCGTGGTTACCGCTACACCTATCTGTATTAATAAATAAATGTAAAAAATCGTGACTTTACTGGTTTCGTACTGCCTCCGGGCATTGCCTCCAGTATTGTTCCCACCATATTTGTATTTACAAATGTCCCATATGTGTCTGATTCAGACCAAGAGGACGTAAAACACCATTTTCGTCGCCAAGAAGATTTACATAGCGCATACCTTTAAGCTCTATGAGCTTTACAAAATCACTAGAAAATTAAAAACGAATAAAAAGCATATAACACACACACACACACACACACGCGCGCACGTGCAAGCAAAACACATGCAGAACATAATTATAGACATTAGGCCTACATACATATGCACAGACGTACGCACGCACACTCATAGACACCACACATGCTCACAGAATCCCATTATCATTCACGCGAACAAATAATTATGCAAGCAAAGAACAAATATTAATATGTCCGTTAAGTAAATAGCTTGATAATAAGAATCACATGCACAATCACATTGGCCGATGTACATTGCAAATCTGTTGAATGCGAACGATCGAACGAACGAACGAACCATTTCAATGAAAAGGCCGTTTGCCCATGTCATAAGGGAACAGAGGGGAGGGGACAACAAATAATACATTGTTCTTTTGTATTTAAAAAACCGTACAACATCTGTTGAATAATGCATTTGAAAAGTATATGTAATGTTTTTTAATAATTATTTTGTATCACTAAAAATCTCCAAATGATGTTTATGAGATCTTTAGCTTCAACGTCTTGTTTCTTCAGCCAGCATATATGTGACCTAGCGCCACGAAAGGGACATTAAGTGTCAAAATGACCATTCTGAGAAAATGGTACAGGTCACAAACTTCAGACAATTCTCTTTCTAATTGATATAAGTACCATTCTTGTAACTTTTTCTGTTTTAGAGTTATGAGCATTTAAAGTTGGTAGGGTGACTGTCGGCCATTTCGAGAAATCACAGTCTGAAGTTTAGCCTAGCTGAAGAAAATGCATTGACCTACTCATTTTAAAGCACTTATTGGAGTATTTAGAAACCATAATAAAGATTATCCTTTATAAATATGAAAGAGCTCGAAAATACCCATAACTCAAAATTTATGAAAAACAAATGAACATTTTGAGAATGCACCTCCTCATATTCTCAGTTCTTTGTTTTGTTTGTTTGTTTGTCTGTTTGTTTTGGCACGGGTGGGGTGGGGGGGGGGGGGGGGGGGGGTGAGGGGGTAGGCCCACTGATGCATTCAAATTCAACTATTGGAATTGGTATAAGATGCACACACAAAATCGACGTCATCTTGACAAAATCAAGATCTAGTACTTTTTTGCGAAAACATAACACTAAAATAAAAGCATGTTCACTTAGTCAACCCTCGTGTTTTCGACCCTCAATCTCAAAGTCTGCTTTTTTCAGTTTTATGAAAATAACCCTAGGCTGATCCTAACCCTAACCTTTCCCCAAAATGGCAGATTGCTGTTTCTCAATAATAAAATAAAAAAATTCAATGCGAAAATTTCGCCGGAGGAAGAGGGCACGTATCTAAAGCACAAGATAACCCCCCAAAATCTTCATATGTAAACCACCCTTTCAGACCTACCCTAGTGGTGCAGCACAGTTACAGAAAGGGTGTGGGGTTCGGGGTAGATAGGTTAGGATATGACAGAAAGATAGAAAGAGAAAAGGGATTTGAAGAAGACAGAACTGGGGAGGATGAAGGAGTTTGGTAGACTTTCAGAATTGAGGGGTGCACACAACCCAAAGAAAGCAAGTTGGAATTCCCACTCTTTAATGAATCTACTAAACTACAAAACAGAAATAAAAGGAAAAGGAAAAGGACATAAAGGATAACCAGTAAAAGGAAAAGGACATATAAGGATAACCAGTAAAAGGAAAAGGACATAGAAGGATAACCAGGAAAAGGAAAAGGACATAGAAGGATAACCAGTAAAAGGAAAAGGACATAGAAGGATAACCAGTAAAAGGAAAAGGACATAGAAGGATAACCAGTAAAAGGAAAAGGACATAAAAGGATAACCAGTAAAAGGAAAAGGACATAAAAGGATAACCAGTAAAAGGAAAAGGACATAGAAGGATAACCAGTAAAAGGACATAGGGATAACCAGTAAAAGGAAAAGGACATAGAAGGATAACCAGTAAAAGGAAAAGGACATAGAAGGATAACCAGTAAAAGGAAAAGGACATAAAAGGATAACCAGTAAAAGGAAAAGGACATAAAAGGATAACCAGTAAAAGGAAAAGGACATAAAGGATAACCAGTAAAAGGAAAAGGACATAGAAGGATAACCAGTAAAAGGAAAAGGACATAGAAGGATAACCAGTAAAAGGAAAAGGACATAGAAGGATAACCAGTAAAAGGAAAAGGACAGTAAAAGGAAAAGGACATAGAAGGATAACCAGTAAAAGGAAAAGGACATAAAAGAAGGATAACCAGTAAAAGGAAAAGGACATAAAAGGATAACCAGTAAAAGGAAAAGGACATAAAAGGATAACCAGTAAAAGGAAAAAGGATAACCAGTAAAAGGAAAAGGATAACCAGTATAACCAGAAAAGGACATAAAAGGATAACCAGTAAAAGGAAAAGGACATAAAAGGATAACCAGTAAAAGGAAAAGGACATAAAAGGATAACCAGTAAAAGGAAAAGGACATAAAAGGATAACCAGTAAAAGGAAAAGGACATAAAAGGATAACCAGTAAAAGGAAAAGGACATAAAAGGAATAGGATAACCAGTAAAAGGAAAAGGACATAGAAGGATAACCAGTAAAAGGAAAAGGACATAAAAGGATAACCAGTAAAAGGAAAAGGACATAGAAGGATAACCAGTAAAAGGGAAAAGGACATAAAAGGATAACCAGTAAAAGGAAAAGGACATAGAAGGATAACCAGTAAAAGGAAAAGGACATAGAAGGATAACCAGTAAAAGGAAAAGGACATAGGATAACCAGTAAAAGGATAAAAAGGACATAAAAGGATAACCAGTAAAAGGAAAAGGACATAGAAGGATAACCAGTAAAAGGAAAAGGACATAAAAGGATAACCAGTAAAAGGAAAAGGACATAGAAGGATAACCAGTAAAAGGAAAAGGACATAAAAGGATAACCAGTAAAAGGAAAAAAGGATAACCAGTAAAAGGACATAAAAGGACATAAGGATAACCAGTAAAAGGATAACCAGTAAAAGGAAAAGGACAGGATAACCAGTAAAAGGACATAGAAGGATAACCAGTAAAAGGACATAAAGGATAACCAGTAAAAGGAAAAGGACATAAGTAAAAGGAAAAGGACATAGAAGGATAACCAGTAAAAGGAAAAGGACATAAAAATAATAAAAGGAAAAGGACCAGTAAAAGGAAAAGGACATAAAAGGATAACCAGTAAAAGGAAAAGGACATAAAAGGATAACCAGTAAAAGGAAAAGGACATAGGATAACCAGTAAAAGGAAAAGGACATAACCAGTAAAAGGAAAAGGACATAGAAGGATAACCAGTAAAAGGAAAAGGACATAGAAGGATAACCAGTAAAAGGAAAAGGACATAAAAGGATAACCAGTAAAAGGAAAAGGATAACATAGAAGGATAACCAGTAAAAGGAAAAGGACATAAAAGGATAACCAGTAAAAGGAAAAGGACATAGAAGGATAACCAGTAAAAGGAAAAGGACATAACAGGATAACCAGTAAAAGGAAAAGGACATAGAAGGATAACCAGTAAAAGGAAAAGGACATAAAAGGATAACCAGTAAAAGGAAAAGGACATAGAAGGATAACCAGTAAAAGGAAAAGGACATAAAAGGATAACCAGTAAAAGGAAAAGGACATATAGTAAAAGGACATAGAAGGATAACCAGTAAAAGGAAAAGGACATAAGGATAACCAGTAAAAGGAATAAGGATAACCAGTAAAAGGACATAAAAGGATAACCAGTAAAAGGAAAAGGACATAAAAGGATAACCAGTAAAAGGAAAAGGACATAGAAGGATAACATAAAAGGATAACCAGTAAAAGGAAAAGGACATAGAAGGATAACCAGTAAAAGGAAAAGGACATAAAAGGATAACCAGTAAAAGGAAAAGGACATAGAAGGATAACCAGTAAAAGGAAGGACATAAAAGGAAAGGATAACCAGTAAAAGGAAAAGGACATAACAGGATAACCAGTAAAAGGAAAAGGACATAGAAGGATAACCAGTAAAAGGAAAAGGACATAGAAGGATAACCAGTAAAAGGAAAAGGACATAAAAGGATAACCAGGATAACCAGTAAAAGGAAAAGGACATAGAAGGATAACCAGTAAAAGGAAAAGGACATAGAAGGATAACCAGTAAAAGGACATAAAAGGATAACCAGTAAAAGGAAAAGGACATAAAAGGATAACCAGTAAAAGGACATAGAAGGATAACAGTAAAAGGACCAGTAAAAGGAAAAGGACATAAAAGGATAACCAGTAAAAGGAAAAGGACATAGAAGGATAACCAGTAAAAGGAAAAGGACATAACCAGTAAAAGGAAAAGGACATAGAAGGATAACCAGTAAAAGGAAAAGGACATAAAAGGATAACCAGTAAAAGGAAAAGGACATAGAAGGATAACCAGTAAAAGGAAAAGGACATAAAAGGATAACCAGTAAAAGGAAAAGGACATAGAAACCAGGATAACCAGTAAAAGGAAAAGGACATAAAAGAAGGATAACCAGTAAAAGGAAAAGGACATAAAAGGAAAAGGATAACCAGTAAAAGGAAAAGGACATAGAAGGATAACCAGTAAAAGGAAAAGGACATAGAAGGATAACCAGTAAAAGGAAAAGGACATAGAAGGATAACCAGTAAAAGGAAAAGGACATAGAAGGATAACCAGTAAAAGGAAAAGGACATAGAAGGATAACCAGTAAAAGAAAAGGACATAACCAGTAAAAGGAAAAGGACATAGAAGGATAACCAGTAAAAGGAAAAGGACATAACCAGTAAAAGGAAAAGGACATAAAAGGATAACCAGTAAAAGGAAAAGGACATAGAAGGATAACCAGTAAAAGGAAAAGGACATAAAAGGATAACCAGTAAAAGGAAAAGGACATAAAAGGATAACCAGTAAAAGGAAAAGGACATAGAAGGATAACCAGTAAAAGGAAAAGGACATAGAAGGATAACCAGTAAAAGGAAAAGGACATAGAAGGATAACCAGTAAAAGGAAAAGGACATAAAACCAGGACATAAAAGGAAAAGGACAGGATAACCAGTAAAAGGAAAAGGACATAGAAGGATAACCAGTAAAAGGAAAAGGACATAAGGATAACCAGTAAAAGGAAAAGGACATAGAAGGATAACCAGTAAAAGGAAAAGGACATAAAAGGATAACCAGTAAAAGGAAAAGGACATAGAAGGATAACCAGTAAAAGGAAAAGGACATAGAAGGATAACCAGTAAAAGGAAAAGGACATAGAAGGATAACCAGTAAAAGGAAAAGGACATAAAAGGATAACCAGTAAAAGGAAAAGGACATAGAAGGATAACCAGTAAAAGGAAAAGGACATAGAAGGATAACCAGTAAAAGGAAAAGGACATAGTAACCAGTAAAAGGAAAAGGACATAGAAGGATAACCCAGTAAAAGGAAAAGGACATAGAAGGATAACCAGTAAAAGGAAAAGGACATAAAAGGATAACCAGTAAAAGGAAAAGGACATAAAAGGATAACCAGTAAAAGGAAAAGGACATAGAAGGATAACCAGTAAAAGGAAAAGGACATAAAAGGATAACCAGTAAAAGGAAAAGGACATAAAAGGATAACCAGTAAAAGGAAAAGGACATAAAAGGATAACCAGTAAAAGGACAAAGGACATAAAAGGATAACCAGTAAAAGGAAAAGGACATAGAAGGATAACCAGTAAAAGGAAAAGGACATAGAAGGATAACCAGTAAAAGGAAAAGGACATAAAAGGATAACCAGTAAAAGGAATAAAGGATAACCAGTAAAAGGAAAAGGACATAAAAGGAAGGATAACCAGTAAAAGGAAAAGGATAACCAGTAAAAGGAAAAGGACATAACCAGTAAAAGGAAAAGGACATAAAAGGATAACCAGTAAAAGGAAAAGGACATAAAGGATAACCAGTAAAAGGAAAAGGACATAGAAGGATAACCAGTAAAAGGAAAAGGACATAAAAGGATAACCAGTAAAAGGAAAAGGACATAAAAGGATAACCAGTAAAAGGAAAAGGACATAAAAAAGGAAAAGGACATAAAAGGATAACCAGTAAAAGGAAAAGGACATAGAAGGATAACCAGTAAAAGGAAAAGGACATAAAAGGATAACCAGTAAAAGGAAAAGGACATAAAAGGATAACCAGTAAAAGGGAAAAGTAAAAGGACATAAAAGGATAACCAGTAAAAGGAAAAGGACATAAAAGGATAACCAGTAAAAGGAAAAAGGATAACAGTAAAAGGAAAAGGACATAGAAGGATAACCAGTAAAAGGAAAAGGACATAGGGATAAAGGAAAAAAAGGACAAAGGACATAAAAGGATAACCAGTAAAAGGAAAAGGACATAAAAGGATAACCAGTAAAAGGAAAAGGACATAAAAGGATAACCAGTAAAAGGAAAAGGACAACCAGTAAAAGGAAAAGGACATAGAAGGATAACCAGTAAAAGGAAAAGGACATAGGATAACCAGTAAAAGGAAAAGGACATAACCAGTAAAAGGAAAAGGACATAAAAGGATAACCAGTAAAAGGAAAAGGACATAGAAACCAGTAAAAGGATAAAGGATAACCAGTAAAAGGAAAAGGACATAGAAGGATAACCAGTAAAAGGAAAAGGACATAGAAGGATAACCAGTAAAAGGACAAAGGATAACATAAAAGGAAAGGACATAGAAGGATAACCATAAAAGATAACCAGTAAAAGGAAAAGGACATAAAAGGATAACCAGTAAAATAACCAGGAAAAGGACATAGAAGGATAACCAGTAAAAGGAAAAGGACATAAAAGGATAACCAGTAAAAGGAAAAGGACATAGAAGGATAACCAGTAAAAGGAAAAAGGACATAAAAGGAAGGATAACCAGTAAAAGGAAAAGGACATAAAAGGATAACCAGTAAAAGGAAAAGGACATAGAAGGATAACCAGTAAAAGGAAAAGGACATAAAGGATAACCAGTAAAAGGAAAAGGACATAAAAGGATAACCAGTAAAAGGAAAAGGACATAGAAGGATAACCAGTAAAAGGAAAAGGACATAAAAGGATAACCAGTAAAAGGAAAAGGACATAAAAGGATAACCAGTAAAAGGAAAAGGACATAGAAGGATAACCAGTAAAAGGAAAAGGACATAGAAGGATAACCAGTAAAAGGAAAAGGACATAGAAGGATAACCAGTAAAAGGAAAAGGACATAGAAGGATAACCAGTAAAAGGAAAAGGACATAACCAAGGATAACCAGTAAAAGGAATAAAGGATAACATAAAAGGATAACCAGTAAAAGGAAAAGGACATAAAAGGATAACCAGTAAAAGGAAAAGGACATAAAGGAGGAAAAGGACATAGAAGGATAACCAGTAAAAGGACATAGAAGGATAACCAGTAAAAGGAAAAGGACATAGAAGGGAAAAGGAAAAGGACATAATAACCAGTAAAAGGAAAAGGACATAAAGGATAACCAGTAAAAGGAAAAGGACATAAAAGGATAACCAGTAAAAGGAAAAGGACATAGAAGGATAACCAGTAAAAGGAAAAGGACATAAAAGGATAACCAGTAAAAGGAAAAGGACATAAAGGATAACCAGTAAAAGGAAAAGGACATAGAAAAGGAAAAGGACATAGAAGGATAACCAGGATAACCAGTAAAAGGAAAAGGACATAGAAGGATAACCAGTAAAAGGAAAAGGACATAGAAGGATAACCAGTAAAAGGAAAAGGACATAAAAGGATAACCAGTAAAAGGAAAAGGACATAGAAGGATAACCAGTAAAAGGAAAAGGACATAAAGGATAACCAGGATAACATAGAAGGATAACCAGTAAAAGGAAAAGGACATAGAAGGATAACCAGTAAAAGGAAAAGGACATAAAAGGATAACCAGGATAACCAGTAAAAGGAAAAGGACATAGGATAACCAGTAAAAGGATAACCAGTAAAAGGAAAAGGACATAGAAGGATAACCAGTAAAAGGAAAAGGACATAGAAGGATAACCAGTAAAAGGAAAAGGACATAAGGATAACAGTAAAAGGAAAAGGACAGGGATAACCAGTAAAAGGAAAAGGACATAGAAGGATAACCAGTAAAAGGAAAAGGACATAAAGGATAACCAGTAAAAGGAAAAGGACATAGAAGGATAACCAGTAAAAGGAAAAGGACATAAAAGGATAACCAGTAAAAGGAAAAGGACATAAAAGGATAACCAGTAAAAGGAAAAGGACATAAAAGGATAACCAGTAAAAGGAAAAGGACATAAAAGGATAACCAGTAAAAGGAAAAGGACATAAAAGGATAACCAGTAAAAGGAAAAGGACATAGAAGGACCAGTAAAAGGAAAAGGACATAGAAGGATAACCAGTAAAAGGAAAAGGACATAAAAGGATAACCAGTAAAAGGAAAAGGACATAGAAGGATAACCAGTAAAAGGAAAAGGACATAGAAGGATAACCAGTAAAAGGAAAAGGACATAAAAGGATAACCAGTAAAAGGAAAAGGACATAGAAGGATAACCAGTAAAAGGAAAAGGACATAAAAGGATAACCAGTAAAAGGAAAAGGACATAGAAGGATAACCAGTAAAAGGAAAAGGACATAAAAGGATAACCAGTAAAAGGAAAAGGACATAAAAATCTTCATATCTTTTGGAATATAACAGCAAGACAGTGGTTCTTCTTCTGCTTCTGCGTTCCCGGGCCATAAGGCCATAATGGGTACGTATGTGTCCGTTTTCCAGTTTTCACTGGTGTCCTCGCTGTATTCAGCCGACACATTCCGATTTCGGAGGAGAAGACAGTAGTATTTCCCTGCGATAAATTGTCGATGTAATGTTTCTGATAACAAAACACAAAAAGCGTATATCGTTTTCTTTACTTTCTACGTATGCCCATTGGATAAATTGGATCATTTTCTGCATAGTATGCTATCTATAGTATGCTATCTGTAGTATGCTATCTATAGTATGCTATCTGTAGCTATAATCATAAATATTGAGTGGTTTTTTTTTTAAAATTTCCAATGTGATTGTTTAAAAAAACAAAATTGAAATCAGCATTTATCATCGCTATAGAAAAATAATGGAGAGAGAGAGAGAGAGAGAGAGAGAGAGAGAGAGAGAGAGAGAGAGAGAGAGAGAGAGAGAGAGAGAGAGAGAGAGAGAGAGAGAGAGAGAGAGAGAGAGAGAGAGAGAGAGAGAGAGAGAAGAGGAGAGAGAGAGAGAGAGAGAGAGAGAGAGAGAGAGAGAGAGAGAGAGAGAGAAGAGAGAGAGAGAGAGAGAGAGAGAGAGAGAGAGAGAGAGAGAGAGAGAGAGAGAGAGAGAGAGAGAGAGACAGAGACAGACAGAGACAGACAGAGACAGAGACAGACAGACAGACAGACAAATCAATCAAATTAAATAGTTTTTTTTATTGCCATTAGCATATACATAAGCCCTTATCTCAAGAGAGTACTGTCAAAAAATCATAGCCTACATCATTTTAGTTGGTATAAGGCCATAATGGGTACGTATGTGTCCGTTTTCCAGTTTTCACTGGTGTCTTCGCTGTATTCAGCCGACACATTCCGATTTCGGAGGAGAAGACAGTAGTATTTCCCTGCGATAAATTGTCGATGTAATGTTTCTGATAACAAAACACTAAAAGCGTATATCGTTTTCTTTACTTTCTATGCATGCCCATTGGATAAATTGGATCATTTTCTGCATAGTATGCTATCTATAGTATGCTATCTGTAGTATGCTATCTATAGTATGCTATCTGTAGCTATAATCATAAATATTGAGTGGGTTTTTGTTTTTTTAATTTCCAATGTGATTGTTTTTATTTACAAAAATT
>CM065696.1:29057229-29067229 GCA_017654935.2 Phymorhynchus buccinoides
CTCTCCTGGGCCTTGATGGACTGTGGATGATAACTGTCCGTTGAGAACAAGAAGTGTTTCTTGGCCACCATCTGATCGAGAACCTGAAGGCAGATCTCACCGAAGGTTGGAGGGAGGTTTGCAAGGGTATGGAGCAGCGCCATGCCGTCCTGGATGAATAGGGCGTCGTCTGGGTATTGCAGGTCTTCGGGGGTGACGTCTTTCAGAAGGTAGTGCAGCATGGCGGCTTTGTTAGTCTTGCAGAAAAAGCCATCTGGTGTCCCGAGGCTGGGGGGTATAGGCATCAGGCAGAACGTCATGAGTTTGTCCAAGTCTAATGGTTCATCTAGTCTCTGAGACTTGACTAGGAGCAGAAACGCGAGGTCACTCTGCACCTGGTACTGGAGGGCTTGCAATGGAAAGTATGACATTTTAACAGCGTTAAGTACAACTTTCAGTCCTTCGAATTGTTTTTCTTTTGCTTCTTGCTCGAAATTATTGAAAACCAATTATTCCAAACGCTGTTTTACTTTATCGACTATTGGTGGCCGTGAATGGTATTTGTTTTGAGAACGAGTAATGTAAAATAAATAGTTCAAAACAGTAGCCCAAAGGCAGTGGACTGGCCACTTACCTTGCCTTCCGAGGATGTGAGTGTGACCTTCTTGCTGCACGCCTCCATGGTCTTCAGCTTCTGCCTTTTTATGGGGTCAAAGAAGCTTGCTGGCTCTCCACTCTCTAGACGGTCGAGGAAGTCGGCTTTGGCGACCTTGCCTGCAGCTTCTGCACAAAGAACGTCCTGTTCGACGTCCATGGGGACTGGGGCACCGGAAGCCAGGGAGTACAGCCTGTCTTTGTCTGCGATGGAGAAGGGGTTGGTGAAGTTCTTCACAGCAGTGAGGACACGCTGAACAGCATCCTCGCACTTCTTGATTTCCGCCTTCTCCAGTTCGCGATGTCTCCCCGCTTTCGGGCAGTCTGGATCATCGATGAGGTTCACCATCTCTAGGTTTTTTTCCGTAGAACTGAGCCCGTGCAGACGTTGTACGACACCATCTTTGGTACGCCCCAAACTGGCTGTAGAGTCCAGTGAAGCCACCTGCAAACATTAACAGTATCTGATAGTCAAATGTTGGAAAAAGAATGTGATCTATGAAAATACGTGATTTTGTTTTGTAGTTCGAAATTGTTTGGTTGTGCTTTAAACGGGTTTTTCAATGCAATTAGTTTCCCTATAACGTCAGATGAATCAACATTGCACTACTGAAAGGTGGTCATATGATACCTGATGATTTGGCGAAGCGCATGAATGTCTCCTCCATGGTCTTGTTGACTGCACTGAGTGCCCCAGGGATCATCGAGCGGGCCACAGCAATTGCGCCCTTGGTGAGCAGGTCCTTTGCTCCTGGATGTGTCTCCTCCATGGTCTTGTTGACTGCACTGAGTGCCCCAGGGATCATCGAGCGGGCCACAGCAATTGCGCCCTTGGTGAGCAGGTCCTTTGCTCCTGGATGTGTCTTCTCCAGATTCATCAGGTGCACCTCCAGCCATGTCAGATATCTGCGGGTATAAAGAGGAACGATAATGCAGTTATTAAATCCAAGTGAATACCATTATTATGTGTTGTGTGCATGACTCAATGTCTTTAATCATTTCAAATGAATTTATCTTATTCCGCAGATTTGTACTGTACAAAAATAAAATAGCTTACATACTGGAAGCAGTACTTTGTGCGCTTTATTGAACACATATCAATGTCATTATTATTTGTGCAGTTCAAGATAAGTTGTGCGTATAAGCATTAATTATTTTAGAACCTCATTTAGAGGTCTCAGTCAAAAATATTACTTTGAGCAATTCAATTGTACAAACCTGGAGTAGTTGTGTCCGTCAAATGCAAAGAAGAGCGGCGCCATTTCCCCGTTACATTTGTGTAACAACGGAAGGTTGTTGGTCTTGACGGAGTGGAGGAGCATGAAGACTAGATGACAATGCTCGATGAACACAGTGACATCCAAATCATGTTATTCAGAACAAAGTCCAACACAAGAGACAACATGATTGGAGGCTTGTCATTATTTATGTAGAAATCACTTAAAACTACCCTGATGTGACTCTTAGCACATGATAATGAACTCTGATCGCCAAAATAAGGTCATTTTCAGACTCAGCACCCTCGAAAAATCCCAGGATGATGTGTCATTTAACTATATAAGTGATTTGGTGTCGACTCTAATTTGGGGCCCCGAGGCCCCCACGCGGAGGGGGGAGGGGGTGTTCTGGGGCCCATAACAATACGCTGGAACATTTGTCAGCGCGTTAACATAGCTCATCGTTTTCAGCACATATTTTACTATCTAGAATTGTCAATTAGAAGTTTATGTCCGGATGGTGCTGGTACTTTAATTGTCGGACTAAACTAATACTTGTGGCGGTACCACAGCCGATGAGGTTTAACCGAGGCGTGGTTACCGCTACACCTATCTGTATTAATAAATAAAAAAAATCGTGACTTTACTGGTTTCGTACTGCCTCCGGGCATTGCCTCCAGTATTGTTCCCACCATATTTGTATTTACAAATGTCCCATATGTGTCTGATTCAGACCAAGAGGACGTAAAACACCATTTTCGTCGCCAAGAAGATTTACATAGCGCATACCTTTAAGCTCTATGAGCTTTACAAAATCACTAGAAAATTAAAAACGAATAAAAAGCATATAACACACACACACACACACACGCGCGCACGTGCAAGCAAAACACATGCAGAACATAATTATAGACATTAGGCCTACATACATATGCACAGACGTACGCACGCACACTCATAGACACCACACATGCTCACAGAATCCCATTATCATTCACGCGAACAAATATATGCAAGCAAAGAACAAATATTAATATGTCCGTTAAGTAAATAGCTTGATAATAAGAATCACATGCACAATCACATTGGCCGATGTACATTGCAAATCTGTTGAATGCGAACGATCGAACGAACGAACGAACCATTTCAATGAAAAGGCCGTTTGCCCATGTCATAAGGGAACAGAGGGGAGGGGACAACAAATAATACATTGTTCTTTTGTATTTAAAAAACCGTACAACATCTGTTGAATAATGCATTTGAAAAGTATATGTAATGTTTTTTAATAATTATTTTGTATCACTAAAAATCTCCAAATGATGTTTATGAGATCTTTAGCTTCAACGTCTTGTTTCTTCAGCCAGCATATATGTGACCTAGCGCCACGAAAGGGACATTAAGTGTCAAAATGACCATTCTGAGAAAATGGTACAGGTCACAACTTCAGACAATTCTCTTTCTATTGATATAAGTACCATTCTTGTAACTTTTTCTGTTTTAGAGTTATGAGCATTTAAAGTTGGTAGGGTGACTGTCGGCCATTTCGAGAAATCACAGTCTGAAGTTTAGCCTAGCTGAAGAAAATGCATTGACCTACTCAGCTTAAAGCACTTCTTGGAGTATTTAGAAACCATAATAAAGATTATCCTTTATAAATATGAAAGAGCTCGAAAATACCCATAACTCAAAATTTATGAAAAACAAATGAACATTTTGAGAATGCACCTCCTCATATTCTCAGTTCTTTGTTTTGTTTGTTTGTTTGTCTGTTTGTTTTGGCACGGGTAGGGTGGGGGGGGGGGGGGGGGGGGTGAGGGGGTAGGCCCACTGATGCATTCAAATTCAACTATTGGAATTGGTATAAGATGCACACACAAAATCGACGTCATCTTGACAAAATCAAGATCTAGTACTTTTTTGCGAAAACATAACACTAAAATAAAAGCATGTTCACTTAGTCAACCCTCGTGTTTTCGACCCTCAATCTCAAAGTCTGCTTTTGACAGTTTTATGAAAATAACCCTAGGCTGATCCTAACCCTAACCTTTCCCCAAAATGGCAGATTGCTGTTTCTCAATAATAAAATAAAAAAATTCAATGCGAAAATTTCGCCGGAGGAAGAGGGCACGTATCTAAAGCACAAGATAACCCCCCAAAATCTTCATATGTAAACCACCCTTTCAGACCTACCCTAGTGGTGCAGCACAGTTACAGAAAGGGTGTGGGGTTCGGGGTAGATAGGTTAGGATATGACAGAAAGATAGAAAGAGAAAAGGGATTTGAAGAAGACAGAACTGGGGAGGATGAAGGAGTTTGGTAGACTTTCAGAATTGAGGGGTGCACACAACCCAAAGAAAGCAAGTTGGAATTCCCACTCTTTAATGAATCTACTAAACTACAAAACAGAAATAAAAGGAAAAGGAAAAGGACATAAAGGATAACCAGTAAAAGGAAAAGGACATAAAGGATAACCAGTAAAAGGAAAAGGACATAGAAGGATAACCAGTAAAAGGAAAAGGACATAGAAGGATAACCAGTAAAAGGAAAAGGACATAAAGGGATAACCAGTAAAAGGAAAAGGACATAAAAGGATAACCAGTAAAAGGAAAAGGACATAGAAGGATAACCAGTAAAAGGAAAAGGACATAAAAGGATAACCAGTAAAAGGAAAAGGACATAAAAGGATAACCAGTAAAAGGACATAAAAGGATAACCAGTAAAAGGAAAAGGACATAGAAGGATAACCAGTAAAAGGAAAAGGACATAAAAGGATAACCAGTAAAAGGAAAAGGACATAAAAGGATAACCAGTAAAAGGAAAAGGACATAAAAGGATAACCAGTAAAAGGAAAAGGACATAGAAGGATAACCAGTAAAAGGAAAAGGACATAGAAGGATAACCAGTAAAAGGAAAAGGACATAGAAGGATAACCAGTAAAAGGAAAAGGACATAGAAGGATAACCAGTAAAAGGAAACATAGGAAAAGGAAAAGGACAGGATAACCAGTAAAAGGAAAAGGACATAGAAGGATAACCAGTAAAAGGAAAAGGACATAGAAGGATAACCAGTAAAAGGAAAAGGACATAGAAGGATAACCAGTAAAAGGAAAAGGACATAAAAGGATAACCAGTAAAAGGAAAAGGACATAAAAGGATAACCAGTAAAAGGAAAAGGACATAAAAGGATAACCAGTAAAAGGAAAAGGACATAGAAGGATAACCAGTAAAAGGAAAAGGACATAAAAGGATAACCAGTAAAAGGAAAAGGACATAGAAGGATAACCAGTAAAAGGAAAAGGACATAGAAGGATAACCAGTAAAAGGAAAAGGACATAGAAGGATAACCAGTAAAAGGAAAAGGACATAAAACCAGTAAAAGGATAACCAGTAAAAGGAAAAGGACATAAAGGATAACCAGGATAACCAGTAAAAGGAAAAGGACATAAAAGGATAACCAGTAAAAGGAAAAGGACATAGAAGGATAACCAGGATAACCCAGTAAAAGGAAAAGGACATAGAAGGATAACCAGTAAAAGGAAAAGGACATAAAGGATAACCAGTAAAAGGACAAAGGACATAAAAGAAGGATAACCAGTAAAAGGAAAAGGACATAGGATAACCAGTAAAAGGAAAAGGACATAATTAAGGATAACCAGTAAAAGGAATAAAGGATAACAGTAAAAGGAAAAGGACATAACCAGTAAAAGGAAAAGGACATAAAAGGATAACCAGTAAAAGGAAAAGGACATAAAAGGAAAAGGACAGGATAACCAGTAAAAGGAAAAGGACATAGAAGGATAACCAGTAAAAGGAAAAGGACATAAAAGGATAACCAGTAAAAGGAAAAGGACATAACAGGATAACCAGTAAAAGGAAAAGGACATAAAAGGATAACCAGTAAAAGGAAAAGGACATAGAAGGATAACCAGTAAAAGATAACCAGTAAAAGGAAAAGGACATAAAAGGATAACCAGTAAAAGGAAAAAGGACCAGTAAAAGGAAAAGGACATAGGAAAAGGACATACCAGTAAAAGGAAAAGGACATAAAAGGATAACCAGTAAAAGGAAAAGGAATAAGGACATAAAAGGATAACCAGTAAAAGGAAAAGGACATAAAAGGATAACCAGTAAAAGGAAAAGGACATAAAAGGATAACCAGTAAAAGGAAAAGGACATAAAAGGATAACCAGTAAAAGGACATAAGGACATAAAAGGAAAAGGACATAGGATAACCAGTAAAAGGAAAAGGAAAAGGATAAAAGGATAACCAGTAAAAGGAAAAGGACATAAAAGGATAACCAGTAAAAGGAAAAGGACATAAAAGGATAACCAGTAAAAGGAAAAGGACATAGAAGGATAACCAGTAAAAGGAAAAGGACATAAATGGATAACCAGTAAAAGGAAAAGGACATAGAAGGATAACCAGTAAAAGGAAAAGGACATAGAAGGATAACCAGTAAAAGGAAAAGGACATAAAAGGATAACCAGTAAAAGGAAAAGGATAACCAGTAAAAGGAAAAGGACATAAAAGACATAAAAGGATAACCAGTAAAAGGAAAAGGACATAGAAGGATAACCAGTAAAAGGAAAAGGACATAAAAGGATAACCAGTAAAAGGAAAAGGACATAAAAGGATAACCAGTAAAAGGAAAAGGACATAGAAGGATAACCAGTAAAAGGAAAAGGACATAAAAGGATAACCAGTAAAAGGAAAAGGACATAGAAGGATAACCAGTAAAAGGAAAAGGACATAAAGGATAACCAGTAAAAGGAAAAGGACATAAAAGGATAACCAGTAAAAGGAAAAGGACATAAAAGGATAACCAGTAAAAGGACATAAAGGATAACCAGTAAAAGGAAAAGGACATAGAAGGATAACCAGTAAAAGGAAAAGGACATAAAAGGATAACCAGTAAAAGGAAAAGGACATAACCAGGATAACCAGTAAAAGGAAAAGGACATAGAAGGATAACCAGTAAAAGGAAAAGGACATAAAAGGATAACCAGTAAAAGGAAAAGGACATAAAAGGATAACCAGTAAAAGGAAAAGGACATAAAAGGATAACCAGTAAAAGGAAAAGGACATAGAAGGATAACCAGTAAAAGGAAAAGGACATAGAAGGATAACCAGTAAAAGGAAAAGGACATAAAGGATAACCAGTAAAAGGAAAAGGACATAGAAGGATAACCAGTAAAAGGAAAAGGACATAAAAGGATAACCAGTAAAAGGAAAAGGACATAAAAGGATAACCAGTAAAAGGAAAAGGACATAAAGGATAACCAGTAAAAGGAAAAGGACATAAAAGGATAACCAGTAAAAGGACAAAGGATAACCAGTAAAAGAAAAGGATAACCAGTAAAAGGAAAAGGACATAGGATAACCAGTAAAAGGATAAAGGATAACCAGTAAAAGGAAAAGGACATAGAAGGATAACCAGTAAAAGGAAAAGGACATAAAAGGATAACCAGTAAAAGGAAAAGGACATAAAAGGATAACCAGTAAAAGGAAAAGGACATAGAAGGATAACCAGTAAAAGGAAAAGGACATAGAAGGATAACCAGTAAAAGGAAAAGGACATAGAAGGATAACCAGTAAAAGGAAAAGGACATAGAAGGATAACCAGTAAAAGGAAAAGGACATAAAAGGATAACCAGTAAAAGGAAAAGGAAAAGGACATAGAAGGATAACCAGTAAAAGGAAAAGGACATAAAAGGATAACCAGTAAAAGGAAAAGGACATAAAAGGATAACCAGTAAAAGGAAAAGGACATAAAAGGATAACCAGTAAAAGGAAAAGGACATAAAAGGATAACCAGTAAAAGGAAAAGGACATAGAAGGATAACCAGTAAAAGGAAAAGGACATAAAAGGATAGGATAACCAGTAAAAGGAAAAGGACATAGAAGGATAACCAGTAAAAGGAAAAGGACATAGAAGGATAACCAGTAAAAGGAAAAGGACATAAAAGGATAACCAGTAAAAGGAAAAGGACATAGAAGGATAACCAGTAAAAGGAAAAGGACATAAAAGGATAACCAGTAAAAGGAAAAGGACATAGAAGGATAACCAGTAAAAGGAAAAGGACATAAAAGGATAACCAGTAAAAGGAAAAGGACATAAAAGGATAACCAGTAAAAGGAAAAGGACATAAAAGGATAACCAGTAAAAGGAAAAGGACATAACAGGATAACCAGGATAAGGACATAAAAGGATAACAGTAAAAGGAAAAGGACATAAAAGGAAAAGGATAACCAGTAAAAGGAAAAGGACATAAAAGGATAACCAGTAAAAGGAAAAGGACATAGAAGGATAACCAGTAAAAGGAAAAGGACATAGAAGGATAACCAGTAAAAGGAAAAGGACATAAAAGGATAACCAGTAAAAGGAAAAGGACATAAAAGGATAACCAGTAAAAGGAAAAGGACATAGAAGGATAACCAGTAAAAGGAAAAGGACATAAAAGGATAACCAGTAAAAGGAAAAGGACATAAAAGGATAACCAGTAAAAGGAAAAGGACATAAAAGGATAACCAGTAAAAGGAAAAGGACATAAAAGGATAACCAGTAAAAGGAAAAGGACATAGAAGGATAACCAGTAAAAGGAAAAGGACATAAAGGATAACCAGTAAAAGGAAAAGGACATAAAAGGATAACCAGTAAAAGGAAAAGGACATAAAAGGATAACCAGTAAAAGGAAAAGGACATAAAAGGATAACCAGTAAAAGGAAAAGGACATAAAAGGATAACCAGTAAAAGGAAAAGGACATAAAAGGATAACCAGTAAAAGGAAAAGGACATAAAAGGATAACCAGTAAAAGGAAAAGGACATAAAAGGATAACCAGTAAAAGGAAAAGGACATAAAAGGATAACCAGTAAAAGGAAAAGGACATAAAAGGATAACCAGTAAAAGGAAAAGGACATAGAAGGATAACCAGTAAAAGGAAAAGGACATAGAAGGATAACCAGTAAAAGGAAAAGGACATAGAAGGATAACCAGTAAAAGGAAAAGGACATAAAAGGATAACCAGTAAAAGGAAAAGGACATAAAGGATAAAAAGGACATAACCAGTAAAAGGAAAAGGACATAAAAGGATAACCAGTAAAAGGAAAAGGACATAGAAGGATAACCAGTAAAAGGAAAAGGACATAAAAGGATAACCAGTAAAAGGAAAAGGACATAGAAGGATAACCAGTAAAAGGAAAAGGACATAAAAGGATAACCAGTAAAAGGAAAAGGACATAGAAGGATAACCAGTAAAAGGAAAAGGACATAGAAGGATAACCAGTAAAAGGAAAAGGACATAAAAGGATAACCAGTAAAAGGAAAAGGACATAGAAGGATAACCAGTAAAAGGAAAAGGACATAGAAGGATAACCAGTAAAAGGAAAAGGACATAGAAGGATAACCAGTAAAAGGAAAAGGACATAAAAGGATAACCAGTAAAAGGAAAAGGACATAGAAGGATAACCAGTAAAAGGAAAAGGACATAAAAGGATAACCAGTAAAAGGAAAAGGACATAGAAAAGGATAACCAGTAAAAGGAAAAGGACATAAAAGGATAACCAGTAAAAGGAAAAGGACATAGAAGGATAACCAGTAAAAGTAAAAGGAAAAGGACATAGAAGGATAACCAGTAAAAGGAAAAGGACATAAAAGGATAACCAGTAAAAGGAAAAGGACATAAAAGGATAACCAGTAAAAGGAAAAGGACATAAAAGGAGGATAACCAGTAAAAGGAAAAGGACATAAAAGGATAACCAGTAAAAGGAAAAGGACATAGAAGGATAACCAGTAAAAGGAAAAGGACATAAAAGGATAACCAGTAAAAGGACATAGAAGGATAACCAGTAAAAGGAAAAGGACATAAAAGGATAACCAGTAAAAGGAAAAGGACATAAAAGGATAACCAGTAAAAGGAAAAGGACATAAAAGGATAACCAGTAAAAGGAAAAGGACATAAAAGGATAACCAGTAAAAGGAAAAGGACATAAAAGGATAACCAGTAAAAGGAAAAGGACATAGAAGGATAACCAGTAAAAGGAAAAGGACATAAAAGGAATAGGATAACCAGTAAAAGGAAAAGGACATAAAAGGATAACCAGTAAAAGGAAAAGGACATAAAAGGATAACCAGTAAAAGGAAAAGGACAT
>CM065696.1:29069729-29072229 GCA_017654935.2 Phymorhynchus buccinoides
TTTTAGTCAAAGTATATATAAAATGTAATCGCATGTTCTGAGTAACGCATGGTGAAATGATCCTAGTGCATGCCAAACCTATGCATGCGTTTGAAGTTCTAATCAAATATGAAGGCGATTGAGCCTACAATTAGTATGTTAGGACAACAACAAAAACAAATAGTAATATTTCGCAACGAAGAATCGTCAAATTTATTTTTGAAGGAATTTCTTCACCCACATTGTGTTGAACAGGTGCATTAATAATAATAATCATATAGTAAAAAGCCAACTGTCCGTCCGTGTGTCCGTGTGTCCGTGTGTGTGTGTCTGAAACACGAAACGGGCCTTATAACTCCGCCGTTTTTCGACCGAATCGCTTCAAATTTGCTGTGAGCCCTCACGGGGCGATGGCAACGGCAACCGAGGCGGCCGTATCATTTGCGCGGTTTCGCAAATGCGCGAAACGCGCATCCAACGGCTTTTCGGCGCCCGTATCTCCGGTATTTCTGGACCGATTGCCTTCAAATTTGGCACATATATGACCGGAGACGGTGACTATCAATGTGCCAATCCGGAAGCGAATCCATTACTTAGGCGCATAACAGCAGCATGATGCAAAACGGGCCTTATAACTCCGCCGGTGTTCAACTGAATCGCGTCCAATTTGCTGTCAGGCTTGCTGTCACCGGGGCAAAGCCTGGCAGCAAATTTGAAGAAAATCGGGAGAGCGCGTCACTCTCAGAGCAGCGCCAACGGGAAACGGGGCTTTATAACTCTGCCGTTTCTTAACGAAATCGCTTCAAATTGCTGTACTCAGCGTTACCATTACTTGGCGTTACCATTACTAGGCGTTACCGTTACTAGGGAGAGCGCATCACTCTCAGAGCAGCGCCAACGCGAAACGGGGCCTTATAACTCCACCGTTTGTTTACCAAATCGCTTCAAATTTGCTGTACTCAGCTTTAACAATACTTGGCATTACCGTTACTAGGCGTTACCGTTACTAGGCGTTACTGGTACTCAGCGTTGCGCTAGTAATAATAATAATAATAATAATAATAATAGTACATTTATATATTAACCCATGCAAAATACAACATATAACTATTTTTATGTATGCTTGCAAACTTTCACGAAGAAAATCATCAGAAGTACTGAAGCAAAGCAAATAAACATTTTGGTACCTAATTTTGGGTGATAAAAACAGACAGACACGAAATGTTCAAACCAATCAAGCGGGGCTCGAGAAAGAAGAATAAGACAGACAGACAGACAGACAGAGACAGAAAGAAACAGAGACAGAGACATAAACAAAGAAAGGGACAGAAACATATAGACAGAACGAGAAACGGACAGAAAAGAGAGAGTCCTAGAAAAGGTTGTCAGAATATTAACTGTAATAATATAAGGGATATGGGAGGGGAGTGCTACAGGGAACAGCTATGAGATAAGACAGTAGTGAGGGGAGGGGAGGGGAGGGGAGGGGAGTGCTACAGGGAACAGCTATGAGATAAGACAGTAGTGAGGGAGGGGAGGGGAGGGGAGGGGGGGGGGGGAGGGGAGTGCTACAGGGAACAGCTATAAGATAAGACAATAGTGAGGGGAGGGGAGGGGAGGGGAGGGGAGGGGAGGGGAGTGCTACAGGGAACAGCTATGAGATAAGACAATAGTGAGGGGAGGGGAGGGGAGGGGAGGGGAGGGGAGGGGAGTGCTACAGGGAACAGCTATGAGATAAGACAGTAGTGAGGGGAGGGGAGTGGAGGGGAGGGGAGGGGAGGGGAGGGGAGTGGAGTGCTACAGGGAACAGCTATAAGATAAGACAATAGTGAGGGGAGGGGAGGGGAGGGGAGGGGAGGGGAGGGGAGTGCTACAGGGAACAGCTATGAGATAAGACAGTAGTGAGGGGAGGGGAGTGGAGGGGAGGGGAGGGGAGGGGAGGGGAGTGGAGTGCTACAGGGAACAGCTATAAGATAAGACAATAGTGAGGGGAGGGGAGGGGAGGGGGGGAGGGGAGGGAGTTTGCTCAATGCTACAGGGAACAGCTATAAGATAAGACAGTAGTGAGGGGAGGGGAGAGGGGAGGGGAGGGGAGGGGTTGGGGGAGGGTATATTTTAGTGCTGGTGGGTGGAGCGGGGTGTCTCAATGCTTGTCAATATCAACGTCAGAAGTGGTGTCCAATTCCCCCCGCCCCTCCCCAACCGACCCATTAACACCTTTCTCCGATTTTATCTATCTGCCCCCCACCCCCACCCACCCCCCCCCCCCCCTTTTTTTGTTTGTTTGTTTGCTGTTGTTCTTTTTCTCTCTTCTCTATTTCAAGACTTCAAGAACAAACCGTTCTCCTGTCTGTCTGTCTGTCTGTCTGTCTATCTGTCTGTCTCTCAGTCTGTCTCGCTCCATTTAGTCTTAGTTGGGTCCCCGTCTTGTGAATTAGGGTGCTTATGTTTTGGCTTTATGACATTTAATAGTATGTAAGGTTGGTTTAAAACCCTTTCACCGCCAATGTCGCATTTATGC
>CM065696.1:29079729-29094729 GCA_017654935.2 Phymorhynchus buccinoides
CACACCACCATCAATCACCACCGCCCACCGTTATTACTATTCAGGGCTTCTGCAAAAGTAGAGAGTGTGCGTATTCACGCGCTAGAGCTCTCAAATCACCCTCTAGAATGTCAAACCTTGCCTGAGATTTACCCTTTAAAATCTCAAGTAGGGGGTGAAGTGATGCGTTACAACGATGGTTTGTGCGTTAACCCAGCCGTTAATTTTCAGTAAGATAACGATGTTATCATCTGAATAGTCTGCTAGGCCAAGCTAGGCTACCGCCACAATGAGGAGTCACTGACCTAGATATAACATTCTTAAAAGATCGAGCAGAAACTGCCAGAACGCAGTAATCATTGAAACCTCATTGTTCAATGGCAGACCCTTTTCTCAAACTCCAATACAAATCGTTTCAAACACTTGATATTCCTTTCGTCAACATGCCACCAGTCTGGCAAGTGTTAAAGGGGCACCCTGACGGATGAGTTGTTTGCAAGAAACACGTCGAGATCACCAGAAAGACTGCCTTTTCAAGGATCGGAACACTCACTTTGCTCTGGTTTCCTATAAATTAAACCGTCAAAACGGCGATTCCTCCTTGGCGGAGATGCCGGAGAGAGTAGCCATTTTGGATGGGGTGGGTGAAGGTCACTCATTGTGGTTAAACGTTTTCTTTTTTTGTAGTGCAGTAAAAAACAAATTGGAGCTGTTTCCTTTGTTGTGAGCGAAACTCCTTTAGATAATCTGCATAAAAAAGGAACTAAAAAGGTTTGCATTGCGAAAATTTCGTGCAAACGATCGGGTCTAAACGCAGGCGGCCATTAGAAAAGAGACGTCACACGCCTTCTCTTTGGGTGAAAGGATTTGACTTCCAGCACCTCCGCCAAGGAGGAATCGCCGATTTGACGGTTTGATTTCTAGAAAACCAGAGCAAAGTGAGTGTTGCAATCTCTGTAAAGGGTGCTTCCTTGGTGATCTGGACGTGTTTCTTACAACAAAACTCATCCGCCAGGGTGGCCCTTTAAACAAAACTTGAGGACAAAGAAGAAGAAACAGGCTGTTAATCAAAACCGAAAACAGGCGCGAAAATAAAGTAATCATTAGGTGTATCATTATGAGTGAAGAGACTGTGTTGTGTGCGCGTGTGCATGTACGTGCGCACGTGTGTCTGTGTACGTGCCGTGCACTTTCGTAGGAAGTAGGTTCTTGACCATTTAAAACTTGAAACTGGGGGTGAAAACACCCCTTAACACTGTAAACAGGGGGTGAGCATAGCCCTTAAGGGAAAGGACAATCAGAAGCCCCGACTATTACTGCCTCCCACATCTACTTTCAAATGGCCTTGTTACGTGTATTGGCCACTGCAACGACCACCTTTTGCAAGAGTGAATGCCCTTGGTGGGTGGGGGGAAGATGCTTGAGTACTGACCAAACAAGGGAATGACTCGCCAAAAACCCAATTTGAGGCCACTGAATGTCTGCCTTTTGCAAGAGTGAATGCCCTTTTGGATACTGACCAACAAGGGCTTAACTCTTGCCGTCAAGGGCGTTAGTAACCCTAGTTGCAATGGCCAGTAGTGTCATGTTGTTGGGGGGTTTCCCCCAAGATTTCAAGGTATATCTATTTCCACACAAAAAACACTATGGGTATACCCTTGTTGCCATACACAACAAATCATACTTTCAAAAAAGAGCTTATCCTTGCACAAGAATACACAAAAAGGTTTTTTTCCTTCTCTCCATCACTCCCACCTTTGATTTTTTTTTTCCTCGCATTTATATTTTTTCTGATTCCTTCTTTTCTTTCTTCTCTTCGTTTTTCTTTTCTTCGTTTTCATTGTATTTTACACACGAAAAAAGTTGGGGGGGGGGGGGGTAAATGCAAAGAGCCAAGGGGGCATCTCTGTGTCCGTTTCTGTCTGCCTCTTCGTCTCTCTTCTTCCTTCCATACCTCTCAGATGTTGTTGTTGTTGGCATAGCCTGGCTAAAAGACTCCAGGGATCATCCCAACAGTTGAAGCACTTGATCGCACACTATGGTACAAATGCGTCAGCTAGGGAGGGATGAGAACATTACGTGTGTGACCGTTTTTGATTACCCCGCCACGTGAGCAGCCACACTCCGTCTTCGGGGGATACCTCTCAGATACTTACTACCTTTGTTCATCTTTCAGTTTTTGCCTATGTCCATTCCTTTATTTATTTATTTTTATTTTTTTGTGATGACGAGGGCAGAAGAGATACGTCACTTGAAAAGCGAATCCCTTTGCATTGTCTAATGTAACTTAGGTCTGTTATATTTCGTCATGCTGATTGTGAAAAGGACACTAATTGTCAATTCACCTTATAACCTTCTTTTATTAACTGACCATCACGAATGAATGAAATTCTGCTTAGCGTCCTCTGGTCTGGAACAGACACATATATGGGACATTAGTACATAATTATAAAGATGGTGGGAACTATCTTGGAGGCAATGCCCGGCGGCAGTGCAACACCAGGAAAGTCCCGATTTTGTAACAATACAGATGTGTATGTTATGCATTATATACATCTTCTGACCATCACGACAGCACACGGTTTGATTAAATTCAAGAAAGACGCCAAGCCGTACACCGGTGTGCTCCCGTTAATTCTTCTCTTTGAGGACGAGACGTGTATGAGTGAGCAAGTGAGTGAGTGTTCTACACGCGCGCGCGCGCACGCACACACACACGCATACACGCGCGCATGCACGCACGCACGCACGCACACGCGCACGCACACACACTCACACGCACACGCACGCACGCACACGCACACGCACACACACACACACACCATCCACTCAATGTTCAACTTCAATCCTTTGTCTGTGTTTCCCCAGGAGAGTAGACCCACCATGGACGATGCCCTTATGACGTCATCATCATCATCCTCGTTGTTGTTGTCGTCGTCGTCATCACCATGGCTTTCCCACGACGTCAGCCGGGACTTACTGCCAGCGTCACAAACACTCGTCAAAACCACCGGGTATCTTAATCATCATCATCATCATCATCCCGAAACCGCCGTGGCGGAAGGATTCACGGCTGAGATGTTGACCTCCCCTCCGGAGGGAGAGATCGTGAGTGACATGTTCTACGCGGATTCGAACACCGAACTCACACACGGTGGTAGCAGCTCCGGATATTTCCACCCTCATCCCTATTATCATCCTCATTCTTATCCTTATCCTTATCTTCAACCCGGCACCGCCCGAGCAGCAACAGCAGCAACAGCAGCATCAGCGGCAGCAGCAGTGCAAGCGTTCAGAAGTCCGCATGGTGAGTTTGACTTTGTCTTGTTTGCATATCTGCGACCCAGCACCACAAAAGGGACATTAAGTCGCTGGGCTAGTTTCTCGTAACAGGCTTGGAAAGTCAAAAATCTAATTTTTTGTCAATTTTGAGTTATGGGTATTTTCGTGTTCTCTATCTTTCATACTTATAAAGGACAATCTTTAATATGGTCTATAAATGGTCTTATAAGTGCTTTAAAACGAGTAGGTCAATGCAGTTTCTTCAGCTAGGCTAGACTTCAGACTGTGTTTTTTTTAAATGGCCGACACTCGCCATACTAATTTTAAATGCTCATAACTCTGGAACGGAAACACATTCAAGAATGGTTCTTGTATCATGAGAAAGAGAATTGTCTGATGTTTTCAAATGTATGCTTTTCTCAGAATGGCCATTTTGACACTTGATGTCCTTTCGTGGTGCTGGGTCACAATTCTGTGCAATAGCATTCATGAAGTCGAATAAAACATTCATCACTCTGTATTCATTTATTGTTTGTGGCACAAGCCACAAACCTATAACTCACTTTGTCGGTCTATCTGTCGGTCGGTCTGTCGGTCAGTCGGTCGGTCCAAAATTGTCGCACTTCAAATCGAGGCTGACAAAATTGTTGCACTTCAAATCGAGGCTGCTCTTTAAAATGATGTTTCGTTTTCAATACATTGTCGCACTCCACAAACGACTGCGAATCCGCGCTTGTTTTTATACCACGCGTAGTTAGGAACGCGACCATATCGTGATCGTGTGCACACAAGAAATCATATCAATTATGTACATACGTAACGTAATAATTATAAGCATGACATACTCATACGCATAGGCCTACATACACACGCACACACAGCCCCGACAATGCATAACACTGGTGTATATTAGGTTCATACGCATACATCATAGTTTTTACATACATATAGGCAGTCCTGGGTCATCCCTGATTTTGAGGATGAACCTTGGTCTGTCTCAATGTGGCTGTTTCTACTTTGCTAGACGACTTGGTGCCGAAAATAATTTGGTGAAAGGAGTTAATTAGAGAGAGAGTTACCTTCCCTTACTTTACTATATACATCAAACGCTCGCGCGCGCACATAAACACACACACACACACCAATCTTTTAATATCCTCCCGCCCTCCCTCTCTCACCACTAACTTACACGCACAAACGCAAATAAGAAACACAAAACTAGTATAACAATACTGGCACAGTACCAACAAAAAAAGTATAATAATGATATAATTGAACCAGAGCCCGTTAACTGCCACACACGGCTTTGTTTTGCAGGGAAAACCGAATAAAATCGTCCATATGTTACACCCTTATATATATATAAATATTTTTCTCTTGCATCCTTCCGGGCCAAAAAAAGGGAGAGGAAAGGTTGGGGTTAGAAAGGCAGATAGATGCTGAATTCTGAACTTATTGAATACGAATACGAATACGAATATTTATTGAGGGTAAATAGATAAGTCGCTGAATGGTTTGGCCCCATCATATCTCTCTGATCTTCTATCGATTTATACTCCCACTAAACTGCTTCGCTCCTCCTCTGACACTCACGTTCTGCAGATCCCCCGTTTCCGTGCCAGAACTCTTGGCGAACGTTCTTTTTCTTTCCAAGCTCCCTCCTCCTGGAACGGCCTCCCTTCTGCACTCCGAACCTCAAACAGCCTCTCTTCTTTCAAGTCCTCCCTCAAAACAACTCTCTTCAAAACATAATCTTTCTCCTCCTCCTCCTGCAAAGGTTATCCATTGAGTCATGTGTGTGCGTGTGCGCGCGCGCGTGTGTGTGTTTTGTTGGTGTGTGTGTGTGTGTGTGTGTGTGTGTGTGTGTGTGTGTGTGTGTGTGTGTGTGTGTGTGTGTGTGTGTGTGTGCGTGCGTGCGTGTGCGTGTGTGTGCGTGTTTGACCTCAAGTTCGTGTGAGTGTTTTGTGTGTTGTCTAGCTTTTCATTTTGTTAGTATTGTTTTTATCATGATTGTAAGCGCTTAGGGCTTTTGTTAAGATTAAGCGCCCTAAATATTCATTATTATTATTATTATTATTATTATAAGCAGAAGCTTTTTTTTACACCATGCATTCGAAAAATAGCAAACAAAAGCCAAAACAACAAGAGAGAGAGAACATAAAGGAAGAAGAAAAAAAGAAGGAAAGAAAAGAAGAACAAGACGTAACGCAACAACCTCACACAAAAAATCAAAATACACATTGAAAACAAAGAAAAAATATAAGAAAAACAATGGAAATACAAATTATATAGCAATCAAATTATCTGAAAAAAGGTTTTGAAACATACGTTTAGCATACAACACACACACATTATGGGCATGCATAGAACATACACATTAAGGTCTGTGTACACGTTAACATTATTCACGAGATATTTCTATTTCCCCATGGCTACACAGTGATAGCCCACTCTTCATATGACTTACAGCTCACTGTGTTGCCATGGGGAAATGGTAACTATCTCGTGCATAATGTTAACGTGTACACAAACCTTAAACACATATAAACATCAATTCATACAAGCACAACCACGTTTACACTCCTACACGCCCACATGAAGGTATTCGCGATCGTAATCACAGGAACTAGCGCATCAACATTCGTGAACATTGCAAAAAGGCAATATACTCACAGGGCCGGACCTCAGTTTTTAAGGGGTGGGGGCTAATTCATCGAAGGTGCGAAGCCCCCTTAGGGGGGTCCGGGAGCATGCTCCCCCGGAAAAATTGTAAATCCGAGAAGCAAAAATAGTGCAATCTGGGCATGAAATAAAGGACTAATGCCATTACTGTTCATACCCCTATTGAAACATGTTTTGAACCATTAAGTGCCTATCAACTGGTGGTGCTGGTGAGTGCTAGGTATAGCCCGCGAGGAAATTTAGCTGCCGCTCGGCGACATGAATTGCTTGGGGTTTGTTTTAGGAAAAGGGTGGGGGCTATAACCCCTAAGCCCCCCTAAGCCCTGACTCATGTTCGTTTACTTTTTCAACATTTGCATACAACCGTTTCCATCTTCTTTTTCATTTAGGTTTGAAAGTGGTAATAGAGGGTGGGAACGGTGTGTGGAAAGCTCTGGGAAATGGGCCGGGGGTGAGTGACAATGATGAAGGACAAAACAAGAAGAGATAAGACAAATACAATGGAACCTCCCTAGTAAGACCTCCCCTATTACGTATGACTCCCTCTAATAAGTGACCCCCAAACATGTTACCGGTTTCCCCCCTTCATACGCCCTTTACTCAAAAGGCTTTCATCATTGGTTGACATTAGCCTGTAGTAGGGGGCCAACAGTAACATGAGAGCTGTACAATAGATGATTTTCTACAGTAATGGAAAATCACGGTACAGCTTAGTCTCTTGTGGAAGACTATGACTCTCCAGCCCTTGCACCGGCTCTGGTGCTGCAGCCAAATGGGATGGGATGGCCTTTGGGGACCTTCCTCAACGCCAGCTGTATCCTCAAATCCCTTTGGCCGCGAGAATGGGGATGTACCCTGGGCAAGGCATCTCCGCTGTAAACAAATTCTCGCCCAGCCCGCCAGAATAGTGTCTGCCCCATCTGCTATCTGGCAGTCATGGTCGGAAACGACTGAATGGAAAACGCGTAGCAGCTTCCGTGCTCTTACTTAAAGTTACAACCACCCTCAGTCGCCACTTCGATGTTACTCAAGACTCCTCTAGCCTCTAGGTCTTGACCAAGGGTAGCCTATTTGTTGTGTCCTGTGCCAGTCCACTCTTCTCTGTCGGTCATTATAGAGAACTATGTATGTATACAAGTCGACAAAAGTTAAGGATCACATTATTAATCCCTTCTGACTTTCTAAGACTGGCCGTAATGTTCTTTGGGAAACCGTTGTTAAAAGAACTGTATCACGCTTTCGTCAAACAGTGGGCGCTAGTGTGTTATTGTCAGTAAAGGAATGTGGAGAATGTTATTATTGTACTAGTGTGTTATTGTCAGTAAAGGAATGTGGAGATCGTTAAAAAACAAAAAAGAACAAAAAACAGTGTGCAGTAGCTATGTACAATACTTTGTTTTAGCATCTGCGTGCATTCTCTCTCTGTGTGTCTCTCTGCCTCTGCCTCTCTCTCTCTTGACATGGGCCAATGGCCTATTCATTACAACCATCCAGTGTTCAGTGTTATCTGTCTCTGTCTGTCTGTCTCTTTTTAATTGTTTTTGTTTTTTAAATTTGTTTTTCGTTTATCCAAGGACAGATTGTAAGAATAGGCATCGCCTAAAATCTTTATCCTTGTCAAATAACGTTTTCCAGTGTCCAGTGTCCAGTGTCTCTCTCTTTCTCTCTTTTCAAAAGCCCTCTTCCATGAAACAAGATAAACATTTTGCGATTGATTGAGAAAAAAAAGAGTAATTGTAATTTACAAAGAAAGGTGTTTTAAGGATTTATTCAGGCCTACCAGGTTAGATCTCTTTTCGTGTGCATGCTATTGACAGCTAAGTCATTCACAGAACGGCTAATGTATAACTATAAGGTATGTCTCAAACTTTTGATGACTAGCGTAGCAACAAACGCTCCAGACTAGCCTACAGAATGTTTGAAAGATAGAATAGGTTGAGAATTTAGAACCATCACATCAGAGATTGCAATCTACACTGAAAGTCCCTTTAAACTCCCCTGCCCTTCAGTCTTATAGCTCGGTCAGCAATCTTTAGGGCCGGTTTCCGATGACATTGTATTGTGCAATATCGCCGCCATTTTCTTTTGGCTGGTACATAATTGAGACTCACAAACCCGAGAGCTACCACAGAAAGGGGAAGCCATTATCGAAGCGTGAACAGAATTCGGAGTTAGGCCTACTCTTCTTCGTAGAATGTGAAAAATGTGTGTCAAAGTCAAAGTCAAAAATACTTGATTGTCTCGTTTTGTCTCGTTATTGTCTCGTTTTGGAGAATTTACAGTGTGGTCTCACACAAGCACAATACAAACAGGAAAACACATTTTCACGCATTACAAAAAATGAAACCAAAACTAAGGATAGGAATGGTCAACGCATCATGTTTCACAAGAAGTTGGACATAATTTGGAATCGATGCAAGCAACTATCACAACACATTAAGAACCGCCCTCTTTCCCCACCGTTTCTTTCCTTGCATTCCTTTACCCACCCACGCCCCTAGCCCTAATTCACTCAAGAACAAGAGTCGGTATAACAGAAAGTTCATTTACATGGAAAGCAAATCATGCAATACAAAACTCAATGCAGTCTGTACAATGGAAACATTTAACAAGGAATAGCTCAGTTCCCAACATTTCATGCGTCTCTCTCTCTCTCTCTCTCTCTCTCTCTCTCTCTCTCTCTCTCTCTCTCTCTCTCTCTCTCTCCCCCCCCTCTCTCTCACGCACGCACAGAAGCACACAGATCTGCAGACACCCACAGACACACAGACACACGCACGCACACACACACGCGCACACACACACACACTCACACCACTGTGCAGGCTTTTGACACGACCATATTAGGCCAACTGATAGGTGTGTGTGTGGTTGTGTATGTGTATGTGAGTGAGTGCGCGTGCGTGTGTGTGTGTGTGTGTGTGTGTGTGTGTGTGTGTGTGTGTGTGTGTGTGTGTGTGTGTGTGTGTGTGTGTGTGTGTGTGTGTGTGTGTGTGTGTGTGTGTGTGTGTGTGCTTAGCCAATCATGTGTACATCTGCGTGTGGAAACGTGTGTGTGTAGGCCCATTTGTTATATCAAGGCAAGGCAAGGCAAGAGTCTGCATGTAGCCTAGGTTTGAGTGCACCAATGTATATATGCGTATGCACATGATGCATAGTTATGTCCGTATGAATGATTATGTAGGTTCAAACGTGGAAGGCAGCTGTGGTCTTCATTGCAGCCTAAGTAATAACGGAGTATTGCCTTGAAGGCAAACCATACACCCACCCACCTCTTGATCATATCGATTTATTTTCTATGTCATCGTGATATATTTTACTTCTTTGAGTCGCCTCTCAAGCATTGATTGTGACTGTATTGTTAGCTTTATGTCTGTCTTTGTCTTTCTCTCTTTCTGTGCCTGTCTGTCTGTCTACAACCTGAATAGTTTCCCTCTGTAGTAACAATTTTCACAACATTAGTTCTTTTTGTGCTCCCAGTTTCATTTAAAGACCCACTGACCCACCCACCTTGTTTTTTGTCTAGGTAGCTGTGACCCACATACAAATGTCCCCAACTTCAAATTCAGGCTGCTCTTTAAAATGATGTTTCGTATTCAATTTGGGGACATTTGTATGGGAGTCAAACCTGGTCAAAACACGATTTCTTACCAGCTATAATAGAGGGAAAACCCGTGAAACCCGTGATTTTGACACGTGACCTGGTGGGTCTTTAACAGGAGTACGTTTCACTTAGAACGATGGCGTCTCTCTCTCTCTCTCTCTCTCTCTCTCTCTCTCTCTCTCTCTCTCTCTCTCTCTCTCTCTGTATGTTTGTCGGACCGTGTGTAAATGTATGTGCGTGTGAAACATCTGTGTATTCTATTTCACCGTCCTTAAACTACTGAACAGATTTTTTTAAATAGAACTTGGTAGAATGGTTTCCCAAGTCCTGCTGCTGCTGCTGCTGCTGCTGCTGCTGCTGCTGCTGCTGCTACTACTACTACTACTACTACTACTACCATTACCACTACTACTACTACTACTACTACCACCACCACCACCACCACCACCACTACTACTACTACCACTACCACTAACACTACCACTACCACCACCACCACCACCACTACTACTACTACTACTACTACTACTACTACTACTACTACTACTACTACTACTACTACTACTACTACTACTACTACTACTACTACTACTACTACTACTACTACTACTACTACTACTCCCACCACCACCACTACTACTACTACTACTACTACTACTACTACTACTACTACTACCACCACTACTACTACTACTACTACTACTACTACTGCTACTGCTACTACTACTACTACTACTACTACTACTACTACTACTACCACTACTACTACTACTACTACTACTGCTACTACTACTACTGCTACTACTACTCCCACTACTACCACCACCACTACTACTACTACTACTACTACTACTTCTACTACTACAGCATGTTTTTGCTTATACAATGTTCCCATCTGGAAATAAAATTTTGACTTGACTACTACTACTACTATTACTACTACTACTACTCTAATAATAATAATAATAATAATATTAATAATAATAATAGAATTACAAGAGGATGAAGTGCCAAGTGGTTAGGTTCGGGGTAAGGATAAAGGAAGACAGCATCCACTCCACGACCTAAATAAGTGCCAAAAGACCCCGCACTTTGGACTAAAACTGAAACCTGTATACTTGTACGTGACCATTGTCACATCTCTCTTTCATTACTGACCACTCACCTCGCTGATAACCAGAAATAACTGACGCAGTGCAAACCTACACGTTTGCGCGCTGTTTATTTACTTCATGAAGTTTAGTTAGTTAGGGTGTTTGGGGGGGGGTTTTCCCCCCATCAAGCCAAACACGAAACGCGGGTTAAAAATGGAAAGCAACCCGATGCCGAGTTGCATCCCTTTGTTTGAATTGTGTAATAACCTCAAGGGAAGGATAAATCATCGAATATCAATTCAAAATGTTAGAACATTGTTCAATGGACAACACTGTAAATATTCGCAAAATATCACAAAACTCTGCTCTTATCTTTCACTGCACGTCTTCTTTTTTAACCCCTTGACTGCCGTGTAACGTATCACGTACTGTCTTCATGACATCACTGATGACGTCTTCAGATGAAAAGGAATAACTCTGATAAGCTGGCTTTTGCTCTATCACAGTCAAGAGAGTTATATCCCCAGACCATTTTGGCAGATTGGCTCTATCAGTTGTCTTTTTCATGGCATGATTGGTACAAGGATTTTTTCTTCAATTTCCTCTGGCAGTCAAGGGGTTAATGACAAAAAGACACAGTCAACGAAACATGACTAAAAAACAAGCGCGAAATCGCAATAGTTTGTGGCACGCGGTCTATTTTTACCACTCCAATCATGAGTCATCTCCCCTGGCTTTTCAATAATTTTAATCTGTGAACCAGAATGTTATCTCTGCACCATTAATTTTCGTAACTTTTTATATCTTTTGGAAAACATTTAAAACTATGTATCCTACTTATACTCATCAAAAGAAGCACCGCATACTCGTCGTGTCTGTTGTAGTGTCTGTATTACGTATGTTTATTATTTTATACGCTTTTAAAATACATCATTTTAAAGAGCGGCCTCAATTATTTTGAAGTGTAGCCTCGATTTGAAGTGCGACAATTTTGTCAAAATGTGCGACAATTTTGGACCGACAGACAGACAAACAGACAGACAGACAGACCGACAAAGTGAGTTATAGTTAAAAACCAATGACATGGGGTGATGTTCTACATTAACTTTTGTCCAACATTTCTAAAATGCCCCCCCTTTCGCAGCGTACTGACCAACGGTAATTGGAACACTAGCAAATTAAAGACTAGGATATTCTGTATCCGAACTGCTATCCTAATTGATTTTCAAGTGGAATACATCATACTCTGTGCAAATCTCTGAACGCAACCATATTTGTGGCCCACGAAAGGGACATTAAGTTTCAAAATGACCATTCTGAAACAATGGTCCAGTTACAATCTTCAGACAATCCTCTTTCAAATGATAGAAGGATCATTCTTGTAATTTTCTTCGTTATAGAGTTATGAGCATTCAAAGTTGGTTGTTGGTTGGGTGACTGTCGGCCATTTTGAGAAATCGCAGTCTAAAGTTTAGCCTAGCTGAAGAAAATGCTTCAATCTACTCATTTCAAAGCACTTTTTGGAGTACTTTGAGACCATAATAAAGATTATCCTGTATACATATGAAAGATGAGATGTTAGAGAGCACGAAAAGACCCATAACTCAAAACTGATAAAAAATGATATTTGTGACTTTGCAAGCCTTTTATTAGAAACTAGCCCAGCGACTTAATGTCCCTTTCGTGGTGCTGCGTCACATGTAATTGAAACCTGATCGCAATAAATTATTTTGAGTTAAGGTTTCGCGCATTTTGAGTTATAAAAGATCGTTAATGCGTATTGTAAGGTGTTGAGAAAACTGAAAACAATATTGTAGGTTTTTTTGCCTCTTACGTGCGAACGATTCTTTCCAGTTTTGAACGGTTAGTGTATGTTGTAGTGTGGCTGGGCCTCTATCGTTTACATGCAATGCAAAATGTCTGTAGGTTCAAAGAGAAGAGAAACACATATTCCTTGCTTAGGGGAGGAAGGGGGGGGGGGGGGGCGTTTGGCCCCACCGAGCCATACTAGACATTCAGGTCCAACAATTACTAACTGCAGTACCAGGTAGGGGCAGAAGATGCTTCTACTATTTCTAAGCAATGAACTGGAATAGTAAGTGTGCATACTGTGCCTAAGGTACATCCTAAGGTAGCCTAAGGTTAGTCCCTTCTCCTGCCACCTTTTCTCAAGAAACACTCTGAACGTTTCCTCCGGCCGACGTCGGACTTGCTGGGGCCTAACGTGCTATCTCTTAGTTAGGCGCATAACGGCAGCATGACGCACCTGCGCTCATAATTGACAGGAAGCTAACTGTCTGGGCGATCGAAGAAGAAGAAGAAGAAAAAGAAGAAGAAGAAGAAGAAGAAGAAGAAGAAGAAGAAGAAGAAGAAGAAGAAGAAGAAGAAGAAGAAGAAGAAGAAGAAGAAGAAGAAGAAGAAGAAGAAGAAGAAGAAGAAGAAGAAGAAGAAGAAGAAGAAGAAGAAACACACAAAGCAACCTTTCCTTGGCGGAGGTGACCACCACTACGTGCAGTGGGACAGTGGCACGCACGGAAGCCACTGACCACTGACGACCACTAGACGGTCACTTAAGTGGTCAGTGGCGGAACACTTCTAATTACAACGACAATAATTAGTTAAGAGCCTTAAGATGGCAGAAGAAGGGTGGTGAGGGAAAGAGGCGAGGTTTCCGTTCCGTTGTCCCTGACCGTCAAAGAAGAAGAAGAAGAAAAGAAAAGAAAAAGGAGAAAGAAAAAAAAAGTTTAAAACAAAGAGAAGAAAAAAAGAAGAAGAAACAAGATGGCAACGCCATGTAAACGTAGTCCCAGTTACCAGCAACACACACACATAATTATATTCCCCCTCTCTCTCTCTCTCTCACACACACACACACACACACACACACACACACACACACACACACACACACACACGCACGCACGCACACACACATAAGACCTTCCCCTTGACCTTGAGCGGTACCCCATCGCCTGAATTACCGCACCTACACGCCGAATTTGAAGACTGTAAGTCCAATGGTGTAGATGGTACAGCCCCTTAAATATTTTGCGTTTCCGGGGTCATACGCCAAGGTTAAGGTCACGACAACAATAATTTATGCTCGGATGCCTTCCTCCCTTGTTTACACACCACCACACAACATTTGAAGCGATTCTGTCTAGCCGTTCGAGAGATATCCTTGGGACAGGCAGGAAAACATATCTGCTGGCTCTCACTCTCACTGTCCTATTGGACCCTTCAAATTGTCTTCCACCGCATTCCCTCAATGATGCTGATCACGAACATAATGTGGTTATTGTGGCCTAATTTAAGCCAACCGTTTTGAAACTGTGAGCACTTGTTTTCGGAGCCCCCTCAGGTCTCACTGTGCTATTGGCCCCCCTCAACATGTCACGTGCAGCATCTAGACACCATCAGGAACTATTCTGCCACGTTTTGTTCAGATTGGTTCAGTGGTTTAGGCGCTATGAAGTGGAACACATTTCGGTGACTTGCACACGCACGCGCGCACGCGCACACGCACACGCACACACACGCACGCACACACACACGCACGCACACACACGCACGCACACACACACACAAACACACACACAAACACACACACACACAGCCTCAATTTGAAGTTGGGGACATTATTTGTATGTGACAGCTACCCAGAAAAACAGCAAGGGACTTAATCGTGGTGCGTCAGTGTGTCTTTAAAGAACATGTACTGCATTATTGTTCCTACTAGTTGTAGCATTTAAATTATACTGCACCTTTCCAGTAAGACTCTTGCATCATGGAGGTTTTTGTGTTAAAGGTAGACCCTGACGGATGAGTTTTTGCAAGAAACACGTCGAGATCGCCAGAAAGACAGACTTTTCAAGGATACGAACACTCACTTTGCTCTGGTTTCCTAGCAATTAAACCGTCAAAACGGCGATTCCTCCTTGGCGGAGATGCCGGAGAGAGTAGCCATTTTAGATGGGGTGGGTGGAGGTCACTCATTGTGGTTGAAGCTTCTTTTTTTGTAGTACAGTAAAAAAAACCACAATTGGAGCTGTTTCCTTTATTGTGAGTGAAACTCCTTTCGATAATCTGTATACAAATTTTAAAAAGAAAAGAATAAAAAGGCTTGTATTGCGAACATTTTGTGCAAACGATTTGGTCTAAACGCATACGGCCATTAGAAAAGAGACGGCACGCGCCCTATTTGACTTCCAGCACCTCCGCCAAGGAGGAATCGCCGATTTGACGGTTTGATTTCTAGGAAACCAGAGCAAAGTGAGTGTTGCAATCTCTGTAAAGGGTGTTTTCCTGGTGATCTGGACGTGTTTCTTACAAAAACTCATCCGTCAGGGTGGCCCTTTA
>CM065696.1:29097229-29099729 GCA_017654935.2 Phymorhynchus buccinoides
CACCCACCCCTCTCTCTCTCTCGTTCTCTCTGTCCCTCCCTCTTATCTTTCTCTCTTTCTCTCTCTCTCTTTCTATCTGTCCCTCCCTTTCTTCTCTGTCTCTCCCCTGCCCCCCCCCCCCCCCCCCTCTCTCTCTCTCTCTCCAACTTCGTTCATTGATGCCTTGAATCGCTATGTATGCCCATATATCTGTTGCCCGATTGTTTTGTCCTAGTCTTGTTTTCCGTCCCAATGACAGTTTGTAAGAATGGGCTTGGCCTAAAATATCAATCCTTGCGTAATAAAGGGTTTTTTTTAAGTTTCCAAGTCTCTCTCTCTCTCTCTCTCTCTCTCTCTCTCTCTCTCTCTCTCTCTCTCTCTCTCTCTCTCTCTCTCTCTCTCTCTCTCTCTCTCTCTCTCTCTCTCTCTCTCTCTCTCTCTCTCTCTCTCTCTCTCTCTCTCTCTCTCTCTCTCTCTCTCTCCGTACGTTTGGCTGCCTGCATCCGTCCATGAATTTGTATTTCTGTCTGTTTTTCACCGGCAACTTGGATAACTTGCTGAATGACTAAATGAACAGAGTTTTAAATGTAGAATGGAGACAAACGAGAAAACGCAAAAACAAGAACTGATGTAATAATGATAATAATAATAATAATAATAATAATAATAATAATAATCAATGACGGAATAAATTATTCCAAGAATCAGCCAATCATAGAACCCATCACCTAATGAATGATTTAACCAATGAAACAACGTTGAATGATTGAAAGTAAGAATGAATGGATGAATTAATTAATTAATTAATTAATTAAATGAATGAATGAACGAACGAATAAATGAACGAATAACTGAATGCGTGCATGCATCTTTCAAATCAGTCATATCAATCCATATAATGTCTTTTTCTCTTTTTTGTTTTGGCACAGGTACGAGTATGTCTTCGCTCTACCCTTCCCCCCACCACCACCACCTTCCCCGCCCCTCCCCCCTCCCTCCTCCTCCTACCTGGTTGAGTGCGGGTGGGGAAGCCGACAGAACCGTGCTTCCCCAGGCACACGGCCCTTCCTCCTCCTCCTTCTTCTCCTCCTCCTCCTCTTCTTCTTCCTCAGCGTGGCCCACGAGCCTCCCCCTCCCCCGCCTCGCACTTCCCCCGACGACCTACCTTCAGCTATCCTGCTCCAGCCACCCCCTTTTCTTCAGACCCTCTGGGGGTGGCGTCTTCTGGGTGGATCATGACGTCCTCGTCCTCCTCGGCAACTCCCATGACGGACCAGACTGGTGTACAGCACCAGCAGCAACAACAGCACCCGCAGCAGCAACAACAACAACAGCAACAACAATTATCAGGTTCTCTACCGACCTTGACCCATCCTTCTTCTCTGTCTTCGGACCCTTCTTCAGTTTCCTTCTCGTCTTCTTCTTCGTCGTCGTTCGTTGTCTCTTCGGCGTCGTCCTTTTCGTTCCCACCTACGCCCCCCAAAGACAAGACCCCGGAAGAGAACGTGGTCAAGGGAGGTGTTCTTCTTCAGGCTTCAAGGTCCTCAGCCGAAAGAGGAACTTCTCAGGAAACAACGCCCTCGTCATCATCATCATCATCATCATCATCATCATCATCGCAATCGATTTCATCGTCTTTGTCATCCTCTAGTGGTGCGCTTGGCGTTCGGACATCTGTGTGTGTAGAAGACAGTAGAAGATTAGACGCAGAGCAGACATCTGCAGAAATAAAGCAGAATCCTCTTTCGGGTTCTGGGGTCACTTCTCAGGACTCGCAGCTCTCTGAAACGTTCCCCAGCCAAACTGAAATCACCCCCGCTCAGAACACCCCCGTTATTACGACTAGTACTGCTGCTACAACTGCTGCTAGCATCGCCTTTTCTTCCAGCTCTGATTCCTTCCACGGAGAATCAGAAACGTCAAAACAGGCTGATAATCCACGCTTCAGTTCGACAAGTTCCAGCGACATCTTCGATAATCATCCTCATCATCCTCATCGTAATCATCCTCATCATATTTACGGAATAAAACCAGTCTCAGACCAGTACCAGAGCGAAGACACTAAAACCTATGATAACTACCACCACAACCACACCAACAACTCCGCGGTATATCCGCACCATGACCAACGACCCCAACAAGCTAACAGCAAACCCCCAGAACATTCCAACGGCGTTCTCTCTCAGGATAAACCGCTTGAAGAAAAGCGCCAGAACTTCAAGACTGAAGAATCCCGGTTTTATTCTGTAGAACATATGAGGATGTGCGGCGAAGGGGGAGGGCTGGAGTTTATGCATAATCGGTTAGCCAGTTACCAGAGTCAGCAGTACGTGGTGCCAGACTATAGGTCCAACGGGGCGGCAGCGGCAGCAGTGGTGGGAGGGGGTGGTGGTGGTGGTGGTGGGGTGGTGTCCAGTTTCTTCAAAGGAGGGGGGGACGAGATGAGCTACGTTCCTGCTGCTGCTGCCAGCGTGAAGTCAAAAACCAAGGCCAAAAGTAGCACAGGTGAGGCTGGGTCTGT
>CM065696.1:29107229-29134535 GCA_017654935.2 Phymorhynchus buccinoides
CAAGAAAGAAAAGCGGTTGTTACTCTTAGAAAAAAAGTTATTATTTTATGTACCCAAACTCAGGATCAGTTCACATGGCTTTGATTTTTTTTTAAAGGGAGAGAACAGTGTATCTGTTTTGTGCAGAAGTAAAGTAAGAGAGAACAATGTATTGTGTTTTGTGTAGAAGTAAAGTGAGAGAGAACAGTGTATTGTGTTTTGTGTAGAAGTAAAGTAAGAGAGAACAATGTATTGTGTTTTGTGTAGAAGTAAAGTAAGAGAGAACAATGTATTGTGTTTTGTGTAGAAGTAAAGTGAGAGAAACAGTGTATTGTGTTTTGTGTAGAAGTAAGTAAGAGAGAACAGTGTATTGTGTTTTGTGTAGAAGTAAAGTAAAGTGAGAGAACAATGTATTGTGTTTTGTGTAGAAGTAAAGTAAGATAGAACAATGTATTGTGTTTTGTGTAGAAGTAAAGTAAGAGAGAACAATGTATTGTGTTTTATGTAGAAGTAAAGTAAGAGAGAACAATGTATTGTGTTTTGTGTAGAAGTAAAGTAAGAGAGAACAATGTATTGTGTTTTGTGTAGAAGTAAAGTGAGAGAACAATGTATTGTGTTTTGTGTAGAAGTAAAGTATTGTGTTTTGTGTAGAAGTAAAGTAAGAGAGAACAATGTATTGTGTTTTATGTAGAAGTAAAGTAAGAGAGAACAATGTATTGTGTTTTGTGTAGAAGTAAAGTGAGAGAGAACAATGTATTGTGTTTTGTGTAGAAGTAAAGTAAGAGAGAACAATGTATTGTGTTTTGTGTAGAAGTAAAGTAAGAGAGAACAGTGTATTGTGTTTTTGTGTAGAAGTAAAGTAAGAGAGAACAATGTATTGTGTTTTGTGTAGAAGTAAAGTAAGAGAGAACAGTGTATTGTGTTTTGTGTAGAAGTAAAGTAAGAGAGAACAATGTATTGTGTTTTGTGTAGAAGTAAAGTGAGAGAGAACAATGTATTGTGTTTTGTGTAGAAGTAAAGTGAGAGAGAACAGTGTATTGTGTTTTGTGTAGAAGTAAAGTGAGTTTTGTGTAGAAGTAAAGTAAGAGAGAACAATGTATTGTGTTTTGTGTAGTAAAGTAAGAGAGAACAGTATTGTGTTTTGTGTAGAAGTAAAGTGAGAGAACAATGTATTGTGTTTTGTGTAGAAGTAAAGTAAGAGAGAACAATGTATTGTGTTTTGTGTAGAAGTAGAGAGAGAACAATGTATCATGTGTTTTGTGTAGAAGTAAAGAAGAGAGAACAATGTATTGTGTTTTGTGTAGAAGTAAAGTAAGAGAGAACAATGTATTGTGTTTTGTGTAGAAGTAAAGTAAGAGATAACAATGTATTGTGTTTTGTGTAGAAGTAAAGTGAGAGAGAACAATGTATTGTGTTTTGTGTAGAAGTAAAGTAAGAGAGAACAATGTATTGTGTTTTGTGTAGAAGTAAAGTAAGAGAGAACAATGTATTGTGTTTTGTGTAGAAGTAAAGTAAGAGAGAACAATGTATTGTGTTTTGTGTAGAAGTAAAGTAAGAGAGAACAATGTATTGCGTTTTGTGTAGAAGTAAAGTAAGAGAGAACAAACAAACAAACAAACAAACAAACAAACAAAAGACCGCCATATCACAGAATCTCGCTGCACCTTCATGAACAGATTATTCAGATCTTTAACCCTTTCACCGCCAAAGTCGCATCTTAGCACCACAGTGATTTAACACCTATGTCACTAAAAGGCATCAAATTGGGGTCTGTTATCCAAAGACCCTATTGTCTTAGTTTGGGGAAGTAAGGATAGACCTTATTTTATATATGTCACAGAAGAATCCCCAATACTGCAGATGGATTTTGTTCTCTACCCAGGTGTTTCAATGGACATTTTTGGCTGAAATATGGCTGGCGGTGAAAGGGTTAAAACGGGATTACATCAGAAGCATTAGATCACTATGTCATAGTATAACACAAATATTATTACAAATCATGAATAAATTATACCTTTCTTTACAAGAACATGCGCCCGAACATGGGTTGTGTGTTAGATGTGTGTTTGTCTCAGATATTGATATAAAACATTTTTAAAGCAATAACTGGAGAAGTTAGCAGAAAGTATGGAGAATCATGGCATACATCCTTCTTTGAATTAAGTGCGTGTCTTATTAAACATTCACCGCTTTCACCCCTTCAGGACCTCACTGCCTTAGACAAACACCATTAGGGGGTGCCTAGAAAAACAAATAAAACAAATAAGAAACGCGACAAATCTCAACACTGATTGATTCAATTTTTGACAAAATTACTGGTTGATCCAAGTTTAATTTTCTCTTTGAAATCGTGGTTACTTGCATTAAAATCGGAATCATGAGTCTCCTTATTGCTATCACTGGTAATGAAAACATATTGGAGTGTTTTCTGAGGCGCGTGTAGAGCCGATTTGTTGGACCTTTTAAACATTAAAGATTGAAATAGAAGTGCCAAACTTAAGTGAAACGAAACTGGAACAGTGATGAGGAGAAGTAACTCCAAAAACATGGTTTGGAATTTTAAAAAACATGGATTTAGATCAGTTTTAGACTCAGAAACCGCTGTTCCGAGAATACTCGGAATTAGGCCCTGACTGGCGTTCTCCTGTTCCCGAGTATACTCAGAATTCGTCCGCAATGAGTTAAATTAAAACACCCTGTGCCTCCCATAGTTATGCGATGCTTTGCACTTTTTTGTTACGTTTCAGTATATGACTGTGTGTGTGTGTGTGTCTATGATATAAAACAATTATGGGCAAGTCCGACAAAAGCAGGTCATGTTGTGTATATCATAATCTCTGTGTTGTAGTGTAGAGTTTCCCTTTGGCATTCGACTTAGTTCTCACAGTCCTTTGTGCAAAAGCAAGGGGGGGAAATGTCGTGAGGATATTAACAGTTATGAGAAGGCGCCCGCTTGTCGCAGAATGCTGTATAGTGATACGGCACTAGTTGTCCATAGATAGCGTACAGGTGGGGGTGGGGTGGGGTGGGGTGGACTGTGTGTGTGTGTGTGTGTGTGTGTGTGTGTGTGTGTGTGTGTGTGTGTGTGTGTGTGTTATGTTCGTGTGTGTATACGTGTATGTGTATACACGCGCGAGTGTTCCCGTGTCCGTGTTAGTGTTGGTGGTTGTGTCCAGGCGTGTGCGCGTGTAGTTCACTGTTTGCCAATGTATGTATGTATGTATGTATGTATATATGTAGGCTATGCACGTGTGTATATATAATGTATATATGTATGCGCGCGCGTGTGTGTGTACGCGCATATACATGCATACATACATACTTAAATACATAGATACATAGATACATACATACATACATACATACATACATACATATACATACATACACAAACACAGATATGCCCACCAAATAACGCGCGTGTGCACGCTCGTGTATTTCATGCGCATGCGTGCGCTTTCGGTCATCCAGGAAGGTATGTACGGAGAGGGCGGATAATAATGCGTGTGTATATATGTCGGTCTATAAATCAATCTATATTGTCTGCATTATGTGTGTGTGTGTCTGTGTGTGTGTGTGTTGTGTGTGTGTGTGTGTGTCTGTCTGTCTGTCTGTGTGTCTGTCTGTCTGTCTGTCTGTCTGTGTGTGTGTTCCAGTCGTCGTCCAGGCGGGTGGGCACGGTGTGTGCCAACTGCAAGACCATGAGCACCACCCTGTGGAGGAGGAACCCCAACGGAGACCCCGTCTGCAACCCCTGCGGCCTCTACTACAAGCTACACAACGTACGTGGCTCTATTATATGGATGGCTGGTTGGCTGTCTTTCTGTCTGGCTGGTTGGCTGGCTGACTGGCTGGCGGGCTGGCTTTCCGCGGGCTGTCTTTCCGCCTGTCTGGCTTTCTGTATGTCTGTCCGCCTGTCTGGCTTTCTGTCTGGCTGGCGGGCTGGCTGTCTGTCTGTCTGTCTGTCCGCCTGTCTGGCTTTCTGTATGTCTGTCCGCCTGTCTGGCTTTCTGTCTGTCTGTCCGCTGTCTGTCTGGCTTTCTGTCTGTCCGCCTGTCTGATTTTCTGTCCGCCTGTTTATTTGTCTGTCTGTCTGCTTCTCTGTCGACGTGTTCATGCATGCGTTCGTCTGTCTGTCAGACCCAGAGATCAACTCCTACATGCGAGTTCTTTGTGGTTTCGGAGCCTTTGTCGAAAAAAACAAAAAGATCGTTTACGCTTGTTCACATGACTTTTATTTTTATTTTCATCTCGTCAGTCTCTTTAAAGACGAAAATTTGATTTTCTTCACCGCGTTTATTTATTTTTTTTAAAATTCATCTTCATGTGTTTGTGTGAGTGTAGCGTTTTGGTGGGGTTGTTTTTTTTAGTTCAATTGTATGACTTTTATATTTCAAAGTAAACTGGCAACATAAAACGTTTGATGTAACAACAACAAAATAAGATAACATACAAATTAATAAGCGGACAAACAACAACAGCAACCAAACATCTTGCGTAAGGTAAGGGGTAAGGCCGTGTACACACATAAGCGGATATGCCATGCGGAAACCCGTGCGCAATCCATAAATAAGTGAAACAAAGAAGGGAAACGATTTGCGCATGATTGTGTCCGAATTTCCCCTATTTTCGTAAACTTTTATCCTTCTTTCTTCCACTTATTGAGGGTTTTCCGTACGGAACTTACGCGTCTAATGTGAACCCGGCCTAAGGGTTCCAACCCCATTATTGTCGCAAAACAATACTGTATACTTTCACCGTTATGCCACTGGGTGGGTCACTGTAGAATTATATATCATGTCTTTATCATTCATTGTCGGTGGGGATGCTGACAGTCCAAAAATCATGCATGCCGTTTGTTGGCAAACTGGTCCTTTAGTCACCCCCCACCCCCCACACCCCCATGTTTACGACCCTCGATCAAAGATATTCTAAAAGGGTAAGATGGATTACTTAAGAGCTCGGCGAACCGGGCTGATAGAGTTATCGTTAGTTTCGACAGTACACCATTCACAGTGGCGGCTATCCAAAAACTCAGACTGGAACTTGAACGGAGAATGGTCAACCTATGGCGATATTTTTCACGCCAGAGGGCAGTCAATGCACTAGGGGCTTATCACGCGATTTTCTTACTTGGGCGTAGTGAGAGAGAGAGTGATGGTAGGACCACTCACTGTCTCTCTCTCTTTCTTTATCCCCAACTAATAATATAGAGAGGATTAGCCCACACGAGCGTCATGCCCTCTGGCGTGAGAAAAATCGCGACTAAGTCTCTCATTCAACTGGCCCTATCGACGTGTAAAATGTGTACATGTTTAAAAGGGACATAACCAGTGTTTCTGTCCTCACTACTCATATAGAGAAAAGAGACCGGATGCTTATTTTCCCCTATACAGTCTTTGCCTCGATCTCAAAGTCTGCTTCTCTCAATTTTGTTTTGTTTTAAATGAAAATAATCCTAGGCCGTTCCTAGTCCTACCCCTCCCCCCCCCCCCCACACCCCCCCCCCACCCCCCACCCCCTCCACCCCAAAAAGGCAGATTATTGCATTTTACTGAAACATTTCATGCGAAAAAAATTGTTTGGGGTGTGTGGAGGATCAAAGTACAAATAGCTCAGTCTTTGTTGTTTGTTGTTGTTGTCGTTGTCGTCGTTTTCAAGAGATGGGGAAGGGCAGCGAGGATGGGGGAATGTGAAGATAAAATGCTGCTTTTGTAAAGCGCTTCGAACATACTACTGTATGAAACGGATTTTTAGCGCTTATGAAATAAAATTATTATTATTATTATTATTATTGTCATGTTATTATTATTATTATTATTATTATTATTGTTGTTATTATTGTTATTATTATTCTCATTATTATTATTATTATCATATTGTTGTTGTTAGTTATTATTGTTAGTAGTAGTAGTAGTAGTAGTAGTAGTAGTAGTAGTAGTAGTAGTAGTAGTAGTAGTAGTATCATTATTATTACTATTAAAAACTAATAATATGGGAGATGCGGAAACGGATCGGGGGAATAGGGGTAGAGGGTATAAGCTTAAAAGGCGGGTGGATGAGGGGTTTGGAAGGAGGTAGGGCAAGGGGGTGGGTGGGGGGGGGGGGGGTAGGAATAAAAGAAAGAAATGTTTTGTTGTTGTTGTGTTTTTTACCTTCATCGAAGCAGTGCATGCTCACAGATGATGGGCGTGAGGGTAGGTGGGGGTGGGATAGGGGGGGGAAACCATTTAATAATCATGCAGGATTATCTTAGGTGTTTATTTGTGAGAGATGTGAAAAACATGAGGGATTTGAGAATAATTTCCAACCATTTATAGATGAAGCTGATATCGAAGACGAGATTTAATATATAAAAAATAAAAATAAAAGAAAATAGGTCTACTGATTAGGGAAGAGATAACAATTGTTTTTATTTCTTTTTTTTTAAAGAGAGAGATTTGTGTGTGTGTGTGTGTGTGTGTGTGTGTGTGTGTGTGTGTGTGTGTGTGTGTGTGTGTGTGTGTGTGTGTGTGTGTGTGTTGCGTGTGGTGTGCGCGCGCGCGCGTGTGTGTGTGTGTATGTACGTGCGTGCGTGCGTGTGCGTGTGTATGTGTGTCATGATTCGGGACACACGCGCAAAAAATGGAGTTGCGTGTGCGTGCGTGCGTGCGTGCGTGTATGTTATGTGTGCATGCAAGGGGGAGGGGGGGGCGGATGGAGGGGTGGATGGAGATGGGCGCATGCATGCGCGTATTTGCGTTGCGAGCGTGTGCGCATTCACGCGTGTAGCCAGTAGCGTGCGTCATTGACCCCAAACGGCCCAACAGTCACGATCATATCAGATTGCTGTTGTAACGAGCTGACAACATTTTGTCATTTCTTCTTTTCCCCACCACCCCCACCCCACCCCACCCCCACCTCTCCTTTTCTGTCTTCGGCTCAATCTTTCTTTTAAAGTCATAGCCTTCAAATTGAAGTCAACAAAAAGCTTAGGTGTTGTGGTGTTTTTTAATAGAATAAAAACCCAACCCTGAAGCAGACTGTAACGTCACTGTGCCAAAACAAAATCGTTTAACCCTTTCACCGCCAGCCATATTTCAGCCAAAAATGTCCATTAAATTAACCTGGGTAGAGAACAAAATCCATCTGCAGTATTTGGGGATTCTTCTGTGAATATATATGAAATAAGGTCTATCCTTACTTCTCAAAACTAAGACAACAGGGTCTTTTGATAATAGACCCCGATTTGATGCCTTTTAGTGACATAGGTGTTAAATCACTGTGGTGCTAAAATGCGACTTTGGCGGTGAAAGGGTTAAGGGTGTGAGCGTTCCGAGATCAGCATCGAAAACACACACACACACAGAGACATACCCACGTGCGCATGCGCTCGCATGCACGCACGCAGACATACACACACGCACGCGCGGGCCACATTTAATACCACGCAGTACCTTACCCAAATCATCCACAAACCAATTATAATCTACTGTACAAGTTACTACCCGTGCTAACCATTTTAAAATTAAGACGCACCCATGATTAGCGTGCCTGCAGAACCGCAAGGTGAAGACTTCGTTCACCCGCATCATTCATCATCAATTATGTGACAGAGGATGATTTCTCCCTACCACAATGATGCTGGGGACGTATTATTATTATTGAGTCCGCCGCAGCCCTCCTTCCCTCCTTTGTTTTTAATCTTCCTCCCTCCCCTCCCTCCCCCCCCTCCCACATTCCTCCCCCGCCCTTACCTCCATTTTTTTGTTCTCCTTCTCCTCTTCTCCGCGTCTTCTTCTTTCTTTCTTTCTTTCTTTTCTTCTTCTTCCGTTTCTGAAGATTCTTCGTCGTCGTCGTCGTCATCGTCGACGTCTTCTTTTTTTCTTTCTTTCTTCTTCTTCTTCTTTTTCTTCATCTTCTTCTTCTTCTTCTACTTTGTTAAAGTTTGTTTACTTTTGGATTCTTTGGTTGGGCCGAAATGTAAAAAGGCCTTCAATGTGTTTATTTCTCAACCCAAACCAATCAATCAATCGATCAATTTTCTTCTTCTTCTTCTTCTTCTTCTTCTTCTTCCTCCTCCTCCTCCTCCTCCTTCTCACCCTCTTCTTCTTCTCAGCAAGCTTCTGGGTTGCTCATGTCTTTAAATATTCTGTTCCTCTGAAGGCTCCACCAGGGATAAAACTGAAATCTTAGTATCCTTATCAGTGATGGTCCTTTGGTTCAACAATTCTGCCCCCACTTTCTCACCCTCCTCCACCCCCACCCCACCCCACCCCACACACTCACCCCCAACCCCCACCATTAAAAAAGAAACTGCTCTTATTCTTATTCCTTTTCTTCTTCTTCGTCGTCGTCGTCTTCTTCTTTTTTCTTTCTTTCTTCTTCTTCTACTTCTTCTTTTTTTCTTCTTTTTCTTCTTCTACTTTGCTAAAGTTTGTTTACTTTGGGATTCTTTGGTTGGGCAGAAATGTCAAAAGGCCTTCAATGTGCTTATTGTTTTAACCCAAACCAATCAATCAATTTTCTTTCTTCTTCTTCTTCTTCTTCTTCTCCTCCTCCTCCTCCTTCTCCTCCTCTTCTTCTTCTCAGCAAGCTCATGTCTTTAGATATTGTGTTCCTCTGAAGGCTCCACCGGGGATTCAACTGGAATCTTAGTATCCTGGGACGGTATTCATGTCGAGATAGCATGAGACTTAGCATGAGTTAGCATCATGCTAAGTCTCATGCTATCTCGACATGAATACCGTCCCAGATCAGTGATTGTCCTTTGGTTCAACAATTCATCCCCCACTTTCTCACCTTCCTCCACCCCACCCCCCACCCTCTCACCGCCACCCCCACGCCCCCAACATCCAAAAACAAGAAACTTCTCTTATCTATTGTTTTGTTGAAGATGGCAATGTGCCATGTTTTCTTTTCCTTCCCTGAGGACATGTCAATTTTATTTTTTGCAGATAACATCAGTTTTCCCTTATTACTATTTTTTGTTGTTTTTGTTATTGTGGCCGTCGATATTTATTATCACTTTTTTTTCCGAACTCTTTCTCTATCTTCTAGCATAATTTTCCGCTCACGACAAAATGATAAGTTTCATGGAAGATTTATTCTTCAATTGGCGAATGATTATTACATACGTCAGTGAAAGGAAAACAAGGGGTTGGAAGGGGGGGGGGGGGGGGAGTGGGGGGGGGGGGGGGGGGGGGGGGGGTCAGCGATGAACCATGTAAAAAAGCCCAGATCGTTTAGAAAGTACGAACATTCAATTTTCAACAGGACCCTTGGTATTCTACACAAAAAAGGCACTACACTTAGTCATTCACTTAAAGGGGCACCCTGACGGATGAGTTTTTGAAAGAAACACGTGCATCGAGGTCACCAGAAAGACAGCCTTTTTCAAGGATCGGAACACTCACTTTGCTCTGGTTTCCTATAAATCAAACCGTCAAAACGCACGCACGCACACATATACACACGCGCGCGCGCCACATTTAATACCATGCAGTACCCTTCCCCAAATCCAAACCGTCAAAACGGCGATTCCTCCTTGGTGGAGTTGCCGGAGAGAGAAACCATTTTGGATGGGGTGGGTGGAGGCCACTCATGAGCGGTTGAAGCTTTTTTTTCTTCTTTGTAGTGCTGTAAAAGAAACAATTGGAGCTAGTTTCCTTTGTTGTGAGCGAAACTCCTTTTGGTAAACTTTAAATAAAAAGGGTTTGTATTGTGGAAATTTCATGATTTGGTCAAAGCGACTCATTCGGCCATTAAAAATGCCTTCTCTTTCACTGAGATAATTTGATTTCCAGCACCTCCGCCAGGGAGGAATCGCCGAATTGACGGTTTGATTTCTAGGAAACCAGACCAAAGTGAGTGTCTGTAACGGGTGTTTTTCTGGTGATCTTGACGTGTTTCTTGCAAAAAACTCATCCGTCAGGGTGCCCCTTTAAAGGGTGCGTACGTACGTTTTCATATCCTTTGTAAAACAGAGAAACCGTTTCTATCTCTACAGAAATAGAGCATACGTGATCATTTCTATAACAAACGGAGGCAAACGTTTTGTTATCTTGTAACCAAAAAATGAAGAAGCTGCTACATGTTGAACAATAGAAGGAATGATTATCATATTATGATGATAACACAGATCTTTATCGGCATAACGAGAGAATCTGGATGGCCCCGATGTGTAGCTTGAAAGCGAATACAAACAAAACAAACACAGACACAAAAAAAGAAAGAAAGAAAATAAATGCATTCTGCGGGATACCTTTCTACTGCCTCTGGATGATTTAACTCTAATATTGCCGATTAACCATTTCATTTCGCCGATTAACCGTTTCATTTCGCGCCAGCGTCGTCACGCCAGCTTTTTGTTGCGGTTTCTGTGGCTTTTGTGAATGCTGCCAAAGGGGGGGGGGGGGGGGGGGGGGACTGGGGGGGGGGGGGGGGGGGGAGGGGGGGGGGGGGGGGGGGAGATGGTCAGAAAGGGATTATCCAATTTGAGTGAGATAATATACTATGAAAAAACAGTTGAATGATGACCACAGATTTTTGGGGGCAAAACTTGAGATTTGGAAACCACGATACGGGTAGTGGAAATTTGAGGGGATTAACTCAAGATTTCAGTTTTGCAAAAAGCAGGCGGGGAAGAATAGGGGGGAAATACAAGGCGATGCACGTGTTATGAGAAGCTTAAGAGTTAATTTGAAAGTAATGTTGTTTTTTGTAACTCTGATAAGGGTAGCATTGTGTGTGTGTGTGTGTGTGTGTGTGTGTGTGTGTGTGCGTGGTGCGTGTGCGTGCGTGCGTGTGCGTGCGTGTGTGCCAGTCTCTCTCTCTCTGCGTAGTGTGCGCTCTCTCTCTCTCTTCCTCTCTCTCTCTCTCTCTCTCTCTCTCTCTCTCTTTCTGCGTGTGTGTCGGGTTTAATCCTTTCCTATCTGTCTGTCTGTCTCTCTGTCTCTCTCTCTCTCTTTCTCTCTCTCTCTCTCTCTTCTGCGTATGTGTCGGGTTTAATCCTTTCGTATCTATCTGTCTGTCTGTCTCCCCCATCTCTCTCTCACTCTCTCTCGTATATTGTCGGTTTAATATCCGTCTCTCTCTCTCTCTCTGTCTGCGTATGTGTCGGGTTTAATCCTTTCGTATCTATCTGTCTGTCTGTCTCCCCCATTCTCTCTCTCTCTCTCTCTCTCTCTCTCTCTCTCTCTCTCTCTCTCTCTCTCACTCTCTATTTCTGCGTAATGTGTCTGTCGGGTTTAATCCTTTCGTATATATCTGTCTGTCTGTCTCCCCTCTTCTTTCTTTCTTCTCTCTCTCTCTCTCTCTCTCTCCTCTCTCTCTCTCTCTCTCTCTCTCTCTCTCTCTCTGCGTAGGTGTCGGGTTTAAATCCTTTCGTATCTGATCTGTCTGTCTGTCTCCCCCTTCTCTCTCTCTCTTCTCTCTCTCTCTCTCTCTCTCTCTCTCCCTCTCCTCTCTCTCTCTCCCCCTCCCCTCTCCCTCTCCCCCCCCCCCCCCTCCTCTTATTATCAACCATGGAAAAGAGAAAGGGGGAAAGAGTAGTGGGGACAAAAAAGAGCGACTAACAAGAACAAGGTAGTAAGAAAAAGGGACAAGGAAGGGTACGCGAGGGGGGAGGAGACGACTTAAAACAGTAGGGGAAGACGGGGTAAAAAGCGCATGGGCGGGTAAGAAGCCCACCCCAATTATATCATGAAATGAAGCAAAATTTCAGGTCTCATTTTGCCCATGAGACGAAACGCTAGCTAATGTCTAGCATTCGTCTCATGGGCAAATTTGACTGAATTTTTCTTTATTTCATGAGATAATTGGGGTGGGGCTTCTTACCCGCCCATGCGCTTTTTACCCCGTCTTCCCCTAACCAGAACCCAAAGATCTATAATCATTCCTCTGACTACTACCAACGAGTACGAGAAGGAAGGATTGATCATTACAGCGGGGAAAGGAGAGTGAGAGGGGTGGGTATATAATATATCTATATATATATATATATATATATATATATAGATCTATCATATATATCTTTCCTCGTAGATTTCCTCTCAAAGCTCTTTCCAAGGCATTTCATTTCATTATATTTCATTCACACAGCTCTGTTGAAACTTTTTTTTTCTACGTCTGAAAGTAGAATGAGAGAGAGATCGAAAGAGAAGAGAGAGAGGGAGAGGAGAGAGAGAGAGGGAAGAAGAAGGGGGGGAGAGGAGAGAGAGAGAGAGAGGGATGGAGAGAGAGAGAGAGAGAGAGGAGAGAGAGAGAGAGAGAGAGGGAGGGGAAAAGAGGGAGAGGGGGGGGGGAGAGAGAGAGAGAGAGAGAGAGAGGGGTGTGTGTGTGGTGGTGTTTGTGTCAACAAATGTGTGTGGTTTGTGTGTCAACAAACCGGATCCTTCCTAATGGCCGCCTTAAGGGGTGCGTACTCCATGGTACAAGGGAGAGAGGGGCACTCACTCTTGATGGCTTCAGTTATCGTTGGGGGTGATCTTCCCTTTGGAGATAGAGATCTACTGAACCCAGAAATGGTTCGATGAAGAGTAAAAATGTGTGTGGTGAATGTTGTATGTGTGTGTGTGTACAATGTGTTAAATGTGTTTGTGTATGTGTGTGTACAAGCTATGGTGTGATGTACATGTTCATGCAATTGCATACGTGTGCGTGAATGTGTGTCCGTGTGCATATGAGAGAGAGGGGCAGGGGGGGGGGGGGGGGAGTGAGAGAGAGAGAGAGAAAAAAGACCAAGAGTTTGAGAGATAGAGTGAGTAGAGACAGAAGGTGATAAGGATCAGTTAAAAAAACTAAAAACGAAAGGAGGGGTTAGGGAGGGTGAGGGCATTATTGGTGGGGTGGGGTGGGGGGTAACGAAAGTATTTAGGGAGAGAGGAGTTAAAGAAGAAAAGAGTGGGAAAGCGGGCCGCCCATAACTGGATTGAGAAGGGAAGTGGCCTTTTTTTTTTTTAATAATATTAAAACTTTTTTTTATTTTTTTTTACCCCTCCAGGTACTCTCTGGGCTGTACAAACCATGTTTCCCTCTTTGTTAACTAGGGGGAGAAAGGAAATCTTGTCACTCTTAGAATCTTTAGAGAGAGTCACGTCTGGCCGATTTAATTAAAAAAAAAAATGGAGTCGTCTTCAATAATGGGAAGTTGAGGTTGGTATAATTCGAGAAATAAAAAATGCGAGAAAATGTTCTTAAAAAAAAAAAAATGGTGGAGGTTGGGGGTGGAAGGGTTTTTTGGGGGGGGGGTTGAGGGCGGTTTTTGCGGCGGGGTGGAGGGGGGGTAAATTTTGGGTGGAAGGTGGGAGGCCATTTTAGAGGTACAATACGTTTATCAAGAGAGTAAACATTATTCTTATTATAAATCTATATATCTTCCACAGTTGTTACCTGTCTAGGATCGTCACGGATGGGCTTTTGCTTTTAGAGGCTATGAGAAGGGCTAAACCCCCTAACGCAGCTCGCGGCGAAGTTTAAATAAAATGGTTGAAGAACGTGAGGGGAGATGTGTGTTATTGAAATTAGCAATTAGGGGGGAGTGGGGGGGAGGGGGGCGAGAGGAGGGGGGGGGGGGGGGGTCATTGACAAATACCAGCCAAATTGTGACAATCAGCGAGCCGACGAAAAGATGTCGCATTAAGGTTGTCAAAAAATGAACGCGGTTTGATCTGTGAAAAGAGGTAATACCTTTTTACAAAGACTTCAGACCATGTCTCGAAGAGAGTACACAAGTGCTTTGTGTTTTGGTATAATGCTGAAGAGGTTCTGTTTCGCTGGTGGTTTGATGTGCAGTCATCGTAATATGCTTATTTGTTATCCTACTTTTTGATAAATAATTGATTGGTAAAGCGGCTTATTTTGGGCTCATTTGAGGTAGAGAGCGCGTGCTATATACATGTACTATTATTATATGTTTTAGTATTTATATGTATACAAGAACTGTGGACTTTTATCTTTTTTTTCCGCCGTTCCAAGTTATGAGGACCACTACACAAATAAAAAAGAAGTTAGTAGGAAGGGATGAGGGCAACGCACGTCATTTTGAGAAAACACAGTCTAGCCTAGTTGGTTGATAGAAAATGCATTGCCTCTACTCGTTTTTTAAAAAAAGCACTTATTATACGATCATGTCATTTTTATAGAGACGCATATTAGATTATCCTTTTATAAATAGAAAAGATAAAATGCTAAAGAACCGTACTAGAGAGAGACGAAAGATAAATATGCGCTATAGAAGACGAAAATTCTTAACCATAACTCAAAATTGACCCCCCAAAAATTAGAGTTTTGGACCCTTTGTTGTGAGACCCCTAGCCCGGAGCGCAATACTTCCTTTCGTGGTGGCGGGTGTTCAACAAAAAATGTGTTTCGCGGCGAAAAATGAAAGAATAAGTATGGGGCAAGAATCAGCAAAAGAAATCGAGCTATCATATTACCTATAAAAGAAGTGAAGGGCTGAAAGCAAGAGTTCTGACACTGCCTTGCATAACAGGTTTTTAGATTTAAAATTTTTAATTAGAACCCTTTTAAAGAAAAAAAAAAAATTTAAGAACATAAAAAAAACCGCTAGTCTAACTGGTGCATTCAAAAAATGAGGATTCGACACGCAGCAATCTTGTTTTAAAAAAATGCATACCTTGATTAAAAAGAATAAAAATTGCTTGACTAATGTCTTAAAAATCAACACGAGTAATAAATATATATAATTCTTTCTTCACTATTAGCCCCCATTGTTGTGAACTTAAATTGACTATCAGACATTCACGGAAGGGTTCGCGCTTTTTGACTATCAACAGGTCGCGCATTTTGTATACAGTAAGTTCTTGCGCGCTTTTTGGTATGTTCGCCTTCATAAGTGTGACGGTTGCCATTCTTTATTTGCAAACAATGGCACGTACTATCAGAGGCCATAAAGTTGTATTGTGAAGCATTTCGAAAAAATCCGGTTCATCTGAATACCATAGAGAAAGGCAAGACCTTAGAAGGACAGAAACTGTGTACTGTTTCTCAACGGAGATCCATCACAAGGAAAGCATTCGATCCTAAGTTGTGTTTTTTTGGGGGGCTACATTGCCGTCCAGCCAGTTTATAATGATTTGAAATACATCAAAAGATAACGCGTTATTCTACATTCTCATCATCGGATAGTTATATGAGACAGAGTAGGCGGGTACGATTTTTTCTAACCATTTATACGCAATACTTTTAATTTCGTCCCCTCAATTTTGTCTTTTTCTTTCTCTTTGTTTGCTTTATTTGTCTTGTAAACTCATGCTGACGCACATTCTGGGTTTTTTGTAAAAATGTGTTCTGGAACAATTGTTAGGTCGCAAGGCTAGAAATTATTGGGGGGGTTTTCCTTCTCATTGTTATTTTGGTTTGCCTTGCTTATTGTGCTGTTTGTTATTGTGTGTATTGGTTTTGGAGGCAGAAAACGCTTTTCTTAAACCTTGTTACCGCCGCACATAACTATCCATTTGGTACACACTGAGTTTTTTTTGTTGTAACACCTCAGGGTGTATGGACTTAACCCTTTCCCGCCAATGTCGTTTTTGCACCACAATGTAAACCACACCTTGTCATTCAAACTCCTTGACATATCAGGGTCTGTTATTCAAATGATATTGTGTTCCTAATTTGGCAGTAAGGATTGACCCATTCTAAATGTAGTCCACGAGAAAATCCCCACAATATTGCAAGGACACAATATTTCTTTGTAGCCAAAATAAGTTTAATGGACATTTTTGGTCTTCGAAGATGGCTGGCGGCGAAAGGGTTAAAGCCGAATTACTGAAGTGTCTGTTTTGATCTAAAGACACTTTTGTGTTCTTAAGCTTAGTCTAATATTCATACACATGCTATAGAAACGGAATTCCTTGGTATTGCAAACCGCCATAATTGTATTTTATTTCCACGTATTTCATAGAAGGTTTTTAGGGGCTATATATAAAAAAAAAATGGGTGAAAGGAGTTAGAAAAGTGATTTTTTTTTTTTCAAACAAAAAAACAACTCACACGTGTATTCTTTTCCAAGGGACGCAAGTCGGGCAAAACAGAACAAAAAGACAGAAAACGATTTGCCTTGCTTTACGAAGGTGTTGTTCATTTCCCAGTGCTTTCCACCTTTCATATCTTCCGCGGAAGGTACCGATGCATTCATCGTCCCGTGTCTGATTTGTTTTCAATCTTGGTCCGAAATCTGTGTTTCCTTGTTATCTCTGCCTGCAGAATATCTTATCTTGGAGGATCATTTTTAAACTATTATACGTTTAGGGTTTGTATCACCTGAAACAGTTATGTGTTTCGCGAACCTGTTATCCTTCTGCATAATATCTTATCTTGTGAGTCATTATCACAGGATAGTTGGAAACTATTATACCGGTGTTGTATCATCGCTGAACTGTTATGTTATCAAGCACCTTTTAACTTGTTTATCTCTCTGCATAATTCTGTGACCCCGCACCACGAAAGTGACTTTAAGTCGCGTGGGCTTTTTTATTCCTCCACAAAGAGGCTTGCATAAGTCACAAATCTCATTTTTTGTTAATTTTTGAATTTTGGGTATGTTGTGTTAAATAACGTCTTTATCTTTCATATTTATAAAGATAATATGTAATATTGTCGTCTAAATGGGTCCTTATAAGTGCTTTAAAACGAGTAGGCCAATGCAATTTTCCTTAGCTAGGCTATCTTTAGAACTGTGTTTTTTATCTCTACATAGCCGACGTTCACTGCTACATTTCTCAAACTCTGGGAAATCGAAGAAAAAGGGATCAAGGATGTTTTTGTATCTTAGAAAGAAAATTGTCTGAAGTTTTTTCCCAAGCCTGATATTTTTTTTTCGGGTCAGAATTGTCAGTTTAGAACACTTAAGTGTCCCTGTCTTTTGTTGTGTCTGGGTCCCATCTATCTTTGAGTCAATCCACGCGGTCATCGTTTCAAGACTAATTGATAACGGGTGTTGTATTCACCTGAAACCTAGTTATATGTTACCGGAAGCACCTGTGTGCTTGTGTTTATGCTTGATTTCTCGCCTTTGACTTTGAATAAGAGCGTGCCAATATGTGCCTGGACCATAATTATGTTTATCACATCTTCTCTATCCAAAAAATTATTAAGGGTGAACGTGAACAAATTACATTCGTAACATTCTCACTGAGTCTTGACGATCTTTCCCCATGGACACACAGTGATATACCACGTGATCTTATCCACGGTTAGCATTATTCGAGCAATATAATTATCTACGTTCACAACATTGGCAATCAGTGTATAGGCCACACTCATAATATGACTTACGCTCACGTGTTTTCCATGGGGAAATAGTGAGGACAGTTGATATACACGTGATTTAACACGTTAGCATTTATTCACAAAATAGATTATCTACTTCAACCATTGCAACAGTTTAGGCCACTCATAATATGAATTACAGCTCACTGTGTTGCCATGGGGAAATGAGTGATATTTGTGGAATGATGGTGAACGTGTACACAGCCTTAACCCTTTCACCGCCGAATCATTTTTTCAGCCAAAATGTCCATTAAATTTACCTGGGGTAGAGAACAAAATCAATATGTAGGCATTGGGATTCTTTTTGTGATATATAAATAATGTCTATCCTTAGGCGTTTCGCAAAACTAAAACAAACAATTAGGCGTCATTGTGGATAATAGACCCAATTTGACGCCTTTTAAGTGACATAGCTGTTAAATCACATGTGGTGCATAAATTGCGACTTTGACGGTGAAAGGTTTTCAGGTCCGCTGTAAACTGTAATTATTTTTTTCATCATTCCAATGGCAACCAGACGTTAAATGCAAAGTTTTCCACAATGGCAAACTCACAGTGACATGCAAGTTATCTCTATGATTCGTCTGTCCACTACAGTGTACATGGGGAAAGGGTGAAAATTGTAAACTGTACGTGCGACCATTATAACTGGGCTATCACTGTGCTACCATTGGGGAAAAGAGTGACAATTATAAACAATGTATTGCGACCATTAATACTGGGCTATCACTGTGTTACCATGGAGGACAGAGTGACAATTATAAACAGTGTACCAGCGACGTCCAACTATAAGATTGCTATCACTAGTGTTACCATGGGAAAAGAGTGGACAATTATAAACATGTACAGCGAACCACATTATGACTGACTATCACTGTGCTACCATGGGGAAAGAGTGGACAATTATCAAAACACTGTACATGCGACCATTATGCTGACTTATCACTGTGTGATCGCTACCATGGTGAAAGTGTGGGACAAATGAATAAACATGTACTGGCGGAACACGGATTATAACTGGCGTATCACTGTGTTAAACGGACATGGGAAAGAGTGACAATTATAAAACATGTCACTGCGACCCTATAACTGGCTTATCACTATGTACCATGGGAGCCAGATTGAAAAATTGTAAACGTGTACTGAGATCATTATTGCCTAACTATCACTGTGCTACCATGGGGAAAGTCAAAAAAACGTTAACTTGCATTTAAGCCCCACCGAGCTCACGTGTCAAAATCGACCGGGTTTCACGTGTTTTCCCTCTTATAGGCTGGAAGAAATAGTGTTGTTTTGACCAGGTCCACTCCCATTGATACTTCAAATGCCCCAAATTCAAAACCGACACATAATTTTTAAAGAGCAGAAACCTCAATTTGAAGTTGGGGACATCTGCATTGTGGGTCACAGCTACCCAGGAAGAAAAAAAAGGAACTTAATCAGTTGTGCGTCAGTGTATCTTTTGAGTAAAATTAGCCTGTTTGTGTTGTTAATGCCTTTCACGCACCAAGTCCGCATTTTAGCACTACAGTGCTTTAACACTTTGTCCACTAAAGACCTCAAATTGGTGTCCTGTTACCGCAAAGACCCGGCCTTGTCTTAGTATTTTGGGAAGTAAGGATCGACATTTGATATCTGCCACAGAAAATCCCTCCCGATACTGGCAGATTGTGTTTTGTTTTCTCATTCCCAGGTAAATTTAATGGACATTTTTGGCTGAAATATGTCTGGCGGTGAAATGGTTAAAAAGGTAGTACCTGTCTCTTTCGGGTGTTTTTTGTTGGTTGTTCCTTTTATGTGTGCATTGCTTAACTCTTTGAGATTCGTTCTTTGACTTCCTCCGTTGTAGGTGCAATAAGTCGACCACTGCGATGAGAAGGACGGATTCAAACTCCTTCGGAACCGAAAACTCTGCACCAAAGCGCTAAGGAAAGGCAGGAAGGAGGATGTGCAGGGAGGAGGGTTGACTTTTCTCCACGACCCCACCACCCCCACCCCCGTCCCTTCGCCAAACCTTTCTAACCCCCACCAACACCTTCCCTTCTTCTTCTCCCCCGAACGGCTTCCACCACCCCCACCCTCCACCATCATTCCACCAAAAAAGCCCCTCTCTCCCCCTAACATCCCCCCCCTCCCCACCGGCCACGCCGCCCCTCAAGGGCTCGGAGGAGGAGGAGGGAGTGGGAGGAACAGGGGGGATTATCTCTCCCCCCCACAGAGACACCACCCCCCACTCTCTTATTAACCGCACCACCACCACTATCACCACCACCTCCCCCACCATATCCCACCAGCGCTAACCTCACCCCTCACCCACCTCCTACTCAAGTCGGGGCGTTTGTTAGGGGGAGGGGATTTCAACGGTTACGCTTTGTCGTCGTATTCGTCATCATCTAGTCGTCGTCGTCGTTCGTTTTCGTCGTCGTTATGCGTATGGTGGTGTGCATCAATAGTCGTTTTCCACAAAACAAAGAAAAAAACAAGAGGGAGAGCATTTCGTGAAATTAGGAGTTGTTTACCTGATCATACACCATGGCGTCGAAGTTGACACCGCGGATGCGAGTCAGCTACTTGTCAAACATTTCTTTTTAGAAACTGAGGGCAGCAGTGGCCACAAACGTATAATTTGCAAACATGTACGTAAAAATTACAAAATGACATCAATTTAAATGACTGCAACGTTTCCTAAGTCCTTGTTAAGTTCTACTCAAACACACGAGGCGAGAGCTGATCTACCTGTGGATAGTGAACTTCCCCTGTTTGCCGATCTTGAATTAGGCAGATCACCGAGCTCCCACAACACCATGAAATTCTCCCCTTAATTGATTTCCGAAACAAGTCCTATTTGACCTGTGGTGTGTAATGTCGGGTAGAGTTTGGGTCGCGTGTGAATAACAGTAATAGTAAACAGCGGCAGCGCCAAAAACAACAGCATTATCTTTCTAATTCTTACGATGGAATGGGGAATAAAAGAAAGAGAGAGAGAGAGAGAGAGAGAGAAGGAGAGAGACATCAGATACACTTATTTTACACAACTACAAGATAAGAAATTAGGCTGGGCCTATTCTTCCATTCTGTCCTTGCTTCTAAGCATGCAATACATAACTACTACTATAAATGAACAGTGAAATATAGGAAGATCGCAACCGAAACACACTGATTAGTAATATAGCCAACGACATGGTAGGCAGAAGCATTCACATCACAAGTAAAACAAACAAAAACTGAAAATTAACCACCCAAATAAACAACAGCAAAGTAAGTAATGAAAAACACCTCTGTCACTACAAATTACTTATCCTACTACCATTATTACCCTCCTACTATTCCTAACAACCATCGCCACACCACACCACTACTACTACTCCATCCCATCACGCACCATTCACTACTACTTACCCTACCACTAATCCACTACTACTAATACCGTGACACAATAATATGAACAATACATGGTACGCGACATCACCAGTCATAATAAGGACAAGCAAAACAGAACCACCGACCAAACCAAAGACATAACTTAATGGACAAAAGAGGAAAAACAAAACAAAAATTACTTCCTATTTTGACCGGGTGGTGTAACATGTCGGTTAGAGTTTGTCGCTTGTGCATACCAGTAATAGTAACAGCGCAGCAGCAAAAAAGACAACAGCATCTATCTTCTTAATTCTTACCGATTGGAATGGGAATAAAAGAGAGTAGAGAGAGAGAGAGAGAGAGAGAGAGGGAGAGAGAGAAGAGAGAGACGCAAAGATGGTTCCAAGGGCGTTGACGGACTATGCTATGAGTATTGTTAAGCGCACATTAAATTACTCCGGTAGGAAAAACCGGTCTCTTCTCTAACTCGCCTAGTCAGACAGAAAAAATGGTGTTTTCACGTCCTCTCGGTCTGGAACGACCATATGGACATTAATTTGTAGATACAAAGATGGTGGGGAACAATACTGGAGGCAATCCCGGAGCAGTGCAACACCAGTTAAAGTCCCGATTTCTTAACAATACAGATAAAGTGTTGCAGTGAACCACGCTCGGTTAAACCTCATCGGGGCTATGTACCGCCTCGTATGATTAGTTATATAAGAAAACGATATCTTCATTTTCTAATTTTTGGGATGGTACAAAATTCAACTGTATTGATAGTATTACGTTTAAGAAGTATTATAGTACAAGCAATCGGGGAGGGGGGGGGGGCCCGTATATCCTGATCACATGAAAACCGTTTACCATATAGAAGTTTTGCGTAAATTTTTTGCCTTTAAAATTATATTATCTGTTTTATGATTAGATATAATGTGGCGATAATTTTTGAGCTACAATACTTCTTAAAAACCCTTTCCAAACGTTGCCATTCTTCAGCCAAATTTACCATTAAACTTAACCCGGATACATAACAGATTTTCCATCTACAATATTGGGGATTCCCGCCTGTGACCGTGCATAAATAGGGCGTCTTACCTCCGCAAAATGAAGAACATACTTTTTATACACTTTTCACGCCAAAGTCGCATTTTAGCAGCCACAGTGTTTAGACACCTATGTCACGTAAAAGTATCAAATTGGGTCTATATCCAAGACCCTAGTTGTCTAGTTTTGGAAGTAAGGATAGACCTTATTTTAAATATGTCAGAGAATCCCCAATAATGTCAAAAGAGTTTGTTGCTTAACCCATTAATTTTAATGAACATTTTGGGCTGAATATGGCTGGCGGTGAGTTCAGGCACTGGATACCAGACCCTCATTTGATGCCTTTCAGTGACAGGGGTGTTTCAAATGCATTGTGGTGCCAAGAGCGACAGTGGCGATGAAAGGGTTTTTTACGAAGTTTATAGTAAAGAAAGAGAATTCGCCCACTTATATCCTGATCGATATGAAATATACCGCTAAAGAGAGAACTTTACGTACATTCTGTCTTTTAAACTATTTATCTGGTATAGATAGAATATAAGTGCGATTTTTTACAACAATACTTCTTACCCTTCCACGCCAAAGTCCGCATTTAGGCGCCACAGGATTAAAACACCTATGTCACTAAAAGCTCAATTAGGGTCTATTGTCCAATAAAACCGATTGTCCTTGGGTTGGGGAAATAAGGATCTACCTTATTTTATACATGTCACTAGAAGATCCTCATACTGCAGATGGATTTCGTTGCTCTATAACCCAGGTAACTTTAATGGCACATTTTTGCTGAAAATGGCTGGCGAGGAAAGGGTTAAACATCATCTACAATACATTGAATTGCTTTAAACAGTGGCTCAAATAATTAGAATGAAAAAATCTCGTTTTCTAGGCGATTAGAGACTTTTCCTTCTGGACTAACTAGAGTAAAGGCAGCAGAATAAAGTGTCAAAATACTGATAAGTGAATTGTTATTAACTACTAGCGCAACGCCGATTCCCATTAACGCCTAGTCACGGAAGCGCCTAGTACGGTACGCCAAGTACTGAACGCTGAGTCAGCAAATTTTTGAGGCGATTTCGGTTAAGTACGGCCGGAGTCGTATAGCGCGCGCGTTTCTGAACGATTCGATTTCTCCGTTGGTACTAACATGATACGGATCGTCAACCGTCCCCGGTGATCTTCTGCCAAATTCGAATGCAATCGGTCCAGAAACACCGGAGATACGGGCGCCGAGAGGCCGGCCGAATGCCCGCGTTTCGGCGCATTGCCGAACGCAGCAATGACAGGCGGCCGCCTCGGTTTGCCAAGTGCCACCCTGGCCCGTTAGGGTCACAGCAAATTTGAGGCGATTCGTCGAAAAACACGAGCGGAGTTACTAACAGGCCCGTTTCGTGTTTTAAGACCAGCATAGGTGTACACACAACACGTCGAACAGTTGGCTTATTACTATATTATGCAGTAGCGTACATTATAGAATTTGGCAAAATGCCTTTCGTTGTTCTGGTATATTTCATCTAAGAACATGAATGTTTGTGAGTAATTGGCTTGTCGTATTACAGGCCGTTTGTTGTTGTCTTCTTGTTGTTGGCGGGGAAGACCGAAACGTGGTCAGTGTAAACATTATGGTTGTCTGTGGCTTCTGATTTAATTAAATACCGTATTTAATTGTTTTGTCCGTGTTTTGTGCAGCCCATTGACACTAAAGAGTCCACAGCACACGTCACAAAAATACGGCACTACCGTACGATTAACGATTCGTCATATGCGGTGATCCCGAAGCGCAGAATCAGGTGCATTTGTTCTTGTAGACCACGTGATACTCAAAACAAAGAAAAATAAAATCAAAAAATTATTGAATCGTTCGTACAGTCGTACGATTTTAGTGTACGTGTGTCTGACAACGCTTACGTTGATTACAAAAATTTCATGTAGTAGTTGTGGACATTCTTTAAATGTAAAGCATCATCGATGCTTATACTAGCATGTGTAAATAAAGACGCGTACACATTGATAATAAGTCATTTGCTGCTCACATAGGTAACCATACACATAGTGCCAATCGATTGATGTTAAATGTCAATTAATTGCTTTTTCATAACAAAGAGATGTTTGAGTAAAATGCCTTTCCGAATGGGTAGGCATATTTCGTGCTATTCTTGCTCACGTCATTTGAATAATAAAGAAAGAAAAAGAAATGAAATTGAATAAAATACCTTAGTAATAGATTTTGTATATACGAGTATGTGAATGATATGTTAATGATGTGTGTGTGTGGTGTAGTGGTGTGTGTGTGTGTGTGTGTGTGTGTGATAGGAGTGTGTGTGGTGTGTGTGCGCGCGTGCGTGCGTGCGTGCCCTGCGTGTATGTTGTATGTAGGTGTGGTTGAGAGAAGAGAGTTTGTGTGTGTGTGTGTGTGTGTGTGTGTGTGTGTGTGTGAGAGAGAGAGAGATGGTGTGTGTGTGCGGTGCGGCGTGCGTGCGTGCTGTGTGGTCTGTCCTGTCTGTCTGTAATGTATTGTATGTAGTGGTGTGCTGTGAGAGAGAGAGATGAGAGGAGAGAGAGAGAGTAGAGAGGAAAGAGAGTGGTGTGTGTGTGTGTGTGTGTTGTGTGGTGTGTGTGTGCTTGTTTATGTATTTGCACTCGCGGCGGTGGTGTGCACGTGTGTCATGCGAGCAGAGAACCGGAAAAGTCCATCATCATAGCTAGGTAGGCCTACCTATTGCGAAAGCGAAAAAAAGATATGGCCATATCAGAACTATGTAGTCCTGCCTCAATGTGGTGGGTGGGTGGTATGTGAGCCGTCTATGTAGGGCATGTCATATATTTGCGTAGTTGGTAACTGTTTTCACAATACATACGATGCTGTCTTTTTGTTTTGTTGTCATTTGGGGATACTGTGAGGTTGCATATTTCATTACTTTTGTTGGGTTTTATAGTACTCTACATGCGGAACTATCAGTGGACATTGTGAATTCGGTATGTGTATGATTTATGGGTGTATTGTATTTCCATTCTGGCAATTCTTCATCGGTACAATGTAGCGACCTTCGGCACTAATCGTATAAATTGCTCTCTTTTTTTACATTATTGTTTAGCACAAATATTGTTTTGAATAAAATATGGGGTTGCCTTGATCCAAAGCCACGTTTTCGTTTGAACATTAACAGAAAGTGCAGTGAGTGTGTGCGTGTGTGTTTGTGTGTGTGCCGTTTTGTGTCCGGCTGCGTGAGAGACAGACAGACACGACAGCCAGATGGCAGCGCAGATAGGCAATAGAAGACAACATAAGACAAGAGACCAACAGAAAGTATAATACTCGACGTCGAAAGAGATGCACCATCTTCTTTACTACTTCTTCTTCGTCGTCGTCGTCGTCATCATCATCAGACATCATCTCGGTCATATCATTATCGCTCATCGTCGTCGTCATCATCATCATAATCATGCGATGCACATCCTAACCTCATCATCATCGGCACAACCTAAGACTCGAGCACTATGCAACATGTGCTCTACGGCTGTGGTTCACTCGATATAGCTGGGCATACAGACAGCAAGGAGAAAGTCAAAAAAACAGACAGAGAAAGAACTCAACGCAGCAACAGTCAACAGGATAGAGAAAACCAGACACGACAAACGGACAGTAACGACATACCTGCAGCAGGCTCCTTCACAAAGTACGGAGGCTTCACAAGAAGAACGAAACGTGCATACGGCAACCTGGTCCCCTTCTTTCTAAGCCACCCCACTCCCGCTCAGTCTTTCCATCCCAGCCCCGGTTAGTATCTAATTTATCATACTTTGAACAGGAGAGGGTCTAAGCTTTAATTTTGCCATGTTGTCCCACCGGGTTTTCGTCGACCCTTATGTTGGCGTCAGCGGATTAGAGGAGGAACTGTTATGGTGAACCCCCTCCCATCCCGCCCCAGACCCCCGGGTCTTGTGCCCTTTATGGGGTAGGGGACTGGGAGGGGGTAAAATTGGTTAAGAATTCAAATCTACCTCCCCTACCACCCACTACGCCCCCTGCTCCCCCTCATCTCCTTGCCCCCTCCCCCTCCCCATCTCTTTACTTATCTACAGCACCCCTGGAACGGTTTTTCAGGGTTGACTAAAACATACAGATGTGATGTTAAAGTGATTCTAGCTGACCTGATCGCAGTGTGTGGTGGTGTGTGTGTGTGTGTGTGTGTGTTGTGTTGTGTGTGTGTGTGTGTTGTGTGTGTGTGTATTGTGTGTGTGTGTGGCACAAACTTCCTCTTTCCCTCCGTCAGCGCCGGCACCCCTCTCTGCTTTCAAAGCTGCACTAAAAACCACACCGGTTCCCCCGTCATTAAGCTCCGATTCTCTTTCCCCCTCCCCATCTCTCTCTCTTGCCATTAGGTCTGTTTCTGCTTATTCCATTTACGTCAATCCGTGTTGTTCGCTTTGTATTGCTTTTGTTTGAATGCGTTATGAATGCTACAACGTGTCTGCAAGTAATGGCTGTTCGCTCTCTCGGGTGGATTATCGACTTTCATGACGTATTCAGCGCCGTATGAATACTGTATTGTTATGTGCATGTTTGGAGTTTGTGTGTTAGTGCGTGTGTTTTACGTGCGTGTGTGTGTGTTAGTTCTGTGTTGTGCGTGTGTTATTTGCGTGCGCGCGCGCGTGTGTGTGGTGTGCGTGTGCGTAGTACATGAGTGGCGTGTGTGCATGTACGCGCGCACGTGGTGTGAGTTTTTCTGTCTGTCTCTCTTTCTCGTGTGTAATGCGCGTCGTGCGTGCGTATTAGGATTGTATGGGCCGGACGAGTGTGGGTATGTGGTTGTGGGTTGTTTTGTAGCATGTGCGCACAATGCACCGAATGCGCACCGTGCACGCGACTCCATCGTTTTTTACAAATTATCCTGCTGCCTTGCTGACCTTTTTCACATAAAGTATATGCTACAATAGATAAAGGGTTTCAAACAATGTAGGTAAAGGGAGGGAACCAGTAAGGGGAGAAAGTAGGTATGAGGTGGAGGGGGGTGGGGTGGGAGTCTGTCCATATAAGATACTCTACTCATCGATGTGAAGTCGGGTGTTGTTTGCTGGGCACGCAAAAGGAAAAGGTTACGTTCTTTTCATTGTGTGTCCTACCACTGTCAACACACAAGGGTTAGGTATTATTTTAGGTTATTGGTATTATGTAAGCTTTATAGTTACAGAGGCGTCTCTGTGAATTTCCGTTTGCTCCCCCTGGAAGCGCGGTCTGCAGCCAGAGCGCGCCACCTTTTTTTTAAAAAACAATTTGGTATGCGATTTTTTGTGACTGGTGAGGAAAGAAGGGGGGAAGGGGTACATTTTGATCAAATTGACAACTTTTTTGTGCCACTGGGTTTAACGTATGACTAATTGCATGGGCACACGGGACCCTTCGGTTCAACATCTCATGAGAGAGAGAGAGAGAGAGAGAGAGAGAGAGAGACTAGAGAGGAGAGATCAGAGTAGCAGGATAGAGAGCGACTGATAAGAGAGTAGAGAGACGTTAGACAGACAGACAGATACAGAACAGAACAGAACAAGAGACGCAAAGAAGATATACATTAAGCTAATTGATAAAGTGCAATGTCAGCTGGAAATTTTATCACTGCAGATGGAACCAGAGAAATGATCCATTTTCTT
>CM065696.1:29135035-29160035 GCA_017654935.2 Phymorhynchus buccinoides
GGCCTAATCTTAAGCTGATGAAAGAAATCTAGAGAAACGCTTGAGGGGTAGTTCAGACACAGGGTAGAGAAGGTAGAGGATGTAAGGAACTTGCTGGTTTACCAAGGATGGTTAGTTGGCTAACTAAACAACAAGTCGACCGGGAAGGGGTACAAGCGCGAATTTGGCATTCAAACCACAGAGCATTGGCCTATATCTATAATGTCAGACACAATTTTTGATAATGGCTTTTTCCCCGTGAGAATAATCTCGTTGTGAATTCAAGTCCAGCTTAACCCACTGGACGCTCTGCACTAGGCAAGGCGTTACATTGTTTACCCTGAGAATCCACCTCAGGTGCCACAGGACGCTACCACAGGTAGATGAAGGCCTAATGAGATCTTGCGACCAGGAGCTGACATGGGGCTGTGGAAGGTCGAGTAGACTTGTCACGGAAAGGTGGTATGGAGGGGTCACGGCAGAAGGCTGTAGAAATGAGTCAAGAGTCTGGCCCTTGAGGTCAAGACCAGAGGCCTCCGCTCGAAATGTCGAATGGGAGGAGATCTTCCTCAGGTTCGGAAATACACAGGAGGGCCATGAAGGCGGATATAAAATCGGACTCGGCAGGAAAGAACACAGAGATGTGGTTCAGAAAGTCAGAAGAGCTCATGGAAGCCAGTAGACGACCACCGACATCTTGTCGTCACACGCTGATGTGAATACACCAAGGTCAAGGGTGTGACTTTTGGTGTAACTTAGAGTCTTTATATTAGCGTCATGCTGATTGTGAAGGACAACTAATTAGTCACTTCACCTTTAACCTTCTTTTATTAACGACCATCGACGAATGAATGAAATTCCTGCATTAGCGTTCCACTCTGGATTCTGGATACCAGAGCACATATATGGGACATTTAGTACACTTAAATTATAAAGAGGGGGAGGAAAACTTGGAGGCAATAGCACCACGGCGGCACAAGTGCAACACCAGGAAACAAAGTCACGATGATGTTACTTTAACAACTACGATGTGTATGTTAAGACCATAATATCACATCTTCTGAACCATCACGACAGCACAACGGCTAATGATTAAATTCAGAAAAATACGCCAGCCGTACACCCGGTGTGCTCCCAGTTGATTCTTCTCTTTGCAGGACGAGTGCGTGTATGAGTGAGCAAGTGAGCGAAGTGTGTTTACACGCTGCGCGAGTCTGTGTTTTTACACGACGCGCGCATAGCGCGCACACACACACGCATACACGCTGCGCGCATGCACACACACGCACGCGCACAAGCACACACATCGCGCACACACGCCACTACGCACCACACTCAACACGCACGCACAGCACACGCTACACGCGCACACGACACAACACACACACCACACACAACACACATCCATCACATGTTACAACTTCAATCTGTTGTCACTGTGTTCCCACAGGCAGAGTAGGAAACCATACAATGGACGATGCCCTTATGACGTACATCATCATCTCATCACGTTCGTTGTGTCGTCGTGGTCATCACCATGGCTTCCCACGACCGTCAGCCGGGACTACGCCAGCGTCACAAAACACTCGTCAAAACCAATGGGATCTTAATCATCATCATCAGTCATCCCGAAACCGCCGTGCGGAAGGATTTCACGGCATCGAAGCATGTTGACTCCCCCGGAGGAGAGAAGGATCCGTGAGCGACATGTTCTACGCGATTCGAAACCGAACTATCACACGGTGAGCTAGCAGACTCCGATATTTCAACAACCCATCCCCATATATTAATCATCTTCGTATCACTTATCCTTATCTTCACCCGGCACGCACCGCAGTACAGCAACAGCAGCAGAACAGCAGCATCAAGCGGCAGCAGCAGTGCAAGCGTTCAGAGTTCGCTGATGAGTATGACCTTGTCGTTGTTTGCATATCTTGCGACCAGCACCACAAAAGGGACATTAAGTGCGCTGTACTAGCATTGTCTCGTCTAACAAGGGTTGAGAAAGTTAAAAATCAATTTTTTTGTCAATTTTGAGTTATGAGGTATTGTTGTGCTCTCCTACTTTCATACTTATACAAGCCCCCTAGGCAGCAATCTTTTAATATTGAGTCTATAAATGGTCTCTATAAGTGCCTTTAAAACGAGTAGGTCACATGGCCGTTTATTCAGCTAGTGAGACTTCAAGACTGAAGGATGTTTGTATTATAAGAATGGCCGACACTGTCGCCACATACTCTAATTTTAAAATGACTCATAACTCTGAACGGAAACACATGTCAGACAATTGACGTTCTATGCTATCAATGAGAAGAAGAAACTGTCTGGATGTTTTTCAAAATGTATGCTTTTCTCAGCAATGGCCATTTTGAAACTTAATGTCCCATCTTCGGGCCCTGCCTGGGGAGGTCCACAATTCTGTGCAATAGCATCATGAAAGTTCAAGAATAAAAACCAATCATCACTCTGTATTCATTTATTGTGTTGTGGCACAAGTAACAAACCTATAACTCCACTTCTGCCGGGCTATCTGATACGGTACGTCTGTCGAGTCGGTCGGTCCACCAAATGTACGCACTTCAAATAGAGGACTGACCAAATTTTGCCCAGACTTCAAATCGAGCTGCACCGTCAAATCGAGGCTGCTCTTTAAAAGCAATGTTCCTTTTTAATACATTGTTCCGCACGCCACAACACGACTGCGCAATCCGCCGCCTATGTTTTTATACCACGCGTGGTTAGGAGACGAACGATCCCAATCGCTGATCGTGTGCACACAAGTAATCATATAATTATTCGTACATAGGAAGTAATAATTATAACAGCTTATCGAATACTCATAGCATAGCGCTAGCATTAGGGGAAGACGGGGTAAAAAAGCCGCATGCGTGCGGGTAAGAAGGCCCACCCAATTATTCTCATGAAATAAGAAAAATTCAGTAAACATTTGGCCACCATGAGACGAAAGTGCTGAGACATTACACGCTGTCTAATGGCCAGAAATTGAGACTGAAATTTGCTTCATTTCATAGAGGATAATTGGGTGGGCGTCTTACCCCGCCCACATGCGACCTTTATCACCCACGACTTACCCACCTAACACACGCACCACACTAACCCCGAAAGACAAATGCACTTACACACTGGCAGCTATGAAATAGAGTTCAAAACGCACTACTATCATAGCTTATACATACATGTCTAGGCAAATCCTGAGGATCAGGACCGCCAGGATTTCGAGGATGAACACTTGGTCCTTGTGAGTCTCACGAATGTGCTGTTGTGATTCTCACTTTGTGCTAATCGAACTTGGTGCAGAAAATAATTGGTTGAAGGAGAAAATATAGAGAGAGAAGTTACTGTCCCTTACAATTTACTATATACATCAAACGCTCGGGCCGCAGCCCCAAATAAACACACACACACACCACACACCAATCTTTTAATATCCTACCGGCCCTCCCTCGTCTCACACTAACTTACACGCACAAACGCAAATAGAAACACAAAAACTAGTATAAACTACTGGCCCACAGTTACCACCAAAAAATAGATGAATAACTAATAATATCAAATGAACAAGAGGCCCGTTAACTGCCACACACGGCTTGTTTTCGACAGGGACAAAACCGAATCAAAAATCGATATACCATATGCTTACGACCCTTAGTATATATATAATATATTTTTCTCTGCATCCTCCGGGCACAAAAAAAAGGGAGAGGGAAAGTTGGGGTTAGAAAGGTAGATAGATGCTGAATTCTGAACTTATTGAATACGACAATAAACGAATTATGTTCATGTGAAGAGCGCTAAATGAGATGAAACGCAGAAGCTTTTTGTACACCATGCATTCGAAAATAGCAAACACATAAAGCACGAAAACAAACAAAGAGAGAGAGAACATAAAGGAGCAAGAAAAAAAGAAGGAAAGAAAAGAATGAACAAGGACGTAACGCAACACACCTCACACAAAAAATCAAAATACCACACGAAAACAAAGAAAAACCTATAGGAAAAAAATGCGAAATACAAATTATATAGCAATCAAATATCTGAAAGAAAAGGTTTTGAAAACATACGTTTTAGACATACAAACACACACACCATTATGGGCATGCCATCGAACATAACATAAAGGTCTGTGTAACACGTTAACATTATTCACGAGATATTTCTATTTCCCATGGCCACACACTGATAGCCACTGCTCATATGACTTCACAGGCTCACTGATGTTGCCATGAGGGAAAATGATACACTATCTCGTGCATAATGTTAAACGTTAGTACAACAAACCTTACACAATATAAACCAATCCAATTCATACAAGCACAACACACGTTTTACACTCCTACACGACCACATGAAGGTAATTCGACGATCGAATCACAGGAAAATAGTCAGACATGTCAACAATTCGTGAACATTGCAAAAAGGCCAACTACTACATCACAGGGCCGGCCACCTCAGCTCTTTTAAGGATGGTGGGGGCTAATTCATCGGTACGTGCCCCACCCGACAGCTCACCTCTTAGGGGGGGGTCCGGGAGCAGCTCTCCTCGGAAAAAATGTAAATCACCGAGAGAGCGCTACCCCAGCAAAACATAGTGCACATCCTGGGCATGGAAAAATAAAAGGACTTAATGCTACATTACTGTTCATACCCCTATTGAAAACCTGTTTTGAACACATTATAGTGCCTCTCACTAAAGGTGTGCTGTTGAGTGTCGGTATCGCCGCTGAGGATAATCTTAGCTCGCCCGCTCGAGGCGACATGAATTCGCTATTGGGTTCGTTTAGAGAAAAGAGGTCGGGGCGCCTATAACCCCCTAAGCCTACTAGTATAACGCCCCTGAGCTCATGGTGTCAGTACTTTTGAAACATTTGCACACACAACCGTTTCCATACTTGTCCTTCTTGTCACCCATTAGGTTTCGCAAGTCGTGGCTCTACTATAGAGGGTGCGAGACGGTCTTGCCACGTTGGAAAGCCTTCCGAAATGGTCCGGGGCGTGCCAGTGCACCACCATGATGGCAAGGTACAATCCTCCATCCGTCAAGAGAATAGACAATACAATAAGGAACCTCCCTTATACGAACCTCCCCCTCTCTTCCGTATGATCGCCCTCCTCACTATTATGCTGACCCCACCAAACATGTGCACCACGGTTGTCCCCACACCTTCATACGCCCTGTTCTCAGAAAGCCTGTACATCCCTGGTTGACATTAGGCCTGTCCAGTGGGGGCCAACACAAAAGTATAAGAATGCTGTACGAAAGATGCAGCTTATTCTCCAGTAATGGAAATCACAGGCTACGAGCTTAGTCTACACTTGTGGCAAGCCTAGTGGACTGCTCAAGCCCTGCACCGGCTCTGGTGTCTGCCAGGCAAAATAGCGGGATGGGGATGGCCTTTGGGGACCTTCCCTTCACGCAGCTGTATCCTCAAGTCCCTTTGGCCGCGAGAATGGGGATGTTACGCCTGGCAGCAAAGGCATCTCCGCTGGTAAACAAATCTCCGCGCACGCAGCACCGCCACAGACTAGTGATCTTTGCCCCCACAGTCCTGCCTATGCTGAGGCAGCTCACATAGGTCACACGGCAAACGACATGAAAATGGAAAAGCGCCGTAGAAGACCTTCCTGGTGTCTTACTATAAGAGTTACAAACTCTCCACCTCAGTCGCCACTTCGATGTTACTCAACGACTCCGTTGAGCCTCTAGGATCATGGACACGCAAGGGTAGCCCTATTCCTTGTCTGCTGACTCCTGTGCCCCGAAGTCCGCACTCTTATCGGTCGTTCTATATATAGAGAACGTATGTATGTGTATAAGAAGTCGACAAAGTCTAAGGAATCACAATATTAAGTCCCGTCTGACTGACCGTTACTAAGATGGCCGTAGATTGGTTCGGTGAGGAAATCCGTTGTTACAAAGAAAGAATGACTGTATCTACGCTTTCGTCAAACCGTGGCACGGCCTAGGTGTTGTTATTGTCAGTAAAGGAATGTGGAGAATGTTTATTAATCTGTACTAGTGTGTTATTGTCAGTAAAGGAATGTGGAGATAGTGAAAAAACAAAAAACACATGGGGCAGCAGGTCAACGCTGTATGTGACAATAACTTTGTTTATAGCCATCTGAGCTGCATCTCTCACATCTCTGTGTCACTTCTGCCTCTGCCTCTCTTCGTCGTGACATGGGCCAATGAGCATGCATTCATTACAACCATCAAGTGCTTCCAGAGTTATCTGTCCCTGTCTGTCTGATCTTTTTAATTGTTTTTGACTTTGAAATTGTGGTTGGCGTTTAATCCAAGGACAGATTGTACGGAAATAGGCATCGCCTAAAAAGTCTTCTTAGTGCCTGTCAAATAACGTTTTAGCCCAGTCTCGTTCAGTTGTCTCTCTTTTTCTAACACTCACAATTTTCAAAAGCGCTCTTCCCTCAGACCTTCCATGAAACAAGATAAACATTTTGCGATTGATTGAGGCAACAACACGAGTAAATTGATAATTTACAAGAAAGTGTTATAAAGGATTTATTCAGGCCTACCCAGGTAGATCTCTTTTCTGTGTGCATGCATATTGAAAGCATAAGTCATTCCACAAAACCGGCTAATGTATAAACTATCAAGTATGTTCTCACAAACTTTCTGATGACTAGAAGTAGCAACACAAACGCTCCAGACTAGCTACCCCAGACATGGTGACAAGATAGAAAAGTTCTGAGATATTAAGAAACCATCCACATCAGAGATTGCAATGCTACACTGAAATCCCTTAAACTGCCCTGCCTTCAGTCTTATAAGCTCGCGGTCCGCAAGCCGGTGTAGGTGCGGTTTCCCTGCATGACATTGTATTGTGCAATATCGCCGCCATTATTCTTTTGGCTGTCGCTAATAATTGCCCGCGACTACAACCACGAGAGACTCACACACAGAACAGGGGAAGAGCACTTTATCGCAAGCCGGGACACACGACTATCTATCGGAATGTTAGACGCCAATACTCTCTCTTGCGTACGACGGCTGGTCAAAAAAGTGTGTTGTTCAAGTCACACTTACACATAGCTGGACTGTGCACACTCGCTGTGTTGCTACTCACGTCTATTGTCAGTCGGTGTTGGGAAGACTATTCCACAGTAGTATCACAGTACAACACATCGACGAAGTGCCCACCCCCCGCACATCAGAAACACAGCACAACACCCAAGTTTTGGTCAACGCCCATATCACATAACAAATATGACAACCAAAAAACTAAAGCGATATGCGAATGGCGTCAACATCGCGAATACATGGGTTTCCACAGAAAAGTGGAGACCATACTTATAGGAATCGATGCAAGCAACTATCACAAACACATCTAAAGACCGCACCTCTTTCCCCACCATTTCGTTACTTGCATTCTAGCACCTACCACCCACGCCCATAGCCACGTAATTATTCACTTACTAAAGAACAAGAGCTCGTATAACCAACACAAGAAAGTTCATTTACATGGAAAGCAAATCATGCAATACAAGAAACTCAACTGACTAGTACGTACAATGGAAACAAGATATGAATACGTCAACAAGATTAGCTCAGTTCCCACATTTCAGCGTACTCTCTTCTCTCTCTCTACCTACTCTCTCTCTCTACTCTCTCTCTCTCTTCTCTATTCTCTGCTTCCCCCCCCTCTACTCTCTCTCACGCACGCAAGAACGCACACCGATCTACACAGACACCCACATACATACATCACAACACACACACACAAACACACATAACACACAGACACAACACACGCACGCACGAGCACGCACACACACAGGGCGACGCGCACGGCGGCGCGCACACACACACACACGCCACCACACACACACAACCAACACCACTGTTGAGGTTTTTGCACAACGACCATATAGGCCAACATGAATAGGTGATGCTGTCGTCTTTCAGTGGTTGTATATGCTTGCTGTTGTGGTGGTGATGAACGTGTAGTGTGTGTGTGTGTGTGTGTAGTGCGAGCGTACTGCAGCTATGAAATGTGATATCTGAGTGACGGAAACGTAGTGTGATAAAGACGCCCATTTGTTATATCAGGCAGAGGCAAGGCAAGAGTCTGCCATGTAGCCTAGGTTTGGGTGCACCAAGTATATATGCGTATGCACATGATGCATAGTTATGTCAGTATACGAATGATTATGAGGTTGCCAAAAACGTGAGAAGGCAGCTGTGGTCTTCATTGCAGCCTAAGTAATAACGGAAGGTAATTGCCTGAAAGGGCACCAAAAACCAGAAACCGCACCCACCTCTTGACTCCACTACAGCGGATTGTTCATATCATCTGTCTAGTCACACATCGTGATATATTTTTTTACTTCATTTGAGTCCGCCTCTAAGCTTTGATTGTGACTGTATTGTTAGCAACTTCTGTCTGTCTTTGTCTTTCTCGCTTATCTGTGCTCCGTCGTGTCTGTCTACAACCTCGAACTAGTTCCCTCTGTATAGTAAACAATTTTCACAACATTAGCTTCTTGTTATGTGTGCACCCACGTATTCCCAACTATAAGACCCACTGACCCACCACCTTGTTTACTTTGTCCTATAGTTATATATAAGCTGTGACCGACGATAACAAGACATACACGCAACATATGACCAATTCAGGTCTGCTCTTTAAAATGGATTGATTCCGTATTCAATTCTATGGGGACATTTACGGTACATCGGGAGTCAAACCTGGTACATACAGCACGATTCTTACCAGCTTATCAATAGAGGGAAAACCCGTGACCCAAACACACGAGTGATTTTGACACACGGTGAACCCTTGGATGGGTTCTATTATCCTAACAGGAGTCTACGATTCACTTAAGAAACGATTGGGCGTCTCACTCTCTTCTCCTCTCCTCCAGCTCTCTCTCTCTCTCTCTCTCCTGCTCGTAACTTCTCCTCTGTAATGTTGCTCGACCGTGGGTAAATGATACGTGCATGTGAAACATCCGTGTCTTTTCGTATTTACACCGTCCTTACACAAAATAGCACTGCAACAGATTTTTAAAAATAGAATTGGCAGAATGTTTCACCAAGTCTGCACTGCTGCTGCATGCTGCTAGCTGCTACTACTACTACTGTACTATCTACTACTAATACTACTACTACTACTACCCTACTATTACTATAACTACCACTACTATACTATACTACCACCATTCCACTACTAACCATACATTACCACTACTACTAATACTCACTACACCACCACCCACCACCACCACACCACTACAACTAACTAACTACTTACTGACCAATACTACTTACTCACTACTCGCCATTACTACCACTACCACTGCCTACTACTACTACTACCACTCCCACCACCACCACTAACTACTACTACTACTAATACTTCTACATTAACAGCATAGTTTTTATCGTAATTCGGGACACAAATGTTCCACATCTGGAAAATAAACTTTGACTTAGACTACACTACTACTGATTACTACTACTACTACTCTAATAATAATAATAATAATACATATTAACTAATGTAATAATAGAATTAACAACGAGGATGAACAGTAGCCAAGTGGATTAGGTTCGCGTGTAAGGATCAAGAAAGACAAGCTATTCCACTCCACAACGACCTAAAATAAGTGCCAAAAGTACCCGCACTTTGGACTAAACTGAAAGACCGGTACTACTTGTACGAATAAGCCCATTGTCACATACTCTTCTTCTCATATTGACCACTCACCATCGCTGCATAACCAAGAAATAACCTGGGACGCAGTGCAAGACCATAAATCTGTTTGCGCGCTGTTTATTTTGACTTCAGAAGTTTAGTTGTTAGGGGTGTTTGGGTTTTTTTCCCCAACATCAAGTCCAATACCACGAACGCGGCGTAAAAATGGAAGCAACCACGAATGCGAGTTGCATCCTCTTGTTTGCCCAACTTGTGTAATAACCTCAAGAGGAAGCGCACAATAAATCATCGAATATCAAATTCAAAAATGTTAGAACATTGTTCAATGGCCACACTGTAAATATTCGCAAAAATATCCCACAAAACTTTGACCACTCTTATCCGCTGCACTGCTACGTCTTTTCTTTTTTAAACCGCCATCTGACGGCCGCTGTAAGTAATCACGTACTGCTCTCATGACATCACTGATGAACGTCTTGCAGGAGAAAAAGGAATAACTTGATAGCTGGCATTTAATGCACTCATCACAGTCACAGAGGAGTTATCGCGTCCCCAGACCCATTTGGGATTCGGCTCTATCAGTTAGTCACTTCTTCATGAGGCCATGATGGTACAAGATTTTTTCTTCAGATTTCCGCTGGCACAAGTCAAAGGAGGACGGGTAATGACAAAAAAGACACAGTCAACGAAACAAATGACTAAAAAACAGGCCCCCCCCGAAATCGCAATATAGTTCTAGGTGGCACGCGGTCTTGTTTACCACTCCAATCTTGCGCCTCACTCTCCAGCACTCTGGACGTTATCAATAATTATTTAATCTGTGCAACCAGAATGTACTATCTCTGGCAAAGACAATTAATTTACGCAACTTATTTATATCTTTGAGAAAACAGTTAAAAACTATGGAATCCTACAATACTCACAAAAGAAGCACCGCATACTCGTCGTGTCGTTGTAGTGTCTGTATTAGTATGTATTATTATTATACGCTTTATTAAAAACATCATTTTGTAAAGAGCACCGGCCCAATAATTTTTTTTTTTTTTTTGAAAGTGGTAAGCCTCGATTGAGTGCGACAATTTTGTCAAAATGTGCGACACATTTTGCGACCGACAGAAGACCAAACAGACTAGACAGACAGAACGACAAACGTGATGCTATAGGTTAAAAACCAATGACATATGAGTGTGATGATTCTAACATTAACTTTTGCATCCGACATTCTAAAAATGCCACACTTCGCAGCGTACTGACCAACGGTAATTGGAACACTAGCAAAATTAAAGACAGGATATTCCTGTATGCCGAACTGCTATCCCTAATGATATTTTCAAGATGGAATACATCAATCACATCTGTGCAAATCTTCTGAACGCAACCAAATTGGGCGCCGCACGCAAAGGGACATTAGAGTTTCGCCAAAAGTGGACCATTCTGAAACAATGGGATCAGTTTACAATCTGTCAGACAAATCCTTCTTTCAAATTGATGTCGAGAGGATCTCATTACTTGTAATTTCTTTCGTTATAGGTTAGGAGCATATCAAAGTTGCGTTGTTGGTGGGGGTGACTGTACGGCCATTTTGAGAAATACGCATGTCTAAAAGTGCTTAGCTAGCTGAAGGAAAATGCTTACATCTACTCATTTCAAAAAGCACTGTTAATGGAAGATACTTGAGACCAATAAATAAAAAGTATCTCGCTAGGCTATACATAGTGACAAGATGAGATGTTAAAGAGAGCAACGACAAAGCCCATAACTACCAACATTTGATATAAAGAAATGATATTAGCTGACTGTTGCACGCAAGCATCAATTATAGAAACTCTAGCCCAAGCGAATCTTAATGTACCCTTTTCGTTAGGTCGCGCCATCGCGTCACTATGTAATTGCAGAACCTGATCGCAAAAGTTAATGTTGATTTAAGCATTTCGGACAGTGTTGAGGATACAAGATGCGTTAGATGCGTATTGTAAGGTGTGAGGAAAACATCGGAAAACAAAAATTGTAGTTTCTTTTGCCGCTTACGGTCGCGAACGATCTCTCTCTCAGTGTATTGAAACGTTAGTGTAATGGATTGTAGGTGGCTGGGCCGTCTATCGTTTACATGCATGCAAACATGTACTGTAGGTATCAAGAGCAAGAGGAACACATCATTCCTTGCGTTATATGGCAGGAAGCCGGGGAAAGGATGGGAGACGCTTTGCGCCACGCGCCATACTAGACATATCGAGGCTCCAATAGACACACATTAATCAAACATGCAGTGTACCAGTAGCGAGTCAGAAGATGCTTCTACCTATTTCATAAGCAGATGAACTATGGAATAAGTAAGTGTAGCACTGTACATGTGCCTAAGGAAATCCTAAGGTAGCCTAAGGTAGGTACCCTACTCCTGGCCACTTTTCTCAAGAAACACTCTGAACGTTCCGTCCGTGCCGACGTCGAGTATTCGCTGGGGCCTACGTGCTATCCTTATTTAGGCCGCATACTAGGCCAGCATAGCACCTGCGTCATACATTGACGAAGCAACTGTCTGGGCGATCGAAGAAGAAGAAGAGAAAAAGAAGAAGAAGAAGAAGAAGAAGAAGAAGAAGAAGAGAAGCACGTGCCACAAAGAAGAAAAAGAAGAAGAAGAAGAAGAAGAGAAGAAGAAGAAGAAAACACATATCGACTCGGATAAGCAACCTCCTTGCGCGGCAGGATTGACCACCACTACGCGCCAGGTGGGACAGTGGAACGCACACGGAAGCCATAGACTACTGAACGACCACTAGAACGGCCTAATTCAAGTGCCGAACACAGTGGCGGAACACACGCTTCTAATATCCAACGACACACGAATAATTAGTTAAGACGAGCCTGTAAGATGCAGAAGAAGGGTGGTTAGGAAAGAGGCGAGGTTCCGTTACCGTTGTCACCCTGACGTCAAAGAAGAAGAAGAAGAAAAGGAAAAGAAAAAGGAGAAAGATAAAAAAAAAGTTAAAACAAAGAGAAGACAAAAAAGAAGAAGAAACAGATGCGAACGCCAGTCAAACGTAGTCCCAGTTACAGCAACGCACCAAACACTATTAAATTATCAATTCCCCTCTCTCTCCTCTCCTTACACACACCACACCACACACACACCACCCACACACACAAACACACACACACACACGCGCACGCACGCAACACACATAAGACCTTCCACTTGAACTTGAGCGGTACCTCTACGCCTAGAACGTTACCCGCACCTACACGCCGAATTTTGAAGGACTGTTAAGGTCCATATGGGTTAGATGCTTACAGCCCTAAATATTTGCGATTCGGGATGGGTTCCAATACCGCCAAGAGTCTAAGCGTCAAGACAACACCAATAATTTATGCATGCGGATGCCTATCCCTCCCTTAGTTTACACACCACCTAATAACAACATGAAGCGATCTGTATAGCGTTCGACGAGATATCCTTGGCGACCGGACAGGCGAAAAACAATATCTGCTGGCTCTCGAATCTCACTGTCCCTAATTCGGAGCTAATCCAGCTCAGAAAAGCGTCTTCCACCGCTTATTCACACACCTTTAACACACTGTCAGAAATTGCCTGATCAACAACGCTGCACATCTCATATACGTGTTAGCAATTGTCGCGCACAATTTACTCAGCACACAGTACCGATTTGACACCTGACGACATGGCACTTGTTTTCGAGAACCCGTCAGGTATCTCCCTGTGGGATTGGCCGACCCTCTAACCATGTCACGTGCAGCATATCATAGACACCATCCAGAGATACTATTCTGCCCGTGTTGTTCCATACGAATTGGTTCCGTCGAGTGATAGCGACTAAGGGAATACACAACTTTTCGCGGATGACTTGCACTAGGCACGCACGCGCGCACTGCGACACTCCGCGACCAGCACGACATGCACACACTATCCACGCACAGACACAACACACGAACATACGCACACACACAGCGCCCGCCACATCACCTACACACACACGACAACACAAACCACAAAACATCCACAACACACAGCCTCCAATTTGAAGTATGGGGACAAGTAATTTGCTATGTGGAAAGGACCCAGAAATAACAGACAAGGGACTCTAATCGGGTGCACAGTCCCCCCCAGTGTGATCGCTTTGAAAGAACATGATACTGCAATTATTGTCCCTACTCGTAGTGGTGTAATCAGCATTACATATGCGCACCAATACTATTGACGATTTACAACAGTATAAGATCTTGCCATCATGGAGGTGTTTTTGTGTTTAAAGCGCCTAGGACCAGGACCAGATGAGTTTTGCACAAGAAAAGACACGTCGATGATCAACGGCAAGAAAGACAAGACGTGTTTCAAGATACGAAACAGCTACACTTAGCTATGCGTTCCTCAGCAATTAAACCGTCCAAAAACGGCACGATTCCTCCTTGGCGGAGATTGCCGGATGAGAGTAGCCATTTTAGATAGAGGGTGGTGGAGGCACTCATTGTGGGTTGAAGCTTCTTTTTTGATAAGTATAGCAAATACAGTAAAAAACAACAATTGGGCCAGCTGTTTACCCTTATGTAGATGAGTGATACGCCCTGTTCGAATAATCTGTTATACAAATTTCTTAAAAAGAAAACGCAATAAAAGCTTGTATGCGAACATTTTGTGCAAACGATTTGGTCTAACAGCATACACGGCATAGAAAAGAGACGGCCACGCGCATATTATTATGACTTACCAGCACCTCCGCCGACGAGGAATCGCCGATTTGACGGAACATGTTGCATTTCTCTAGAGAAACCAGAGCAAAGTGAGTGATTGCAAATCTCGAGATGGTGTTTTCTGTGATCTGGACGTGTTTCTGACAAAAAACTCATCCTGTCCAGGGGTGGGCCCTTTAAAACACCATATCACATACTTATCCGTACGGCACGCAAAAAACAGAGGGAACCTGAATTGAATCTGACTTAGGTGTGGCGGAGGGGGGGAGGGCGAGGGGAGTTATCGCAGAAGAAGTTAGGTATATACGCCCACCTCGCGCTGCAAAACAGCCACCATCAGCCACCATCATCATATTGAAAATGTTGTTGAATAATTTTGGATCCTATAGATTTTTATTTTTTCTGCAGAAACAAGTTACTCCATAAATAGCGATATATGCCGCGTTCAAAAACTCGCGCCGGCAAAGCGGCACGGCGCAATGCGCAATGAGTAGGCGGTAGTAAATGGCCAGCATTCAAGTTTTCTAGACGTAACAAGAGCTCGCCTGGCAAAATCCGTTCTCAACCCCTTTTGGTGTTTAGTAATCCAAGTTTTATGAAGGAAAACAATGTACACACATTGCGCGTGCGCGCGCGCTCAGACAATAACACAAGACTGACACGACAGACAGACAGACAGACAGACAGACAGAAAAGACAGACAGACAAGACTGAAGCCACACACACACACAACAACATCACACACACAACAGCAAACATATTTGCTGATCAAGTGTACACAACTGAAAATTTAAAACAAGTCGACTTGACTTTGACTTTGACTTCACACACACACACACACACACACACGATACACACAACACAACAAACAAACAACACGCGCGCGCGCGCGCGCGCGCGTATGCGAACTTGTGCGCAATGCATGCATGACGACATACATTTTGAGAGACAGACACACACAGGACAAACAGACAGAGGCAGACAGACACACAGACAAAACAGACAGAGGCCAGACAGACACACAGACAAAAGACCAGGCCGCCAGCCAGACACAACAAGTACACAAGGACAGAAACGACCAACAACTACATCACACAAGGTCGACATACAGACAGAGGCAGACAGACACACAGACACAGGTAAGAGGCAGGCAGACGTATACAGCAGGGTAGATATAAACGTCGGACAGCGGGCTAAAAAGAGAGCAGAAGTAAAACTCCATCGACAGCCCTCCTCACAGCATACACCCCCCAGTTCACCCCCTCCTCTCCTTTAGGGTCTTTATTGCTTGCTGCCACCCCCCTCCCCCCACCCCATCCATTTGTTCCCAAGCTCCGCGCGATAGCCTGGTATAAGATGATATAATGTAACAACAAAAAAGGAAGAGAACCGCATGCCTTAGATGGATAAGAGTCGAAAGGAATATGCATAACTGGGGACGTACTAGCTGTCTCTCTCTAGTAGTATCTGTCTCTCTGTTCGGTCTCATACTCTACTCTCTGACATTCGTACGTCTCTCTAGCCTCTCTCTCTCTCTCTCCTCTGCCCTTCTCTCTACTCTCATCCTCTATCTCTGCCTCTACTTTCTCATGCCTCTAACTCTCTCTCTCTCTACTCTATCTCTCTGACGCTCCTCGCTCTCTCTCTGCTATCTCTCTCCTAGCTCTCTCTCGCTGCCTCTCTCACTCTCTCTGCCTCTAACTCTCTCTCTCGTCACCTCTGCCGCTACTGCTCTCCGCTCTCTCTCTCACAAGCTCGCTCTCTCTCTCTCATCTAATCTCTCTCCTGTTCTCTCTCTCTCTCATCTCTCTCTCTCTCTACTGCCTCTCTCTCTTTCATCTACTGTCTATCTCGTCTCTGCCTCTCTTCTCCCCCCCCCCTCTCTCTCTCTCTCATGTGGTGTTGTTTCTTTCCTCTTGTTCGTCAAATTAATAAATATGATACAACAATTTCTATAATATATTGTTATGAAGTTGATACATGTTTGGCATACCCCCCTGATCACCAGACCTTGTTGAGCGCTAATGACAATAAAAACATAGTCGATTCTCGAGCATTGACTTCTCTCTCTCCTCTATTCCTCTACTCTTCTCTACACTCTCATCTCTCTCTGTCTCTTGATCTCTCATCTCTCACTCCTCTCTCGTCTTACTGTGCCTCTTCTCTCACTCTCTCTCCTCATATCCACTCTTTCTCAATCGCTTCCTCTTCCTCTCTCTACTCTACTCCCTCTCATCTCTCCTCTCCTTCTCTCAAAATCTATTCCATTGGAAAATAAAGTTGTTAAAGTTTTCAAGTAAGCCTTCAAGTCTCTTCTACTCCTCTACTCTATCTCTCTATTCTGCTCTCACTCCTCTCGCTCTCTCTCACTCGCTCTCTCTCTCTCTTCCTTGCAGACCCTCAGGGCATGCGAGTACAGTAGAAGCGATACACCTACCACCTCACACTCTTCATTTCACCTAACTTCGATCACCCTCAGTTATCCACATAGCCCTTACCTCTGTAGAGTTCTCCCTCTAAGGCAAAAATCATCCCATGGGCCTTCGCATTGTACATCGATCCTAAAACGACGAGAGCGTGTACCTGTATCTTGTCTAGGCGTTTATCTGCTGTATTCTATCTGTCCTCGTCTCGTCTCTCTCTCTCTTTATATCTCTCTGCCCCCCCCCACCCCTCTCCGTGAGAGATAATTTTAAGAAATCGTTCGTTCTGCTGCTCGTCTCTCTGTCTCTCTCTCTCGTTCTACTTACTCGTCCCTCCCTCTTATCTCTCTCTCTTTCCCCTTCTTCTCTGTCTCTCCCTCTGTTTGCGGGTCTCTCCCCGGCCCCCCACCACGACTCTCTCATCTCACTCGTTCTCTCTGTCCCATCCTCTTATATCTTCTGTCTTCTTCCTACTCTCTCTTATCTATCTGTCCCACCCTTTCTCCTGTCATTCCGCCACTGCACACCCACACCCTCTCTCTCTCATCTCTCCAACTGTAGTTCATTGATGCCTTGAATGTCGCATGTTATAGCATATATCTGACTCAGCTCGAGTATGCGGTTGTCCTCGTCTGTTTCTCGTACAATGACAGTTGACTTACAGAATGGGTTGGCCTAAAATATCAATTCCTTGCGTAATAAAGGGTTTTTTAAGTTCCAAGTCTCTCTCTACTCTCTCTCTCTCTCCCCTATCTCTCTCTCTCTCCTCTCTCTCTCTCTACTCTCTCCTCATCTCTCTCTTCTCTCTCTACTGCTCTGCTCTCTCTCTCTCTAATCTCTCTCTCTCTCTCTCTATCTACTCGTACGTTTGGCTGCCTGCATCCGTCCATGAAATTTGCTATTCGTCTGTATTTTCACGGCAACTTGGATAACTGCTAGAATGATAAAATGAACAGAGATTTTAAATGTAGATATGGAGACAACGAGGAACGCAAAAAGCAAGACAAAACTGATGTAACTAATGATAATAATAAAAAGTAATAATGAATATATATAATAATCAATGACGAATAAAATTATCAAGAAATCGGCCAACAATAGAACCCCATCACCTAATGCAATTGATTTAACCAATGAAACAACGCTTGAATGATTGAAAGTAAGAATGAATGGATGAATTAATTAATTAATTAATTAATTAAATGAATGCCTGGGGAATAGAAACGCAATCGAATAAATGAACGACTACTGAAGCGGCGTAAGGGCAACCTTAATCAAATCAAGTAATATCTATATCCAATATAACATATGGTCTTTCTTCTCTGTTTTGTTGTTAGGAACAGGTACGAGTATGTCACTCGCTCTCCCTTCCTGTATACCCACCACCGCACCACACTTCCCCGCCCTTCCTCCACTCCACTCCTCCCTCCTACCTAGGTGAGTGCGGGTGGGCGAAGCCGACAAGTAACCGTGCTTTCCCAAATGCACACGCGCCCTTCCTCCTCCTCGCTTCTTCTCCCACTCTCATACTTCTTCTTCCTCAGCGGTGGCCCACGAGCCTCCCTCCCGCCTAGCACTTCCCCGACGGACTAACCTTCAGACTATACCTGCCGCTCCCAAGCCACCCCCTTTTTTCAGACCCTCCCCCCTTAATTTACCAATCTATCAAGCCATCCTTTTCGTCGACCTTGACCCCCCTACCATATATCATTAAGCACACCCTGGCATACCGTGTATGGGGGTCCGCCGTCCTGTCGTCGCGGGTGTCATCACTGACGTCCTCTGTGCGCCTCCACGGCAACTCACATGATGAGGCGAGCACGGTGTACAAGCACCAGCAAGCAATCGGAACAGCAACCCCGCACAGCCCCAGCAACAACAACTAACAGCAACAACAGAGCATCAGGTGTACTCTACGACATGTGACCCATCCTATCTCTCTGTCTTCGGAAACGTCTATCAGTTTCCTTCTCGTCCATCTCCTTCTCGTTGACGTCGATTCGTTGTACTCTTCGGGCGTGCGAGTCCTTTTCGTTCCACCTACTGCCCCCCATAAGACAAGACCTACGACGAAGAGATTACGGTGTGCGTCAAATGGGAAGTCGTTACTTCTTCACAAGCCTTGTCACAAGGGTACATCTCAGCCGACAGGAGAAGGAACTTATCAAGGATCAAAGCAACGCCCTCGTCATCACTGCATACATCCACACATCATCATCATCATCGCTCCACCACTGGGAATTCCATCGTACTCTTGATGCCATCACCCCTAGTGGTGCGCTTGCGCGTTCGCGACATCTGTGTGTTGTAGAGACAGTAGAAGATTCAGACGCTAGAGCAGACCATCTGCAGTAATAAAGCAGAATCCCTTTACTGGGCTATTCTGGCGCTCACTTCTCAGGCACTCGCAGCTCTCTGGAACGTTCCCCAGCCAAACATGAAATCACGCCAGCCGCTCACGAACACACCCCACGTTATGTACAGACTAGTACTGCTGCTACACTGGCGTGACGTCAGCTTATCGCCTTTTCTGTCCTAGCTCTAGCCTCCTTCACGGAGAATCAGAAACGTCAATACAGCTGATAATCACGCTTCAGTTCGACAAGTTCCAGCGACATTTCGGATTAAAAAAAAAGAAAAATTCAATCCTCATCATCAGTACCTATGCGTAATTCCCCCATAATATTTACGGAAATAAAACACAGTCTCAGACAGTACCAGGAGCGAAGTACACATACAAACGCCTATGTATAAACTACCACCACAAACCACACCAAGCCAACATGCCCGCGGTATATCCGCACAATTGACCAAACGTACACCCCAACCAAGCCTATACATCCGGCTAACCCCCAGAACATACCACGCGTTCACTCTATCAGTGATTAAACCGCTTGAAGAAAAAGCGCCAGAACTTCAAAGGACTGAAGAATCCACGGTTTTATCTGTAGAACATATGAGGAGTGCGGCGAAGGGGGAGGGCTTCGGCGTCTTATGTACTATAATCGGTTATAACCAGATACAGAGTCAGCAGTAAGTTGTGCCCACGAACTATAGGTCAACGGGGCACGGCAGCCGGCAGCAGTGGTTTAGGGAGCGGGCGTGGTTGGTGTGGTGGGGGGCAGGTAACAACCAAAGGGCGTGGTGTACCAGTGTTCTTCAAAAGGACGCGGCGCGGACGGTCACAGCACGATGACGTCAGCGAGCTACGCTCTTAATGTCCTCACCGTAGCTTTGCTGCTGCTGCGAGCCAGTGCACCATGATCAAAAACCAAGGCCAAAAGCTCAGGCACCACAGGTTGAGGCTGGGTTCTGTCATAGCGTGTCTTCGGTGTCTGTGCTATGTCTGTCTGTAGAAATCGATCGGCATGCCCGTACACTAGACTGTCGCTATATCTCTGTCGTTCTGCCTAGGGGATCATGGTTTCCAGATCTTAGTGTAAAATACATACATACTCGGGACACGCAATGTGTCGCTGTCATTTTTCACTTATTTTGTCATCTATGTTTTCATGCAATGTCCTACCCCTTACATTGCTATTTGTAATGTGTATTATATAATAATTTGGTATGTTTTGACACCTGCTAGGTGCATTTAGATTTGCCATGGGGTGCAACTCCCCCAAATGAAACCAAATACTGCAATAACGCGAGGGCATCCAGGAAGACATGGTCCCCCGAGAAGGGTACTAGACAGGCAAGAGCCCTGCGAGACACGATTCATGTGGGAGGGGAGGGGCGAACTCTAAGAGAAGAGAGATAACGAGACAGACATACCAGTTAAAATGATAGACAGCTAGTTTGAGTCTGATAAGCCTTCGTAAAATCTTTACATGGCATTTGTAAACTATCCAAGACAGAGCAAACCAAGTCAAAACGCGCCAAATCGGCAATTGTGAGTCAAATGTATTTTCTTTTTTGATGAATTGAAAAAACAAGTTCAGTTCTGGTAAAATAAACATATGAAATCGCAGTGTAAAAGACTGAAAAGTAGCACCCGTGTATTTAGTATTGCATCGGCACTGTTGTTGATTATAAATATAGTACATATGTTCTTCAAGTTTATGGATTCCCTCGGTCTTTTGCAGCGGAACTCGTTATGTTCGTCGTTTACACAAAGGAGGGAATGTATACAGCCTAACATAGGGAATTGTTCGGTAAATAATTAAGGGGAGTAATTGACACGGATGCGTGTTGAGGAGTGATCTTGCCTAATTCAAATCGGGTCAAACAGGGGAGTTACTCTACCTTCAGGTAGATCCCCGGCTCTCGGCTCGTGTAGTTTGATTAGAATTCACATCACTTAGAACAAACACCGCCGTGCGTCATTCTAAAATTGATGTCATTTTAATATTTTTACGTTCACATTTTGCAAGTTCTATCAGTTTGCTGGCCACTGGCCGCCCCTCCATTTTTCTTTTATAAAAAAAAAATGTTTTGCAAGTCGCTGACTGGCATCCTGCGGTTTCAAGCTTCGACGACATTGCTGCCATTGTTGACCTATGCGTATTTACACCAGAGTAAATTCGAGGTAATCTAAGTGCTCACGATAGTGTTCTACCCATAGTTTTGTTTTATTTCTTTTCTTCCGAAAGTCGTCTCTCTCACATCCTGCTGAAAGAAAGAAAACCTTTCTGCAAGCACTGAAGCCTGTCTGTACTGACTGTCTGTCTGTCTGTCTGTCTGACCTGTGTGTCAGAGGGTCCTGGGAGTGCGTCAATCTGTGGGACCAACCTCCCACCCCCCTTTTTGGCGGATGGATCGGACACGGGACCACTAACCTGTGCAACGCCTGCGGATTTGATCCCACAAGATGAAACGAGCACCACGTCCGTCTTCATCAAACCCAGAGCAAGGCTGCGATAATAATTGGTTTTATATCTCACACTCATAATCAATAATATAATAATGTTAGTAAGACACAATAATAATAATAATAATAATAATAATAATAAATGAACAATAACAATAATAAGCAATTAATAATAATACTCCATTAATAAATAATAATAATATAGTAATATAATAAATAATAATAATAATACTGTAATAAAATAATAATAATAATAATTATAAAATAAACGATCTAATAATAACCGGACACTTACATAGCGCTTTTTATCGAACACAAAGAGCACTTTCCAATCAGCATTGAAAACACACACACACGCACGCACGCCCACACGCACGCACACAAGACACACACGCACAGACTTGCACGCACGATAGTGAACGCGTTCTTGCACACAGACGTGATACAGACACAGACCCACACACATTTCATCAAAACACACAGAAACTATGCTGCTCACTGAAACGGCCACACACACACAACTGTACACACAAAATACACACCTTGTAAAAACACGCGCGCGCGGCAGCGAGCACCACACACAAACACACACATGCGCACACAAACACACACACACAAACACGACACGGGCACTGTCACACTCACAGACACATACTGTCACACAATGAGAAAACTCCACACCCCCCCCCTCTCTCTCTCTCTCTCTAGCCGAAACAAAATCTCTCCTGCGCACACATACACTCATACACATGCAAGCACATATACCCACACAAAACACAGACACACAGAACGCACAAACACACACACACACACACACACACACACACACACACACACCTGCTCGGAAGCGTGGCCGTGGGCGCACGCACACTCACATTCGCTCACAAATTACATACACTACACACACACACAACACACACACATGCACACACACACACACACCACACACACAGACCCACAAAATCCTCCCGTGGGGATACCGGGGGGGTGTCTTTTGCATAAATAGTTCCCCCACCTTCCGAAGTTCTGTGCTTGTAACTTCCTCTAATATGTCACTCTCTTTGACTCTCGCCTTTTCCCTTTAACTTACTGTGATCTACTCTCTCTTTCTACCTAACCGTATCTTTTGTATAAATAGTTCCCCCACCTTCTGGAAGTTCTGTGCTTGTAACTTCCTCTAATCTGTCACTCTCTTTGACTCTGCCTTTTCCCCTTTGCTTACTGTCATCTACTATCTTTCTACCTTACCGGTCCATTCTCCTTGCCTTTTTTTCACGAAACACTTTCAAAAAAAGATTTCCTCCTGCAGCCGAAGTCGGACACTGATGCTGGGCCTAACTATTTCTTAGTTAGGCGCAAGACGGCAGCATGACACATCTGCGCTCATAATGAGAGACTTAGTGCGATTTTTCTCACACCAGAGGTCATGACGCTCGTGTGGGGCTAATCCTCTCTATAATTATTAGTTGGGGATAAAGAAAAAGAGAGAGAGAGACAGTGAGTGGTCCTACCATCATCTCTCTCTCTTACTACGCCCAAGTAAGAAAATCGCGTGATAAGCCCGTAGTGCATTGACTGCCCTCTGGCGTGAAAAATATCGCCATAGGTTGACCATTGACGGGAAGCTGTCTGAGCGATCGAAGAAGAAGAAGAAGAAGAAGAAGAGAAGAAGAAGAAGAAGAATCAGAAGCAGAAGCAGAAGAAGAAGAAGAATCTAAAATTTTAAAAAATGTAGTATCTTCGACTATTTTGTACTTCAGTCGTCACGTCCCCTACTAACCACCCCCCACCCCCTTGCAAATTTTTCGCATTGAACTGACAAGTAACATTCTGTCTTTTTTTTGTGGGTGGGTGGGTGGTGGAGGGGGGTGGATAGGGTTTGAGATCAGCCTAGGATTATTTTCATAATAACTGAAAGAAAGCAGAGTTTGAGATCGAGGGTCTTAAACATGGGGTGGGGTGGGGGCGGGGGGGGGGCGGACTAGAGTATAAGGTTGCCGTATTTTCATACTAGTTTGTTTTTTATAGTAGGTCTATGTCCTGTCTCTTTCTCAGTATCTGTCTGTCTCAATCTCTCTGTCTTTCTGTCTCTTTATCTCTGTCTGTTTATTTTTACTTTTCCCTTTCTTTCCACCTTTGCTTCTCTCTATTTGTCTGTCTGTCTGTCTGTCTGTCTGTCTGTCTGTCTGTCTGTCTGTCTTTCTTGTCTGTCTGTCTGTCTGTCTGTCTGTCTGTCTGTCTGGTCTTTCTCTCTCTCTCTCTCTCTCTCTCTCTCTCTCTCTCTCTCTCTCTCTCTCTCGTCTCTCTCTCTTTCTCTCTCTCTCTCTCTCTGTATGTATGTGTGTGTGAGAGAATAATTATGCATGATTGTGCTTGTACGAGAGTACGTGTATGCTGGGTGAGCCCCTCTCTCTCTCTCTCTCTCTCTCTCATCTCTCTCCCCCCCTTCTCTCGTCTCTCTCTCTCCTCTCTATCTCTCTCTCTCTCTCTCTCTTTCTCTCTCGTCCCCAAGCTGACACAACTAAAATGTGCAATCTTTGCATTCTCTCTCTCTGTTTCTCTCTCTCTCTCTCTCTCTCTCTCTCTCTCTCTCTCCCTCTCCCTCTCTTTCTCTCTCCCCAAGCTGACACAACTATTACACTAATCTAAAATGTGCAATCTTTGCATTTTCTCTCTCTCTCTCTCTCTCTCTCTCTCTCTCTCTCTCTCTCTCTCTCTCTCTCTCTCTCTCTCTCTCTCTCTCTCTCTCCCTCTCTCTCCAAGCTGACACAACTATTACACTAATCTAAAATGTGCAATCTTTGCATTCTCTATCTCTGTTTCTCTCTCTCTCTCTCTCTCTCTCTCTCTCTCTCTCTCTCTCTCTCTCTCTCTCTCTCTCTCTCTCTCTCTCCAAGCTGACACAACTATTACACTACTCTACAATGTGCAGTCTCTGAATTCCAAGCTAGGGATAATGTGATGATAATAGCATGCCTTGGGACACACCCTCTGTCTGTCGCTCTGTCTGTCCGTTTGTGTCTCTCTCTATCTCTGTCTCTCTGCGGCCCCCTCATTCCTCTCCCAATGTACGTGTCTTGCTCAATTCATTCTTGCAGGGCCACCCTGACGGATTAGTTTTTTGTAAGGAACACGTCCAGATCACAAGGAAAACACCCTTTACAGAGATTGCAACACTCACTTTGCTCTGGTTTCCTATAAATCAAAGCGTCAAATCGGCGATTCCCTCCTTGGCGGAGGTGCTGGAAGTCAAATTATTTCACCCAAAGAGAAGGCGTGTGTCGTCTCTTTTCTAATGGCCGCCTGTGTTTAGACCAAATCGTTTGCACGAAAATTTTCGCAATACTAGCCTTTTTTCCTTCTTTTTTAAAATTTTTATACAG
>CM065696.1:29165035-29172535 GCA_017654935.2 Phymorhynchus buccinoides
AAGTATGGAGAATCATGGCATACATCCTTCTTTGAATTAAGTGCGTGTCTTATTAAACATTCACCGCTTTCACCCCTTCAGGACCTCACTGCCTTAGACAAACACCATTAGGGGGTGCCTAGAAAAACAAATAAAACAAATAAGAAACGCGACAAATCTCAACACTGTGATTGATTCAATTTTTGACAAAATTACTGGTTGATCCAAGTTTAATTTTCTCTTTGAAATCGTGGTTACTTGCATTAAAATCGGAATCATGAGTCTCCTTATTGCTATCACTGGTAATGAAAACATATTGGAGTGTTTTCTGAGGCGCGTGTAGAGCCGATTTGTTGGACCTTTTTCAACATTAAAGATTGAAATAGAAGTGCCAAACATAAGTGAAACGAAAGCTGGAAGAGTGATGAAGAGAAGTAACTCGAAAAACATGGTTTGGAATTTTTAAAAACATGGATTTAGATCAGTTTTAGACTCAGAAACCGCTGTTCCGAGAATACTCGGAATTAGGCCCTGACTGGCGTTCTCCTGTTCCCGAGTATACTCAGAATTCGTCCGCAATGAGTTAAATTAAAACACCCTGTGCCTCCCATAGTTATGCGATGCTTTGCACTTTTTTGTTACGTTTCAGTATATGACTTTGTGTGTGTGTGTGTGTGTCTATGATATAAAACAATTATGGGCAAGTCCGACAAAAGCAGGTCATGTTGTGTATATCATAATCTCTGTGTTGTAGTGTAGAGTTTCCCTTTGGCATTCGACTTAGTTCTCACAGTCCTTTGTGCAAAAGCAAGGGGGGGAAATGTCGTGAGGATATTAACAGTTATGAGAAGGCGCCCGCTTGTCGCAGAATGCTGTATAGTGATACGGCACTAGTTGTCCATAGATAGCGTACAGGTGGGGGTGGGGTGGGGTGGGGTGACTGTGTGTGTGTGTGTGTGTGTGTGTGTGTGTGTGTGTGTGTGTGTGTGTGTGTGTGTGTGTGTGTTATGTTCGTGTGTGTATACGTGTATGTGTATACACGCGCGAGTGTTCCCGTGTCCGTGTTAGTGTTGGTGGTTGTGTCCAGGCGTGTGCGCGTGTAGTTCACTGTTTGCCAATGTATGTATGTAGTATGTATGTATATATGTAGGCTATGCACGTGTGTATATATAATGTATATATGTATGCGCGCGCGTGTGTGTGTACGCGCATATACATGCATACATACATACTTAAATACATACATACATACATACATACATACATACATACATACATACATCATATACTACATACACAAACACAGATATGCCCACCAAATAACGCGCGTGTGCACGCTCGTGTATTTCATGCGCATGCGTGCGTTTCGGTCATCCAGGAAGGTATGTACGGAGAGGGCGGATAATAATGCGTGTGTATATATGTCGGTCTGGGTATCAATCTATAAAATGCATTATTGTGTGTGCATGTGTCTGTGTGTGTGTGTTTGTGTGTGTGTGTGTGTGTCTGTTGTCTGTCTTGTGTGTCTGTCTGTCTGTCTGTCTGTCTGTGTGTGTGTTCCAGTCGTCGTCCAGGCGGGTGGGCACGGTGTGTGCCAACTGCAAGACCATGAGCACCACCCTGTGGAGGAGGAACCCCAACGGAGACCCCGTCTGCAACCCCTGCGGCCTCTACTACAAGCTACACAACGTACGTGGCTCTATTATATGGATGGCTGGTTGGCTGTCTTTCTGTCTGGCTGGTTGGCTGGCTGACTGGCTGGCTGTCTGGCTGGCGGGCTGTCTTTCCGCCTGTCTGGCTTTCTGTATGTCTGTCCGCCTGTCTGGCTTTCTGTCTGTCCGCCTGTCTGGCTTTCTGTCTGTCCGCCTGTCTGGCTTTCTGTCTGTCTGTCCGCCTGTCTGGCTTTCTGTCTGTCCGCCTGTCTGGCTTTCTGCCTGTCTGGCTTTCTGTCTGTCCGCCTGTCTGATTTTCTGTCCGCCTGTTTATTTGTCTGTCTGTCTGCTTCTCTGTCGACGTGTTCATGCATGCGTTCGTCTGTCTGTCAGACCCAGAGATCAACTCCTACATGCGAGTTCTTTGTGGTTTCGGAGCCTTTGTCGAAAAACAACAAAAAGATCGTTTACGCTTGTTCATATGACTTTTATTTTTATTTTCATCTCGTCAAAGTCTCTTTAAAGACGAAAATTTGATTTTCTTCACCGCGTTTTTTTGTATTTTTTAAAATTCATCTTCATGTGTTTGTGTGAGTGTAGCGTTTTGGTGGGGTTGTTTTTTTTAGTTCAATTGTATGACTTTTATATTTCAAAGTAAACTGGCAACATAAAACGTTTGATGTAACAACAACAAAATAAGATAACATACAAATTAATAAGCGGACAAACAACAACAGCAACCAAACATCTTGCGTAAGGTAAGGGGTAAGGCCGTGTACACACATAAGCGGATATTCCATGCGGAAACCCGTGCGCAATCCATAAATAAGTGAAACAAAGAAGGGAAACGATTTGCGCATGATTGTGTCCGAATTTCCCCTATTTTCGTAAACTTTTATCCTTCCTTCTTTCTTCCACTTATTGAGGGTTTTCCGTACGGAACTTACGCGTCTAATGTGAACCCGGCCTAAGGGTTCCAACCCCATTATTGTCGCAAAACAATACTGTATACTTTCACCGTTATGCCACTGGGTGGGTCACTGTAGAATTATATATCATGTCTTTATCATTCATTGTCGGTGGGGATGCTGACAGTCCAAAAATCATGCATACCGTTTGTTGGCAATCTGGTCCTTTAATCACCCCCCACCCCCCACCCCCCATGTTTTTACGACCCTCGATCTCAAAAGTCTGCTTCTCTCGGCGAACCGGGCAGATGTTTCGTTTGTAAATGACCAACATTGGCGGCTATAAAAACTCAGGCTGTTCCTAGTGGTCTACTATGGCGATATTCCCCCCACCCAAAAAAGGGGATGCCCACTAGGGGCCACGCGTCCTTCTTTCTTGGGCCCCCCCCCCAAAAAAATGGTAGGACAGACTGTATTCTCTCTTTTACTGAAAATTATCAGAGGATGCCCCACACGATTGTTAGGCCCTCTGGGTGATCAAAGTACAAGATTGCTCAGTTAAACATTGTTAAAAAGTTGTTTTCCAGAGAAGGGGAAAAGGACCGGAGCGAGATGGGGGATCTCAAAGTCTGCTTCTCATCCATGTTTTGAAGATGAAAAATGCTGGGCGTTTGTAAAGCGCCCCTCGAACATATTGGGCATACTGAAATGAAATGCGGAATTTTGTTTGCGCTATATGAAGGATAAAGTATTATTATCTTTTGTTATTGTTGTTATTGTTATTAGTCTGTCGTCTTTAGAGATAAGGGCATCGAGATGGGGGAATGTATTATTGCTGCTTTTGTATTAACATTACTTATGAAATTATTTTTAGCGCTTATGAAATATTATTATTATTAATTATTATTATTATCATTTATTATTATTATTATTATTATTATTGTTGTTATTATTGTTATTATTAGTGTCATCATAGTAGTATTAGTAGTAGTAGTAGTAGTAGTATTAGTAGTGTTAGTAGTAGTAGTAGTAGTAGTAGTAGTAGTAGTAGTAGTAGTAGTAGTAGTATAGTAGTATCATTATTATTATTATTATTAAAACTAATAATATGGGAGATGCGGAAACGGATCGGGGGAATAGGGGTATAGGGTATAAGCTTAAAAGGCGGGTGGATGAGGGGTTTGGAAGGAGGTAGGGCAAGGGGGTGGGTGGGGGGGGGGGGGGTAGGAATAAAAGAAAGAAATGTTTTGTTGTTGTGTGTTTTTTACCTTCATCGAAGCAGTGCATGCTCACAGATGATGGGTGTGAGGGTAGGTGGGGGTGGGATAGGGGGGGGGGGAAACCATTTAATAATCATGCAGGATTATCTTAGGTGTTTATTTGTGAGAGATGTGAAAAACATGAGGGATTTGAGAATAATTTCCAACCATTTATAGATGAAGCTGATATCGAAGACGAGATTTAATATATAAAAAATAAAAATAAAAGAAAATAGGTCTACTGATTAGGGAAGAGATAACAATTGTTTTTATTCTTTTTTTTCTTAAGAGAGAGAGATGTGTGTGTGTGTGTGTGTGTGTGTGTGTGTGTGTGTGTGTGTTGTGTGTGTGTGGTGTGTGTGTGGATGTGTTGGTGTGTGTGTGTGTTTGTGTGTGTGTGTGGCGCGCGCGCGTGTGTGTGTGTGTATAGTACGTGCTGTGCGTGCGTGCGTGTGTATTGTGTGTCATGATTCGGGACACACGCGCAAAATGGAGTTGCGTGTGCGTGCGTGCGTGCGTGCGTGTATGTATGTGTGCATGCAAGGGGAGAGGGGGGGCGGATGGAGGGGTGGATGGAGATGGGCGCATGCATGCGCGTATTTGCGTTGCGAGCGTGTGCGCATTCACGCGTGTAGCCAGTAGCGTGCGTCATTGACCCCAAACGGCCCAACAGTCACGATCATATCAGATTGCTGTTGTAACGAGCTGACAACATTTTGTCATTTCTTCTTTTCCCCACCACCCCCACCCCCACCCCACCCCACCTCTCCTTTCTGTCTTCGGCTCAATCTTTCTTTTAAAGTCATAGCCTTCAAATTGAAGTCAACAAAAAGCTTAGGTGTTGTGGTGTTTTTTAATAGAATAAAAACCCAACCCTGAAGCAGACTGTAACGTCACTGTGCCAAAACAAAATCGTTTAACCCTTTCACCGCCAGCCATATTTCAGCCAAAAATGTCCATTAAATTAACCTGGTTAGAGAACAAAATCCATCTGCAGTATTAGGGATTCTTCTGTGAAATATATGAAATAAGGTCTATCTTTACTTCTCAAAACTAAGACAACAGGGTCTTTTGATAATAGACCCCGATTTTATGCCTTTTAGTGACATAGGTGTTAAATCACTGTGGTGCTAAAATGCGACTTTGGCGGTGAAAGGGTTAAGGGTGTGAGCGTTCCGAGATCAGCATCGAAAACACACACACACACAGAGACATACCCACGTGCGCATGCGCTCGCATGCACGCACGCAGACATACACACACGCACGCGCGGGCCACATTTAATACCACGCAGTACCTTACCCAAATCATCCACAAACCAATTATAATCTACTGTACAAGTTACTACCCGTGCTAACCATTTTAAAATTAAGACGCACCCATGATTAGCGTGCCTGCAGAACCGCAAGGTGAAGACTTCGTTCACCCGCATCATTCATCATCAATTATGTGACAGAGGATGATTTCTCCCTACCACAATGATGCTGGGGACGTATTATTATTATTGAGTCCGCCGCAGCCCTCCTTCCCTCCTTTGTTTTTAATCTTCCTCCCTCCCCCCTCCCTCCCCCCCCTCCCACATTCCTCCCCCGCCCTTACCTCCATTTTTTGGTTCTCCTTCTCCTCTTCTCCGCGTCTTCTTCTTTCTTTCTTTCTTTCTTTTCTTCTTCTTCCGTTTCTGAAGATTCTTCGTCGTCGTCGTCGTCATCGTCGACGTCTTCTTTTTTCTTTCTTTCTTCTTCTTCTTCTTTTTCTTCATCTTCTTCTTCTTCTTCTACTTTGTTAAAGTTTGTTTACTTTTGGATTCTTTGGTTGGGCCGAAATGTAAAAAGGCCTTCAATGTGTTTATTTCTCAACCCAAACCAATCAATCAATCGATCAATTTTCTTCTTCTTCTTCTTCTTCTTCTTCTTCCTCCTCCTCCTCCTCCTCCTTCTCACCCTCTTCTTCTTCTCAGCAAGCTTCTGGGTTGCTCATGTCTTTAAATATTCTGTTCCTCTGAAGGCTCCACCAGGGATAAAACTGAAATCTTAGTATCCTTATCAGTGATGGTCCTTTGGTTCAACAATTCTGTCTCCACTTTCTCACCCTACCTCCACCCCCACCCCACCCCACACACTCACCCCCAACCCCCACCATTAAAAAAGAAACTGCTCTTATTCTTATTCCTTTTCTTCTTCTTCGTCGTCGTCGTCTTCTTCTTTTTTCTTTCTTTCTTCTTCTTCTACTTCTTCTTTTTTTCTTCTTTTTCTTCTTCTACTTTGCTAAAGTTTGTTTACTTTGGGATTCTTTGGTTGGGCAGAAATGTCAAAAGGCCTTCAATGTGCTTATTGTTTTAACCCAAACCAATCAATCAATTTTCTTCTTCTTCTTCTTCTTCTTCTTCCTCCTCCTCCTCCTCCTTCTCCTCCTCTTCTTCTTCTCAGCAAGCTCATGTCTTTAGATATTGTGTTCCTCTGAAGGCTCCACCGGGGATTCAACTGGAATCTTAGTATCCTGGGACGGTATTCATGTCGAGATAGCATGAGACTTAGCATGAGTTAGCATCATGCTAAGTCTCATGCTATCTCGACATGAATACCGTCCCAGATCAGTGATTGTCCTTTGGTTCAACAATTCATCCCCCACTTTCTCACCTTCCTCCACCCCACCCCCCACCCTCTCACCGCCACCCCCACGCCCCCAACATCCAAAAACAAGAAACTTCTCTTATCTATTGTTTTGTTGAAGATGGCAATGTGCCATGTTTTCTTTTCCTTCCCTGAGGACATGTCAATTTTATTTTTTGCAGATAACATCAGTTTTCCCTTATTACTATTTTTTGTTGTTTTTGTTATTGTGGCCGTCGATATTTATTATCACTTTTTTTTCCGAACTCTTTCTCTATCTTCTAGCATAATTTTCCGCTCACGACAAAATGATAAGTTTCATGGAAGATTTATTCTTCAATTGGCGAATGATTATTACATACGTCAGTGAAAGGAAAACAAGGGTTGGAAGGGGGGGGGGGGGGTCAGAGATGAACGGTAAAAAGCCCAGATCGTTTAGAAAGTACGAACATTCAATTTTCAACAGGACCCTTGGTATTCTACACAAAAAGGCACTACACTTAGTCATTCACTTAAAGGGGCACCCTGACGGATGAGTTTTTGAAAGAAACACGTGCATCGAGGTCACCAGAAAGACAGCCTTTTCAAGGATCGGAACACTCACTTTGCTCTGGTTTCCTATAAATCAAACCGTCAAAACGCACGCACGCACACATATACACACGCGCGCGCGCCACATTTAATACCATGCAGTACCCTTCCCCAAATCCAAACCGTCAAAACGGCGATTCCTCCTTGGTGGAGTTGCCGGAGAGATAAACCATTTTGGATGGGGTGGGTGGAGGCCACTCGAGCGGTTGAAGCTTTTTTTTCTTCTTTGTAGTGCTGTAAAAGAAACAATTGGAGCTAGTTCCTTTGTTGTGAGCGAAACTCCTTTTGGTAAACTTTAAATAAAAAGGGTTGTATTGTGGAAATTTCATGATTCGGTCAAAGCGACTCATTCGGCCATTAAAAATGCCTTCTCTTTCACTGAGATAATTTGATTTCCAGTACCTCCGCCAGGGAGGAATCGCCGAATTGACGGTTTGATTTATAGGAAACCAGACCAAAGTGAGTGTTGTAACGGGTGTTTTCCTGGTGATCTTGACGTGTT
>CM065696.1:29175035-29182535 GCA_017654935.2 Phymorhynchus buccinoides
TTAAATGTGTTTGTGTATGTGTGTGTACAAGCTATGGTGTGATGTACATGTTCATGCAATTGCATACGTGTGCGTGAATGTGTGTCCGTGTGCATATGAGAGAGAGGGGCAGGGGGGGGGGGGGTGAGTGAGAGAGAGAGAGAGAAAGAGAGTTTGAGAGAGAGAGTGAGAGACAGAAGGTGATAAAGGATCAAGTTAAAAAACTAAAAAACGAAAAGGAGAGGGTGAGGGCATTATGGGTGGGGTGGGGGTGGGGGGTACGAAGTGATTTAGAGGAGGTAAGAAAAGAGTGAAAGCGGGCCCCAATACTGGATTGAGAAGGGAGGGGCCTTTTTACCCCTCCAGGTACTCCTCTGGGCTGTACACCATGTTCCCCTTTGTACTAGGGGGAGAAGGATCTTGTCACTTAGATCTTAGAGTCACGGTCTGCCGATTTAATGAAGTCGTCTTCAATGGGAGTTGAGGGGTATTCGAGAAAATGTCTTAAATGGTGGAGGTTGGGGGTGGAGGGGGGGGGGGGGGTGGGGGCGGTTGCGGGCGGGGTGGAGGGGGGTAAATTTGGGTGGAAGGTGGGAGGCAGTTAGAAGGTACATACGTTTATCAAGAGTATTTTATCTACCCGTTGTTCCTTCAGGATCGTCACGGATGGGCCGTTTGCTTTTAGAGCTAACTCGCTGAGTTAAAATGAGTGAAAACGTGAGAGTTGTGTTTACTTACATTAGGGGATGGGGGGGGGGGGGGGTCATACAAATACACAGCAAATGTGACATAGCACCACGAAAGGGGCATTAAGTGTCAAAATGACCATTCTGAGAAAAGTATACTTTTACAAACTTCAGACAATTCTCAAGAGAGTTGCTTTGTTTTTGTATATGCGTTGTTCGCTGGTTTGTGTCATTCTTAAATATTATTTTTGTTATCTACTTGTTGATAAATAAATTGATAAATAATTGATTGTAAAGCGCTTTGGGCTCATTTGAGGTAGAGCGCTATATACATGTACTATTATTATATTGTTAGTATTATTTATATTGATACAAGAACTATTCTTTTATCTTTTTCCGTTCCAAAGTTATGAGCATTTAAAGTTAGTAGGGTGAGCATCGGCCATTTTGAGAAAACACAGTCTAGCCTAGTTGAAGAAAATGCATTGCCCTACTCGTTTTAAAGCACTTATAAGATCATTTAGAGACCATATTAAAGATTATCCTTTATAAATATGAAAGATAATATGCTAGAGAAGACGAAAGATAATATGCTAGAGAAGACGAAAATACCATAGCTCAAAATTGACCCCCCAAAATTAGAGTTTTGACTTTGTTGTGAGAACCTAGCCCAGCGACTTCCTTTCGTGGTGCGGGGTTACAAATGTGTTCGCCAAAAATGAAAGAATAGGCAAGAAACAAAGAAATCGAGCTATCATTTACCTATTAAGAAGTGAAGCATGAAAGCAAGAGTTCTGACTCCTTCATAACATGTTTTAACGCTAGTCCTATGGTGCATCAAAAATGAGGATTTCGAAAAGCAAATCTGTTTTAAAATGATACCCTTGATTAAAAAGAAAATGCTTGACTAATGCTTAAAAATCACACGATATAAATATATTCTTTTCTTCTCTATTAGCCCCATTGTTGTGAACTTTTGGACTATCAGACATTCACGGAAGGGGTTCGCGCTTTTTGACTATCAGACAGTCGCGCATTTTGTATACAGAAGTATTCGCGCTTTTTGGTATGTTCGCTCAAATTGACGGTTGCCTTCTTTTTCACTGCACGTACCCCATAAATGGTATTTTGAAGCATTTCAAAAATCCGTCATCTGAATAAAAGAGAAAGCAAGAACATTAAGAAAGGACAGAAACTGTCTGTTTCTCAAGGAGAATCCATCACAAGGAAAGCATTGAATGCAAAGTTGTTGTTTTTTTGGGGGGCTACCATTGCCGTCCAGCCAGTTTATAATTTGAAATACATCAAAGATTACGCGTATTCCATTCTCATCATGGAAGTTATCGAGTATCGGGTAGTTTCTAATTATACGAACTTTAATTTCGTCTCATTTTGTCTTTTTCTTTTCTCTTGTTTGCTTATTTGTCTTGAAACATGTGAACACATTCGATTTTGATTTAAATTGTTCTGGACAATGTAGTCGCAAGGCTAGAAATTATTGGGGGGTTTTCTCATTGTTTTTGTTTGCTTGCTTTTGCTTTTGTAGTGTTTATGGTTTGGAGGCAGAAACCTTTTCTAAAAACCCTTTTACCGCCGCCACAATAACCATTTGGTACCACACTGATTTTTTTGTAACACCCATGCTACTTAACCCTTTCACCGCCAATGTCGCATTTTTGCACCACAATTTAAAACACCCATGTCATTCAAACTCTTGAAATCAGGGTCTGTTATTCAATGATATTGTGTTCCTAAATTTGGGCAGTAAGGATTGACCCTATTCTAAATGTGTCACAGAGAAATCCCACAATATTGCAGACAAAATATTTTCTGTAGCCAAATAAGTTTAATGGACATTTTTGGCTCGAAGATGGCTGGCGGCGAAAGGGTTAAAGCCAATTACTGAGTGTCTGTTATCTAAAGACCTTTTGTTCTTAAGCTTAGTCCTAATAATATCATACACATGCTATAAAGGAATTCCTGGTATTGCAAACGCCATATTGTTTTTATTTCCACGTATTTCATAGAAGGTTTTAGCTATATATAAAAAAAAATGGCGATGAAAGGGTTAAAAGTGATTTTTTTTTTTAAACAAAAAAAACAAATCAACGTGTAGTTCTTTTCCAAGGGACGCAAGTCGGGCAAACAGAACAAAAAGACAGAAAGCGAGTTGCATTGCTTTACGAAGGTTTTGTTCTGTTCCAGTGCTTTCCTTTCATATCTTCGCGGAAGGTGACCATGCATGCAATCGTCCGTGTCTGATTTGTTCAATCTTGTCCGATCTGTGTTCCTTGTTATCTCTCTGCAGAATATCTTATCTTGTGAGGATCATTTGAAACTATTATACGTTAGGGTTTGTATCACCTGAAACAGTTATGTTTTCGAGAACCTGTTATCTCTCTGCATAATATCTTATCTTGTGAGTCATTACACAGGATAGTTTGAAACTAATTATACGGTGTTGTATCACCTGAAACTGTTATGTTATCAAGCACCTGTTAACTTGTTATCTCTCTGCATAATATCTGTGACCCAGCACCACGAAAGGGACATTAAGTCGCTGGGCTTTTTTCTCACAAAAGGCTTGCAAAGTCACAAATCTCATTTTTTGTTAATTTTGAATTTTGGGTATGTTTGTGTTAAATAACGTCTTATCTTTCATATTTATAAAGGATAATATGTAATATGGTCTCTAAATGGTCTTATAAGTGCTTTAAAACGAGTAGGCCAATGCATTTTCTTCAGCTAGGCTAGTCTTTAGACTGTGTTTTCTCTAAATTGCCGACGTTCACCTACATTCTCATAACTCGGGAACAGAAAAAGATACAAGGATGGTTTTTGTATCATTAGAAAGAAAATTGTCTGAAGTTTTCCAACCTATATTTTTTTTCTCAGAATGGTCAGTTTGACACTTAATGTCCCTTTTGTGGTGCTGGGTCCCATCTTATCTTGTGAGTCAATACACAGGATCGTTTCAAACTAATTATACGGTGTTGTATCACCTGAAACTGTTATGTTACCGAGCACCTGTTGCTTTGTTTATCTTGATTTCTCGACCTTTGACTTTGAATAAGCGTGCCAATATGTGCCTGGACCATAATTATGTTTCACATCTTCTCTGATCCAAAATTAAGGTGAACGTGAACAAATTAACATTCTTCACTCTTTCCCCATGACAACACAGTGATATACACGTGATCTTAACACGTTAGCATTATTCACAAAATAATTATCTACTTCACCATGGCAACAGTGTTAGGCCACTCATAATATGACTTACAGCTCACTGTGTTGCCATGGGGAAATAGTGAGGACAGTGATATACACGTGATCTTAACACGTTAGCATTATTCACAAAATAATTATCTACTTCACCATGGCAACAGTGTTAGGCCACTCATAATATGACTTACAGCTCACTGTGTTGCCATGGGGAAATAGTGATATTTTGTGAATAATGTGAACGTGTACACAGACCTTAACCCTTTCACCGCCAATCATATTTCAGCCAAAAATGTCCATTAAATTTACCTGGGTAGAGAACAAAATCCATATGTAGCATTGGGGATTCTTTTGTGATATATAAAATAAGGTCTATCCTTACTTCGCAAAACTAAAACAATACAATAGGGTCTTTGGATAATAGACCCCAATTTGACGCCTTTTAGTGACATAGCTGTTAAATCACTGTGGTGCTAAAATGCGACTTTGACGGTGAAAGGGTTAAGGTCTCTGTAAACGTAATTATTTTTTCACTCATTCCCAATGGCAACACAGCGTTATGCAAGTTTTCCCAATGGCAACACAGTGACATGCAAGTTATCTCATGAGTCGCTGTCACTACGTTACCATGGGGAAAGGGTGAAAATTGTAAACATGTACTGCGACCATTATAACTGGCTATCACTGTGCTACCATGGGGAAAGAGTGACAATTATAAACATGTATTGCGACCATTATAACTGGCTATCACTGTGTTACCATGGGGAAAGAGTGACAATTATAAACATGTACAGCGACCACTATAACTGGCTATCACTGTGTTACCATGGGGAAAGAGTGACAATTATAAACATGTACAGCGACCATTATGACTGACTATCACTGTGCTACCATGGGGAAAGAGTGACAATTATAAACATGTACAGCGACCATTATGACTGACTATCACTGTGCTACCATGGGGAAAGTGTGACAATTATAAACATGTACTGCGACCATTATAACTGGCTATCACTGTGTTACCATGGGGAAAGAGTGACAATTATAAACATGTACTGCGACCATTATAACTGGCTATCACTATGTTACCATGGGGAAAGAGTGAAAAATGTAAACGTGTACTGAGACCATTATGACTAACTATCACTGTGCTACCATGGGGAAAGTCAAAAACGTTAACTTGCATTAAAGACCCACCAGATCACGTGTCAAAATCACGGGTTTCACGTGTTTTCCCTCTTATAGCTGGGAAGAAATGTTGTTTTGACCAGGTCTCACTCCCATACAAATGCCCCAAATTCAAACCGAAACATAATTTTAAAGAGCAGCCTCAATTTGAAGTTGGGGACATCTGCATGTGGGTCACAGCTACCCAGAAGAAAAAAAAGGAACTTAATCGTGGTGCGTCAGTGTATCTTTGAGTAAATTAGCCTGTTTGTGTTGTTAATCCTTTCACCACCAAAGTCGCATTTTAGCACTACAGTGATTTAACACCTTTGTCACTAAAAGACATCAAATTGGTGTCTGTTACCCAAAGACCCCATTGTCTTAGTTTTGGGAAGTAAGGATAGACATTTTATATATGTCACAGAAGAATCCCCGATACTGCAGATTGTTTTGTTCTCTACCCAGGTAAATTTAATGGACATTTTTGGCTGAAATATGGCTGGCGGTGAAAGGGTTAAAAGGAGTAACCTGTCTCTTTCGGGTGGTTTTTGTTGTTGTTTCCTTTTATTAAGTCATTGCTTAACTCTTTGAGTTCGTTCTTCTCCGTTGTAGGTGCATCGACCACTGACGATGAAGAAGGACGGGATTCAAACCCGGAACCGAAAACTCTGCACCAAAGCCAGAAGGAAAGGCAGGAAGGGAGGAGGAGCAGGAGGAGGAGCAGGAGGAGGGTTGGACTTTCTCCACGACCCCACCACCACCACCCCCTCCTTCGCCAAACCTTTCTACCCCCACCACACCTTCCCTTCTTCTTCTCCCCCGAACGGCTTCCACCACCCCCACCCCCACCATCATTCCACCCCAAAGCCCTCTCTCCCCCTACCTCCCTCCCCCTCCCCACCACGCCGCCCCTCAAGGGCTCGGAGGAGGAGGAGGAGGGGGAGGAACAGGGGGGAGTTATCTCTCCCCCCACGAGACGACCCACCCCCACTCTCCTTATTACAGCACCCACCACCACTATCACCACCACCTCCACCACCCATTCCCCACCAGCCCTAACCCCACCCCTCACCCACCTCCTACTCAAGTCGGGGCGTTTGTAGGGGGAGGGGATTTCAACGGTTACGCTTTGTCGTCGTATTCGTCATCATCTTAGTCGTCGTCGTCGTCGTTTTCGTCGTCGTTATCGTATGGTGGTGTGCATCAATAGTCGATTTTCCCAACAAAGAAAAAAACAAGAGGGGAGAGCATTTCGTGAAAATTAGAGTTGTTTACCTTGATCATAGCAACCATGGCGTCGAAGTTTGAAACCGCAGGATGCGAGTCAGCTACTTGCAAACATTTCTTTTTAGAAAACTGAGGGGCAGCCAGTGGCCACAAACTGATATAATTTGCAAACATGTGACGTAAAAATACAAATGACATCAATTTTAGAATGACTGCACGGTTTTCTAAGTGCTGTAAGTCTACTCAAACACACGAGGCGAGAGCTGGGGATCTACCTGATGGCATAGTGACTTCCCCTGTTTGACCGATTGAATTAGGCAAGATCACCGACTCCCACAACACCATGAAATTACTCCCCTTAATTATTTCCGAACAAGTCCTATTTTGACCGTGGTGGTGTAATGTCGGGTTAGAGTTTGTCGCTTGTGAATAACAGTAATAGTAACAGCGGCAGCAGCAAAAAAACAACAGCATTATCTTTCTTAATTCTTAACGAGTGGAATGGGGAATAAAAGAAAGAGAGAGAGAGAGAGAGAGAGAGAGAGAGAGACTCAGACACTTTATTTTACAAGGATAAGAATTTAGGCTGGGCCTATTCTTCCATTCTGTCCTTGGTTCTAAGCATGCAATACATAACTACTACTATAAATGAACATTGAAATATAGGAAGATCGCCAACAGAAACAACAACTGACAGTAATATAGCAACGACATGGTAGGCAGAGCATCAACATCAACAATAAAAACAAACAAAACTGAAAATTAACCAACCAAATAAACAAACAAGCAAATAAGTAAATGAAAAACACCTCTGTCACTACAAATTACTTATCCTACTACCATTATTACTCCTACTACTATTACTACCACCATCGCCACCACACCACCACTACTACTACTACCTCCATCACCACCATCACTACTACTACCGCTACCACTACCACTACTACTAATACAGTGACACAATAATATAACAATGACATGGTACGCAGAACATCACCATCAATAATAAGGACAAGCAAAACAGAAACCAACCGACCAAACAAAGACATAAAATTAATGAAAAAAAGAGAAAAAAACAAAACAAAAATTACTTCCTATTTTGACCGTGGTGGTGTAATGTCGGGTTAGAGTTTGTCGCTTGTGAATAACAGTAATAGTAACAGCGGCAGCAGCAAAAAAAACAACAGCATTATCTTTCTTAATTCTTAACGAGTGG
>CM065696.1:29187535-29190035 GCA_017654935.2 Phymorhynchus buccinoides
CTTTGTATTGCGTTTTTGTTTGAATGCGTTATGAATGCTAACGTGTGTGTGCGCTTTGATTTGATTTCTATCAAGATTCAGCGCCGTATGAATACTGTATGTTGTTATGTGCATGTGTGTAGTTTGTGTGTTAGTGCGTGTGTTTAATACGTGCGTGTGTGTGTGTGTAGTTCGTGTGTTAGTGCGTGTGTTTAGTGCGCGCGCGCGCGCGTGTGTGTGTGTGTGCGTGTGCGTAGTACATGCAGTGCGTGTGTGCATGTACGCGCGCACGTGTGTGAGTTTTTCTGTCTGTCTCTCTTTCTCTGTGTGTATGCGCGCGTGCGTGCGTATGAGGATTTGTATGGGCGGACGAGTGTGGGTATGTGGGTGTGGGTTGGTTTTTGGTAACGCATGTGCGCACAAATGCACACGAATGCGCACGCGTGCACGCGACTCCATCTTTTTTTAAAATAATAAATCCTGCTGACTTGCTGACCTTTTTCACATAAATTATATTGCTACATAGATAAAGGGGTTTCAAAACAAATGTTAGGGTAAAGGGGAGGGAACAATAAGGGGAGAAAGTAGGGTATGAGGTGAGGGGGGTGGGGTGGGGTCTGTCATATAAGTACTCTACTCATCATGTGATAGTAGGGGTGTTGTGTGATGGCACGCAAAAGGACAAAGGTTACGTTCTTTTCATTGTGTGTCCTACCACTGTCAACACACAAGGGTTAGGTATTATTTTAGGTATTAGGTATTATGTACTTTATAGTTACAGAGGCGTCTCTGTGAAATTCAGTTTGCTCCCACCTGGAGAGCGCGTCGCAGCCAGAGGCGCGCCACCCTTTTTTTTAAAAACAAATTTGTATGCGATTTTTGTGACTGGTGAGGAAAGAAAGGGGGGAAGGGGTACATTTTGATCAAATGACAACTTTTTTGTTGCCACTGGGTTTAACGTATGCTAAGTGCATGGGCACACGGGACCTCGGTTCATCATCTCATGAGAGAGAGAGAGAGAGAGAGAGAGAGAGAGAGAGAGAGAGAGAGAGAGAGAGAGAGAGAGAGAGAGAGAGAGAGAGAGAGAGAGACAGACAGACAGACAGACAGACAGACAAGAGACAAAAGAGATATATTAACTAAATTAAAAGCAATGTCAAGCTGAAATTTATCACTGCCAGATGGAAACAGAGAAATGATCAATTTTCTTATTATAACATTTAAAAGAGACCTGTTAAACTCAATCTGAGAAAATGGTCTAGAGATAATATATTAAGGCTTGTTTGCAATCTAGGCTACGGCACAGTTTCCGGCGTGCTTGATTTTCGTGACCGCTAATACCGACAGTTTGCCGACATGCTTCGCATGCTTTAAAGACCTACCACGTCACGTGTCAAAATCATGGTCTTCACGTGTTTTCCCTCTTATAGCTGGTAAGAAATCTTGTTTTGACCAGGTTTGGCTCCCATAAAAATGCCCCCAATTCAAAGCGAAACATCAATTTAAAGAGCAGCCTCAATTTGAAATTGGGGTCACAGCTACCCAGAAAAAAACAAGGGACTTAATCGTAGTACGTCAGTGTGTCTTTACATTTTATCGGCACGGTGTGCAAATGCAACCCATTGCATCATTTAAGGTACCGTCTTAAGCCGGCGCCACACGGCGCGTAAAATCGTATGGGGAATGCGACGCGATTGGTTCACGTGTGTCATGATTCACGTGAACATTCAGATGCGATTCGTATGTCCTGTGGCTGTCCCATAACGAAAACCACACTACAACGCTATTAATAGACGATTTTCAGGAAGAAGAAAAAATAGGGGAGAGCACTTCGTGAAAATTAGAGTTGCTTACCTCCATTACTCGGTCAAAAACCATAGCAACAATGGCGTCGAAGCTTGAAACTGCAGGATGCGAGTCAGCGACTTGCAAACATTAATTTTGTTGTTGAAAAATCAGGGTGGCCAGTTGCCACAAACTGATAAAACTTACAAAATGTGACGTTAAAATATAAATGACATACATTTTTAGAATGACGCACGGTGTTCGAAATGCTGTATGTCTGCTCAAACACACGAGTCGATAGGCTACGAGAGCTGATGGTAGAGTGACTTCCCCTGTTTGACCGATTGAATTAGGCAAGATCACTCCCACACACCATGAAATTACTCCCCTTAATTATTTCCGAACAATTCCTATTGGCCCGTCACACCCTGAGCACGAGCTATGTGAATGGTTATCAATCGGGAAATCAGAACGCTTTCAGCACGTCATAATTGACGGAAATCTGTTAGCATAAAAAGAAAATGAATCAGTTTGTTTTTTAAATTAAAGTTGTTCCGGTCCTGAAAGGAAGATAACGCCAATACTCCATTTACAAATTGTCGATGGAAGGCTTAGATTTAATGTATATTTTCATTCAAGCGATTCTTTTCTATGTTGTATTTTTTATGAAATATAATGTAAACCAACTTCATAATAGGATATGCGAATGCTAAGGCTTTCGCATAGCTCAGGGCCG
>CM065696.1:29195035-29210035 GCA_017654935.2 Phymorhynchus buccinoides
AGAGAGAGAGAGAGACATCGGCCCATTTGAAAAGGAATTAACAGGAACCATCAAATATACAATTAGGTACATTCAGAAATTAACCATATCAAACACACAGAAATTTTAATAAACTTATGAAGTCAGCATTTCTTTTAACTTTAAAAAAACCCCACGGAGAATGTTTTAATATCTTTGTATTTGTTATAACTCATTAGTAAACATAATCTGAACATACTGAGTTGACTATCATATGTCCGTGGAATAAGGCTTTTGCGAATATTCTCCAACATGGGACAACAACAAAAACCAAAGTGTACTTCATTTTCTTCACTTTGTGAACACATGGGGCAGACTATGTCAATATCTCTGTGTTCTCTATACCGTAAACGATGAGTTTTAATTTCAGAACCTCCAAGTCTAAATTTAGCTAACAATCTTTTAAAATGTATATCAATATCAAATTTCAGATAAGACTGCATTTCCCGACTATTATATAATTAACAATATTTCTATGAAAGTCATACCTACTACTTCTTGAGAGAATTGAATGAATTGAATTGAATTTTATTCATAGAGGGTAATAGAATAAGCAATAACATGCTTTTTTACATCCAGCCCTCTAGGGACAAAAATAACAAATATAAAAGGAGAGAGAGAGAGAGAGAGAGAGAGAGAGAGAGAGAGAGAGAGAGAGAGAGAGAGAATGAATTGAAATGAATTGAATTTAATTGAATTGAATGAATTTTATTTATAGAGGGTAATAGAATAAGCAATAACATGCTTTTTTACATCCAGCCCTCTGGAGACAAAAAAAGTTACAAATATAAAAGTAGAAATGGAAAAGGAAAATGAGCACAGACAAAGCAATATAAGAATGCAAAATACAACCCTATATAGTAAGTAGCACAACAATAACAAAATCAAACCTAATATTATTAACTATGCTCATTTTGAACGTGCAGAGAGAGAGAGAGAGAGAGAGAGAGAGAGAGAGAGAGAGAGAGAGAGAGAGAGAGAGAGAGAGAGAGAGAGAGAGAGAGAGAGAGAGAGAGAGAGAGCAGCAGCTCGTGTTCAAAATGTAAATTATTCCAGTCATACAGCCCCAGGAGTGACAAAAAATAAAAGGGAGCAAAACTAAAACAACGCGCACATACAGATGAAAGTGATACTGTTAATAAACAATTATGGCCTAAACATCTTCGTCGCCGGAACCGTATCACCGCCTTCAGTAAATGTCAAAAACGAGCTCTTAAACGTCTTTAAATCGACAGTTATAAAAACCCTTTGAAGACCCAGTACGTCACGTGTCAAAATCACGGTTTTCACGTGTTTTCCCTCTTATAGCTGGTAAGAAATCTTCTTTTGACCAAGTGTTGCTCCCATACAAATGTCCTCTTGCACGAAAACGAGACATCACTTTAAAGAGCAGCCTCGATCGTATTCGAGGAAAGTCTGAATGTGGGCCACACCGACCCAGAAAAAAACCAAGGGACTTAATCCAGCCGGCTCAGTTGGTCTTTAAAACATTTTTCAACCCACGGGGTTCAGAGCTACTTGCTGCATGACTTCACGTGAATCTGAAAGACTGGAATGGACTGTTTAGGTGAAGTTATCCTCATGTTGGTAGCGCGACTATCTTGTTGATTTGACTGCATGTTTTTCATCTTATATTGTTGCTTTTGTAAAGCGCATCGAGCATACTACTGTATGGATTTTAGCGCTATATGAAATAAAATTATTATTAATTATTATTATAAGGCTGCTTCTCAGCAACTCACTCTTTTTCGCTCTCCTTCGTCCACCGCGCTGCAAAAAATAAAAATTCTGCCTTCCATTTGACCTGATAGAGTGATCTCCAATGATGCTGCCAGAAGCGCTCATTACTAGAACATCACCACCCCTCACATTTTGAGGACCCTCTCAGATTAAACAATTTCGTTGAGAGAAAAAGGTCTAGTGTTTGCCTATCACTAAAGCAAAAGCTTCAGTAAACGTTGTGACGAGTAACGCGTGCAAAGTATTTCCCTCGACTGAATTGGACAGTATGAAAAGAGCAATAAGATTTGATATATTTGTCAGAAAAAGAAAATCGGCCGTACCATAGCCGATGAGGCTCAACCGAGGCGTGGTTACCGCTACACCTATCTATATTGTAAAAAACTCGGGACTTTACTGGTGTTGCACTGCCTCCGGGCATTGCAGCCAGTATTGTTCCCACCATCTTTGTATTTACAAATGTCCCATATGTGTCTATGACCGAGAGGACGTAAAACACCATTTTTCATTCGATATATTTGTCAGTTTAACCCTTTTGTTCCATATTTTTCTTCGGGTGGTGAACAATGGTTAAAAGGTGATAATCCCAGGAGCACGTTGTTTTGTTGGACAAAAACATTGTATCGAACAAAAATTAAATTTCCCCATGAAGATAGTATTACAGGGGAGTCTTTCGTAAAAACTATTTACCCCACCTTCTGGAAATTCTGTGCTTGTTACTTCCTCCAATCTGTCACTTTCTTTGACTCTGCCTTTTCCCTTTGCTTTAATGTCACCTACTATCTCTCCGCCTTGCTGGTCCATTCTCCTTCCTTTTTATTTTCTTTCTAGAAACTCTTACAAAAACATTATCCAGCCGAAGTCGGACATGCTGGACCTATTTCTTAGTTAGGCGCTTGACGGCAGCATGACGCATCTGCGCTCATGCCTGAGCAGTAAAGGTAAAGATGTGCCACCCCCCTGCATTTCTCGGTTAATTCTATTTTTCCGTTTTTGCCTTTCTTACCATACATAAAGCTGTATTTTAGGAACATTTTCAGCTAATAACCTTTTTGGAATACTAACCCTATCCCTAGCCCTAGCCCTAAACCTAACCCTACCCCCCACTATGTACTGCTGCAGTACACCGCGATTTGTCACAGTTGTGGTTCGTTGCGTTTTTCCGTCTTATAGGGTGGGGGGGGTAGGGTTAGGTTTAGGGCTAGGGTTAGGGCTAGGGTTAGTATTCCAAAAAGGTTATTAGCTAAAAATGTTCCTAAAATACAGCTTTATGTATGGTAAGAAAGGCAATAACGGAAAAATAGAATTAACCGAGATAGGTAGGGGGGTGGCACATCTTGACCTTTACCCATTGTTGCTAGTTAATGCATCCCCCCACCCCCTCTCTTCCGTTTTCTACCCATTTCTACCTGATCTTTCTCTAAGGCTAATTTCACCCCTTTTTCTGTTGTTTTTGTACCTCTCTCCCTTGTGTGAAATTGACACTGGCTTGTAACTTGCTGAACACGAAAGAACATGCGAACACACACACACACACACACACACACACACACACACACACACACACACACACAGGGGAAGACGGGGTAAAAAGCGCATGGGCGGGTAAGAAGCCCACCCCAATTATCTCATGAAATGAAGCAAATTTCAGTCTCATTTTGCCCATGAGACGAGCGTTAATGTCTAGCATTCGTCTCATGGGCAAATTTGACTGAAATTTTCTTTAGTTCATGAGATAATTGGGGTGGGCTTCTTACCCGCCCATGCGCTTTTTACCCCGTCTTCCCCTACACACACACACACACACACACACACACACACACACACACACACACACACACACACACACACACACACTCATTTTGTCCGAATCACTGTTAGTGGAAGGACGTTAAACTGAAGAACAACACACACACACACACACACACACACACACACACACACACACACACACACACACACACACACACACACACACACACACTCCTGCGCACGCTCAAACACACGCGGACACATGCACGCACGGCGCGCGCGCCAATCACATTGATATAGTAATTCTATGGACCCACATACACATCAGCCCCTAATCTCACTCATACACACACACACACACACCATGCACAGATAATACACAGATAAGTATACTACAAAAATGTATTATAAATGCTAACATCCACGTACCACGCATGTACACGCACATCACAGAGAGAGAGAGAGAGAGAGAGAGAGAGAGAGAGAGAGAGAGAGAGAGAGAGAGAGAGAGAGAGAGAGAGAGAGAGAGAGAGAGAGAGAGAGAGAGAGAGAGAGAGAGAGAGAGAGAGAGAGAGCGAGAGAGAGAGAGCGAGCGACAGAGAGAGATCATATCTTGGTGTCACGCTCTGTTGGTTGTCTATGTGTCATCAACTCGGCTTTCCGTGCGCGCACGCACGCACACGCACGCACACACACACACACACACACACACACACAGACAGAAGAGAGAGAGAGACAGAGAGAGAGAGAGAGAGAGAGAGAGAGAGAGAGAGAGAGAGAGAGAGAGAGAGAGAGAGAGAGAGAGAGAGAGAGAGAGAGAGAGAGAGAGAGAGAGAGAGAGAGAGAGAGAGAGAGAGAGAGATTCTTGTTGACAAAGCCAAGGATTTGAACTTGGAAGGAATCCTCCTATCACATGTCGCTCCTGCAGCGGAAGGGAAAATGGGTGGATTAAAGCGAGGATTAATCCAAAGCCGACGCCGGTTTTTATTATGCTTTTTGCCCTGCCGTAGAAAATCACTTTCTGTACATACTAAGCCTCGTCGTTGGTAATGTTTGATAAAGTTGTCGGCTATTTGAACAGACGAATAAGGAAGGCAGGAAGGAAGGAGGAAGGAAGGGGGAAAAGAAATGATGATGATGATGATGCTACCGTTGATGTTGATGATGATGATGATGATGATGGGGGGGGGGGGGGGGGGGGGGGGGGTATATTATTATTATTATTATTATTATTATTGATGGTGGGGATGGTGATGGTGTTGATGACGACGATAATGCTGCTGCTGCCACGTTTGTGATGATGATGATGACGAGGGCGGGGTTATGTTAATATAATGACGGATGGTGGATATGATTATGATGATGATAATGACGACGGTGATAATGCTTCTGCTGCTGATGATGACAGCATGATTTTGCAGGCATTGTTTTTTTGCAGAAGGGCTCATATTTTGGTTATCACTTTCATCAGACTTTCTAGTCCCTCAGTAACCTGCCTCTCAGCCCCCAACCCATATCTCCCACAACCCCATCTACAGCTGCACTCGTTTCCACTTCCCCACTCTTCTTTCTCTCTATAGAATTTACCGGGGTTTTCTTCTCCCATCTCTCTAGTAAGCATTACTGTCCCCATATAGAGGCTTCTGTTATCTGATTTAAGAAAGACACGTTACTGATCCAACGTTTCAACCTCTAACACTCACAGACGCACACATAAATAAATACACACACACCACACACACACACCACGCACGCACGCACGCACACGCACACGCACACGTACACACACAGACACACACGCACAATCTTTAAAGGTGGACCCTGACGGATGAGTTTGTGCAAGAAACACGTCGATATCACCAGAAAGACAGCCTTTTCAAGGATCGGAACGCTCACTTTGCTCTGGTTTCTTATAAATCAAACCGTCAAAACGGCGATTCCTACTTGCCGGAGATACCGGAGAGAGAAGCCATTTTGGATGGGGTGGGTGGAGGTCACTCGTTGTGGTTTGAAGCTTCTTGTTTTTGGTTGTGCAGTAAAAAAAAATTGGAGCTATTTCTTTTCTTGTGAGCGAAATTCCTGTATAAAATTTAAAAAAATGAAAAAATAAAAAGGCTTGTATTATGAACATTTCGTGCAAACGATTTGGTCTAAACTCAGGCGGCCATTAAAAAAGAGAAGGCATGTGAGTGAAGAGAAGGCACTCTTTCACTGAAATAATTGACTTCCGGCACCTCCGCCAAGGAGGAATCGCCGATTTGACTTCTGGGAAACCAGAGCAAAGTGAGTGTTGCGATCTTTGTAAAGGAAGTTTTCCTGGTGATCTCGACGTGTTTCTTGCAAAAAAAACCTCATCCGTCAGGGTACCCCTTTAACCAATCCACCCTCATTTCCTAATATCCTCATCCACGCCCGAGCCAATAGAATCGTAAGATGGTTCCTGTTAATTCCTTTTCAAATGGGCGATGTCTCTCTCTCTCTCTCTCTCTCTCTCTCTCTCTCTCTCTCTCTCTCTCTCTCTCTCTCTCAATCAATCAGAAGATGCTACCTCATGATATGGTATCTTGGATTTCCTTTTCACGTTGTAGTGGCCCACATCTGCATGATGCTGTCCATGGTTGAGGGTGGGCCACGCACGTTGCTCCGTCGGATCCCAGAAGAACCCCGGGGAAAAAACCGGTTGAAATAGCCGTCGTGCTCAGCACCAGTGTTCACGTTCACCAACAGCGCCAGAAGGATGCGAACACCGGAAGCGACAGGAACAAGCTGCAACATCCCCACACTCTCTGAGGAGACATGCCTACAAACTATATTGCAAAGTTATCGAATGTAGCATTCGAGAATCACCCGCGTCGCCCAGCCAACATTCCCACCTGATTTCATCTTGGGAACTTCATTTTTCCGACCCCCCAGATTTTCAGGGTCCAGCGATCTCCTTGACATTGACCTTGATTGGTCAACAATATTCGGAAGGAGCATAAGCCAAACCACCTTCATACCAAGTTTCAACATCCTATGTCGACTGGTGCCCGAGATATGGCTAAAAATAGATTTTCTGTTTTCAAGGTCATACGTCAAGGTCGTGACCTTGACCCCAAAAGGCACATCTACAGTACCTAGCCTACATGCACATCAAGTTTCACCTTCCTATCTTTATTCCTTCATGGTGATATGCTGTTAACAAACACACACACACACACACACACACACACACACACACACACACACACACACACACACACACACAGCCACTTACACAACAAAAACAATATCACCTTCGCTCCGTAAACTCCGCGGGTGATAATAAAATGTGGCTTCCTACTCTATCCAGTCTAGTCTAGTCGTAATGTCATGTCATGGTGTGCAGAGTGAAAAGAAGAATGACAGACAGACTTGATGAGGTCCCTTAAACTAGTGAACTTTTACCCCTAATCTTACTTCTCTCTTTTTTTAAAATAAAATAAATGCTAATGAACAATTGTGATGGGTCTTTAAGTGCTTGAGTGCAGGGTTACAAATGCGAGTGAAACCCTATTCTAGACATTTTGCTCATCCCAGAAGAAACTAGATTGCAAAGTTTTTGAATGTAGCATTCGAGATTCACCCGCGGACCCCAGCCAACATTCCCACCTGATTTTATCTTGGGAACTCCATTTTTTGGACCCCCCGATTTTCAGGGTCCAGCAATCTCCTTGACCTTTATTGGTCAACAATATTCGGAAGGAGCATAAGCCAAACCACCTTCATACCAAGTTTCAACATCCTATGTCAACTGATGCCTGAGATATGGCTAAAAATAGATTTTCAGTTTTCAAGGTCATACGTCAAGGTCATAACCTTGACCTTGACACCAAAAAGCACATCTACAGTACCTAGCCTACATGCACGTCAAGTTTGCTGTTCTTTGCTGTTATCTTGGGAACTCCATTTTTCCTACCACCGATTTTCAGAATCCAGCGATCTCCTTGACCTTGACCTTGATTGGTCAACAATATTCGGAAGGAGCATAAGCCAAACCATCTTCATACCAAGTTTTAACATCCTATGTCGACTGGTGCCCGAGATATGGCTAAAAATAGATTTTCAGCTTTCAAGGTCATACGCCAAGGTCATGACCTTGACCTTGACACCAAAAGGCACATCTACGGTACCTAGCCTACATGCACATCAAGTTTCATCATCCTATCTTTATTCCTTCATGGTAATATGCTGTTAATAAACACACATACATATATACATACATACATACATACATACATACATACATACATACATCCGAAAACTCCGCGGTTGATGAAGACAGATAGATAAAGATGAATATCCATGTATACACTCACTTTCCTTCTATAGAGTTTCAACAAAGCAAATACTGTCCGTATAGAATGGTCACAATTACTGTCTCTTGAACATTAGTCGATCAAAATGATCCTTCTGAGGAACACCTATTTACAAAAATTATAAAGTCATAATCAAAGTTCCTACTTCCTACTTCATGCACACAGCAATTCACAAACAATAACGACCCCCTCCGGGAACAATCTGAAAGAGAAACGATGCCAATTATGTTATTTTAAAAAATTGAATTTTCCAAATTAATAAGAAAATTTAAAGGGAAACGACTAGGTAATGTCAAGTCTTAATGAGGATCAAAATTCTCGATGAATTGTCTCCCATGTCTCGAGAACGAATAATACATAAAATGACTGTTTAGCCAGACTCAATAACAACTAGTTTTCCGACATTAACAGCAATATGCTTAGTCCAAGAACTCGAACTTCAATCCAATCAATACTACACAGGTGCTCGAATTCATAGCAAGAATATTTATTATCCTAAATATTTTACAAACCTCATACACAGCCTGTGAAAACGAAACAAAGAGCAAGTCAAACCCTTGGTATAACCTTCATAATTAAGAATAAAAAGTTCGTCTCTACTGACTTGGACTGGGCAGCAACACCTTGAATTAACCAGCGACGGTCAATATTTCTTCCAACCTATCCTCTTCTTTCTTTTGCTTGTCCCTCGACGAAAGGGAATATCTTTTCTCTTGCAGGCCTTGGATCCTTAAAGGGCCACCCTGACGGATGAGTTTTTGTAAGAAACACGTCCAGATCACAAGGCTTCGAAACGTTTCACTACAGAGTAATTCAACAACAATTCTTAAGATATTCTATTGCGTTCGACTTGCAGCTTTGCTACCCAACCACCGGGTGGATTCTCTGTACACAACTTTTTGTTTAATCTACTACAGTGGAACCCCCCTTAAAAGACCTTAACAAATAATCCAAAATGAGGTCTTATAAGGGAGGGGTCTTATAAGGGAGATAATTTTAATACTTACAAAGAAGGACAATGTCACAGAGAAGAAATTTTGGTGTTTTACGTCGCAATGTCACAGAGAAAAGGGAGGGAGTCTTATAACGGGAGGTTTTATAAGGGAGGTTCCAGTGTACTTACCTTCAAATGTTGAAGGAGTGACGAAGTGCAGTGACGTAGCGTGTTGACGTCATGGTGGTGTCGTAATGTAGTGACGTGTTTCGCCCCCTGGTGGAGGTTCCAGCCCATGGACATCTCCTCCCACCCCTCTCCCTCCAGTGACTTCTTCACGTCATACTGTCTTGCCTCAATAACAAGCCAAGCTCTTTTTTATCGTCTTATTTTTCTGGGACCCTAAGCTTTTCCCTGCCGGTGTTTACCTATATTCTCAGGCCAAATGTCTTCTTCTTCTTCTTCCATTTAGTTACTAAAGTCATCTTTGACCATTATTGCAAATGGAAAAGGCGAAGAGATCGAAGGAGAGAAAAAAGACGCAGAGAGAGAGAGAGAGAGAGAGAATGAATTAATGAATGAATTAATGAATTTTATTTATAGAGGGTAATAGATTAAGCAGTAACATGTTTTTTTATACCCAGCTCTCTGTAAAAAAATAAATATATATATAAGTAGAAAGGAAAAAGGAAAATGGGCACAGAGCAATATAAAGCATGCAAGTACAATCCTATATAGTAACACAACAGTAACAAAATCAAACCTAATGAGACACAGAGAGAGAGAGAGAGAGAGAGAGAGAGAGAGAGAGAGAGAGAGAGAGAGAGAGAGAGAGAGAGAGAGAGAGAGAGAGAGAGAGAGAGAGAGAGAGAGAGAGAGAGAGAGACAGACATACAGACAGACAGACAGAGACAGAGACAGAGAGAGACAGAGAGAGACAGAGAGATTGTCGGCTACCAAGTCTTGCAACGAGAAGCAGCGTCGACCATTCAGCAACATGGAGATAATTATACCCAAGAAATCATCCGCACGGTGCAAATTTTTGGCGATCGTCGCCGCGACGAGATTTTCGAGGCTGGCGATGTCAAGGATTTTGAAAGAATTCCTTGTCAGGCCCGGCGAGTTCAAGGAGCCTGAATACAAGCCACGCGGTAAAGAGGACCAACGTGAAAGCCTAATGCGGGGCGTAATTAGAGACTACGCTAAGTCTGAGAAACGGATCATGGATTTTCAGCCCACTGTCAAAAACTGCAAGACTGAAACGATCCAGCGAATGAAAAAGGCACGTCAGCTGTTAGGACATACTGTCAACATCATAGGTCGCGCCAAAAGGCAAATTGAGAAGCCACTGTTTAAGAAAAACAAACTTTTGAAGATGTTTTGCAAAGCACTGTTTGACAGAGCAGAAAAGGACATCGCGAACGACAGAAAAAAAACTATCAAGCGAACAAAAACGTCGCAAGAGAACAAGTCAAACCCCGACCAGTCGTCAGACCCGGGCAAGTTGTCGTCAAAACCAAACGGCAAGAAGACACCAAGGGCGTCGTCGTCAGACCCGGGCAAGTTGTCGTCAAAACCAAACGGCAAGAAGACACCAAGGGCGTCGTCGTCAGACCCGGGCAAGTTGTCGTCAAAACCAAACGGCAAGAAGACACCAAGGGCGTCGTCAAAACGCAAGACGGCATTAGGCCTTGACGGCAACCCGTTTTAACGGGGACATGAAACTTGTACATATTACTCAAAATTAATATACAGTGTCAGTGGATGTGACTTGTTTTATTCAAATGTTATTCGTTCAGTTTTAAAGCTTAGTTCGGTCACCTGCAGATAGCATAAACGACCAAAACATCGACACCGCGGCAGAGGCAGCTGTTGCTTAAAGGATTCTCCACCATTCAAGAATGACTACTGTTCTGTTAGCGTGGCACACACTGATTCGACACTAAACCCCCGGCGTAAGAGGGGGGGGGGGAGGGTTTGGTGGGTAAACAGCCAGACAACCGGCCAGACAATGACCGTTCAGCGGTACCCAGCATGATGCCGGCCCAACCACTGCCTACCCCTGGGTCTGATGTGATTTGTTTAGTGCTCTGTCAGCCTTCAGAAGAAGGCTTCGCCAGAAGGGGCCTAGACAGTCCCTGGGTGAAGGGTGTTCCATTCTCTGATGGCGCGGGGGGGAAAGTGTTCTTCTTACTTTATCCTAATCCTTTTTTATGTGCAGGTGCATTATTATTATTATATTGAATAATCGTGGTTTCTTTTTACATGTCCTATAAAGTTTTATGTGATGAGTATTTAATTATTATGTTCTTATTGTATATGTGTTTATGCCGTGCCACAAATCAATTTCTCACTTTTGAGATAATAAAGTAGTCTCGAGTCTTGAAGTAGGCGCTGCTGAAACATCTGAAGGCAACGCAAACGTTTTAGTAGGCCTAGCTAAGTTAAGTTCAGCAACGTTCTGTCATTGATAAGGTCGTTAAATAGATTAATTTTTCACCTCAGTTTCGGTTTTGTTAGCTTCTTTGTGTTTTTCCGTTTTCGCTATACATTACTGAAACACAACTGAAATCAACGCGGAAATTAAAGTAGGCCTAGCTAAGTTTAAGTTCGGTAACGTGTCTGTCCTTGAAAAGGTCCTAAATAAATGAAACTTTCACCTCAGCTTCGGTTTTATTACTCTCTTTTGGTTTGTCTATCTTATATACATTAGCTTAAAGAACATCATCTTTCTTCTCTTAACGGCCTATGATGAACAGACCGATTATTCTGGCATATTTTTTAAAGAGAGTTAACCACAATTTTACAGCGAGATACGTATCTGATAACACAAAATCGACATTCCCAGTGGATTTTAAGGCAATACAAAAATAGAACAATACAGTACAACACAGTATAATACAACACATTACATGACCCAGCCAGCCAGAGCCCGTTCAGCGAGCTCCAACATGATGCCGCGTCAAGTGCATGCTAGTGTGAAAGTGTGTTGTTGTTTTTATTTGTGTGGCGAAGATAATAAGGAACAGATGACAGAATGATGATGATGACGATAATGGATGTTATTTTAGCTTTTAAGCTTTATTCAAATATCACATGCTCTTATTACTCTTATGTTTATGATGTCAATACTATTTTACAAACTTTTGTCATTCTTTGTCAGCCTCTGCACCGACAAAAAATAGTCAAGAGAATTGGTCACTGCAACGATCACCTTTTGCAAGAGTGAATGTCCTTAGTGGGTGGGGGGAAGATGCTTGAGTACCTGACCTAACAAGGGAGTAACTCTCGCCAATTAGCCGTTTTATCGAAGCCGGTTTGCAAGAGTGAATGCGCTTGTTTATCTCTAGCGCGCGGAGTCGCGAAAAGTGATCTACTCACTTCCGAGCCGATGGGGCTGAATGTTTGCCTGACGACAAGTAATGGGCAAAGAACAACCAAAGATGTGCGTGCAGCTTGCAGATCTCGCATTGAATCTCTGACACACAATTTTGTCACTGATTTTTTTAAATTAATCAGCTCTACTTTTACACAACACTGTGTGTTTCTCATAACAGATCACGATCTTATTTGTTTGGCTCAGTTGTGATTATTTATTCGATCACAAACCCTGCAACTGAGCAAACTCATACTGTCTTGCACGAAAAAGCCACAGAACATAACTTTTTTCATTAGCTTAGGCGGTTCCTTTTCTATTATGTTTTTTGGGTGTCCGCTGATCGGGACCTGACTGGCTGGGTCACTTAGCTTAGAGTGAAGGTAGCTGCTCCATTCAGCATCACGTTGGGTGCCCGCTGAAAGGATCCTGACTGGCTGGGTCACTTAGCTTAGGGTGATGATGCTCTTTCTCTCAGTGCTTAAAATCAGTGTTTATCCCAGGATAGTTAGTAAATCTTCCCCACAAAAAGGGGAGGGAAGGGGGCAGTTAGGTCGGCTTCGTTACATTTTTTTTTTCAAAACGGTTTTGGTAAAAGTGAAATACATTTGCCTGCTATTGTGATCATGAAACCACGCCCAAAAAAATTACATACACGTTTGCCTATTCAAAACACGTTTGCCTAGTAGTGAGGAAGGGGGGAGGTTCGTACGAAAAGGTTTTGAGACTTTCGGGGCTGGTATGATTTTATTCAAAATTAATGCGCATGCACAGGTGTACTGTGCTTTATAACAGCATTAAATACAAACACACTGACACAACAAAGTAAGACGTATTCACATTATTTTAACCAGCACTATCCGGGTATCCCCACAAATCCTCTCAATTTCAGACAAAATTTAAAAATAATTTGTATGATTCAATCTCATTCCCAGTATGTTGCACTACCAATGATGTCAATTATTCACTGATTCTCATGTTCCCTCCCATGTGCCTGTAATCTTTAGGACTGCAGGATGTAAAGGAGAAATTTGCTATTCACGCTTTTTTTTTAAAAAGAGGGTTATTTTGGATTTTCAAAGGGTATACAAACAGCAAGTTTGTAACAAGAAAGTGTACTGCATACTGATGTTTCTCCTGGGGCGTTGAAATGGTGTGCAAATTATGAAATGTGTAGTAAGAAAATGTACTTTACTTCCACCCCTCTCCCAGTGCTTGAAATAAGAAACTGTGCATAAGCCATCACCCCAACAACCTGGGATAGTGCACCCAGTACTCAGAAGTGAAATAGTACACGCTGACATTGTTTGGCCTGCGCTAGATCTATTTATTTAAAAACAAATAATAACAAAATAAATAATAAATAATGTTTTAAAAGAACTTAATCAGCTTTTAAGCCCAAAACAAGTCACACTTTCCATTACAACACAACTGTTGTAAGTAGGCCTACAACATACAATTAAATTACATGGTTATGGAATCCACAACAATTTACTTAATATGGATAGAAGACTTTTCATGTAACAGAACTCAGTATTGTAATAGTAAAGATGTGAAATCAGTCTGTAGGCTGCACATGTTAGCAGTAGTGTTCCTCAAGGTAGTATTCTAGGTCCTTTTTTAAAAACTTATTTTATGGATGCCTAGAGAGAGAGAAAAATAGAGATTTTACGCCTTCTGAAACAATGGATGCCTAGGTGTCTGTCACTGTTTTACAGCTTCTATCACCTACCACCACTGAAAACAAATTTCAGTCCAGCCCTGTAGTTCTAAGTAGAATAGCAGTAGCTTTATCTGCTATGTGAAAGTCATAGTCAGCTGACTCAGTCAGTGACACACACACACACACACACACACACACACACACACACACACACACACACACACACACACACACACACACACACACACACACGCACACACACTGTGACACACACACGATACATTGTTTGTCTTTTTTATATATATAGATGCCTAGGTGTCGGTCACTGCTTCACAGCTTCTATTACCTACCACCAATGAAAACAAATTTCAGTCCAGCCCTGTAAAAGTAGAATAGCAGTCGCTTTATCTGCTATGAAAAGGTTATAGTCAGACACAACTGACTCAGTCAGTGACACACACACACACACACACATGATAAATTGTTTGTCTTTACAATATACGACTGTATACCCTCTCGACCTTCACGCGCCTCTGTGTGTGCGTGTGCGCGTGCGTGTGTGTGTGAGTTGTGTTGTGTGTGTATGCGAGTTGTGGTGTGTGTGTGTGAGTGAGTTGGTGACCCAGTATTTCTCACCACCACTATCAAGCACATTTTTGTCGCTTATTTTTAAATTTTTATCTGGAAGGACCAACGTCCTAGTCGTGGATTTTAAAAAGGCCTTTGATAAGATTTATCACTATCTCCTTATGAATAATTTCGCCACTATGGGATCAGAAGTTCAGTCAATAGATTAATTGAGAGCTTCCTTGCAGGCAGGCAGGAAAAAATAGTTGTTGATTGAGCTGCATCCGAAGCTATCCCTGTAGAATCAGGAGTCCCCCAAGGATCTGTGCTTGGGCCGACCCTTTTCCTGTTGGCATCAATGGTCTTCGAGGCAACTATCTTCCAACTTCCTTTCTCTTTGTGGACGACTCTGTCACCGAGCTGTGGACCCTCCAGAGACCTCAATGATCTCCAACCAGACCTAAATGAATTAGCATCATGGGAAAACAAATGGATGTCCTTCCATCCCGACAAATGCAAGAGCCTCCATGTGATCAGGAAGAAAAATCCCCTGATAAAGAACTACCAACTATATGGCCAGGACCTGGATTGGATAGAGATGAAAATAAATGTC
>CM065696.1:29245595-29258095 GCA_017654935.2 Phymorhynchus buccinoides
ATTAAGCTCTGGCGAACACCAAGGCTTCGAGTTCGAGTGCAAGACCGGTGCAAGTGAGCACATGGTCAGATGGCAAGATGGCAGTGGGGGGGTGGGGGGGGGGGGGGGGGGGGGGGGGGGGGGAGGGGAGAGCTGTCCCGTCATTATTCAAGCCAGTTTTGCGCACAAATTATTTTACTTTCGTTCGAAGCCTACTTGTTTCATTCTTTGTAGCCCAACAAAGCACACTGTGGTCCTATCAACTAGCTGCAGATGCAGATGCAGACTTGAAGCAAGATTATGCACCATAATTACTCACCTTTTTGTTTTAAACAGGTAACAAAAAGCGGCAGCAGAAGAGAAAGTTCGGCCACCTGTTTTCTCGTCTGCAATGCAGTACAAAAAGAACTTCGAAAAAGAAAAAGAAAAACGCACGCGCTTTCGCATGATTGGACAATATGAATCACGTGACATCACTTAACGTGGAAAACGTGAAAAACGGTCGTGTCACACAGAGTTGGCCTATATTAATTGTCTGACATTCTTTCTCTGTTTCTGATCTTGTGTGTGTGTGTGTGTGTGTGTGTGTGTGTTTGTGTGTGCTCGCTTTCTCTCTATAGTCGAATGGAAAGGGCTCGAGAGCGCGCGCGCGTATGTATGTGTGTGTGTACGCGTGCGTGCGTGTGTGTGCGTGTGTGTGTGGTCCCACCCGCTTTCTCTAAATAGCCGATTGGAAAGACAGAAATGTGTTCCTAGTATTGTTACAAATTCGGGACTTTCCTGGTGCTGCACTGCCTCCGGGCATTGTCTCCAGGATCGTTCCCACCATCTTTATATCTACTAATGTCCCATAAATTATGTGCCTGTTCCAGACCGGAGGACGCTTAACGAACTTTCACAAAAATGTGATAACTAACTTCAAGTCTTGGTCACACGGGCTCACGTGCACATCCGTGTGTGTGTGCGTGTGTGTGTGTGTGCGTGTGCGTGTGTGTGTGTGTGTGTGTAGGCCCTACCTATGTCATAGGGATATTTTAACCCTTTTGCCGCCAGCCATTTTTCAGTTAAAAAAATGTATCGTTAAACTTACCTGGGTAGAGAATATTTTTTTCTGCAATCTTGGGAATTCCTCTGTAACATGCATAACATTAGGCCTATCCTTACCTCCCAAAATTACGAAATTATGGTCTTCGAATAACAGGCCCTGATTTGATGCCTGTTAGTGACATGGATGTTAAACCATTGTGGTGCATAAATGAGACATTGGCGGTGAAAGGGTTAAAAACGCTGTATTTATTTTCTCTAACTCATTTCGACTACGCAGACATTAATTGTATCCATCACCTTAACCAGCCAGTCAGGGAGGGGGGTCCCTGGTTTCCGATCCCTCCCCCCACCCCCCCTCTACCCGAATATGTACCTTTTACAAAGGTAAAAAGCTTTAACAAAAAAGACTCGGTTTGTGCCTTAATAAGCAATAAATTGCACCATTTCAGGGGGTTTCGCCCCAAAAGGGGCATTATCCTTTAACCCTGAACATATTCAGCTCCTTGAACCCCCGGTGGAACCCCCCACCCACCCCTTACAAATCATTTGGTCCGCCCCTGAGCCTGGTAGACTATCATGTTAGCTCCCATCTTCAAAGCCAACTTGAGCTTTTGTAAGCCTTGCGTGCTCTTACTACTCTCAGTATTGTCCACGACTGTTCTTTAACTATGCACATAAAGTGCGCACACACATGCGCGCGCGCATGCACATACATGCACACACATCACATCACACGCGCACGCGCACGCACGCACACACACACACACACACACGCACGCACACGCACGCACGCGCGCGCGCACACATACACACACACACACACATTAATCACTCTCGGACTAGGCGAGTCCACTCAGTCCAGTCTCGCTTTGTTAGCTCTTATTTTCTTGCTTTATTCTTTCTTTCTTTTCTTTTTTTCTTTTTTACATTGCAAGATTCAATAGGGCCACCACACAAAGATTGAAAACAAAATCCGAACACAGCAAACTAAACTCTCCCTGTACAACAGCAAAATGGCAGAACTAACGATACTCTTCTACTTCGTCGTTGTCGTCTTCTTCTTCTTCTTCTTCTTCTTCTTCTTCTTCGATAGCTCAGTTTCCTGTCAATTATGAGCGCAGATGCGTCATGCTGCCGTTACTGCGCCGTTAGGCCCAGCATGTCACAGTCTGTCTTCGGCTTGAAAAAAAAAATTGTAAGAGTTTCTAGAACAAAGACAGGAGAATGGATCAGTAAGGCTGAAAAATAGTAGACGACAGTAAAGGGAAAAGGCAGAGTCAAAGAGAGTGACAGACTAGAGGAAGTTACAAGCGCATAACTTCCAGAAGTTGGGGAAACTATCTTTACGAAAAAAATTCCTCCGGTATTCCCCACAGGGGAGGGGGGGGGGGGGGGGGTCATGTCCATATTTAACGTTGACAAAACGAGCTATTAGTACTACTGTTACCCCCGTGGGGATACCGGGGGGGGGATCTTTTCTATAAATAGTTCCCCCACCTTCTGGAAGTTCTGCGCTTGTAACTTCCTCTAATCTGTCACTCTCTTTGACTCTGCCTTTTCCCTTTGCTTACTGTCATCTACTAATCTTTCTGCCTTTCCGATCCATTCTCCTGCTGCTTTTTTTTTTAATCAAGAAACACTTCCAAAAACATTTCCTCCAGCCGAAGTTGAACATGCTGGGCCTAATTATTTCTTACTCAGCGCGCATAACGGCATGACGCATCTGCGCTCATAAAAAAATTGAAACTCTTTTAGATAAACTGCACACAAAAAATTTAAAAGACAGATAAAAAGGATTGTATTGCGAACAAATCGTGCAAACAATTTGGTCGCCATTACAAAAGAGACAGAACACGCCTTCTCTTTCAATGAAAGAATTTGACTTCCAGCACCTCTGCCAAGGATAAATCGCCGTTTTGACGGTTTGATTTCTAGGAAACCAGAGCAAAGTGAGTGTTGCGATCTCTGTAAATGGTGTTTTCATGGTGATCTCGATGTGTTTCTTGCAAAAACTTATCCGTCAGGGTCCACCTTTAAAGCGGTATGATTTTTCTAAATCTCAAATATTGATTGACTATCTCGAAGTAAGAATTTCAAGTTCTTTCAGTTTTGAGTTACCAGATTTTCATTGTATAATAAAAAAAACATTTCAATAAGCACCATCCATTAAAACAACAAAATCGGAACGTAAGCATAAGTTTGGTGTTCGTAATTTTTAATCCACAATCAAAGAAAAATCGTTTTTAATCAAGTGACAATAAAGTGTAGACAATTTCAAAATGGCATCAATCCATAAACTATATTATATTACACACGCGCGCGCGCAAACACACACACACACACACACATACACACACACACACACACACACACATACACACGCACACGCACACACACACACACACACAGCTTTGTTAGCTTATTCTTTAACCCTCAATAAAGATGATTTTGACTTGACTTCACACACACACACACACACACACACACACACACACACACACACACACAAACACGCACGCACGCCCACAAGCACGCACGCAGGCGGGCACATACACACACATACACTCGCGCGCGCACATGCATGCACACGCATTTACTGTCACACATAGATGCACGCGTACAGGTAGAATGTTTTAGAAGAATAACCAATCGAAAAACAAACATGATCCTCATTCCATTTCAGTCTACATAATGCCATTCCATTCTATTACTGTTCCAAAGTGAAACCGATTCAATTTATTTCATTATAAGAAAAAACTATTGCGAAAGATGGCACAATAGAAAAGAAAAAAAGGGGGCAACATGCACATATCAGATGAACAGATTTTTAACCCTTTCAACGCCAGCCATTTTTCAGCTAAACAGTTCTGTCGATTTTTCATGGGAACAGAAAAGATACAGTATGTAACACTGCAGTAGGCCTATTATCCGTATCACCCAAAATTAAGAACAAAGGGAATTGGGGTAACAGATCTGGATTATTAGGGGAAGACGGGGTAAAAAGCGCATGGGCGGGTAAGAAGCCCACCCCAATTATCTCATGAAATGAAGCAAATTTCAGTCACATTTTGCCCATGAGACGAGTGTTAATGTCTAGCATTCGTCTCATGGGCAAATTTGACTGAAATTTTCTTTATTTCATGAGATAATTGGGGTGGGCTTCTTACCCGCCCATGCGCTTTTTACCCCGTCTTCCCCTATGACTTTTAGTGACATGGGTGTTAAATCAGTGTGGTGCCAAGCAGCTACACTGGCGATGAAAGGGTTAAAAAACAGAACAGATTATTAAAAAAAACATCCAGTCACTACAAAACAAAACAAAAGTAACATATATTTTCTTCATAAACTTATCACGATTTCGTTTTCTCCTTTCAATTTTGTTATCATTCGTTTTTTCGGTTCAGATTGGTAACGAAAATAAATCAGGTGAAAGTTTGGTTCAGAAATGTTATGAGGAAAAATCCAGAGCTGTTCTGAGTCTCCGCTATCAGCTGAACCAACCTCAATGTCAAGAGTCACAGAGTGAGAGGCTTCAGTCAGAAGAAGGTAAGCAAGTTCTTCGATCACATTGAGACAATCAGTGACGATCACCGGCACTTGGTGGAACAAGACGATTGTAAATGCATCATCGCTAAACATGTTCAAAAATCGTATTAACAAAATAATGTAATACTCCACAAATTTGGAGAACATACAAAAAATTTAAAAACACATAAAAGCCAAAGTAATTCACGGGCAAAAAGAAACTACATGAAAATATCTAGAGCGCAAAAGACTTCAAAAGCCTACAGATCCTAAACTGATATATGATAAAGACTATACAATGTGGACGAAGTAGGGTTGTCAACAGCGTACAAGCAGCCAAGTTGTAAGTAGTTAAACACTAATATATCTTCTTCTTCTTCTTCGATCGCTCAGACAGTTTCCTGTCATTTATGAGCGCAGATGCGTCATGCTGCCGTTAAAAAGGCAGGAGAATGGACCGGTAAGGCAGAAAGATAGTAGATGACAGTAAGCAAAGGGAAAAGGCAGAGTCAAAGAGAGTGACAGATTAGAGGAAGTTACCAGCACAGAACTTCCAGAAGGTGGGGGAACTATTTATACAAAAGACCCCCCCCCCCCCCCCCCGGTGTTCCCACGTGGAGAAACACTAATATATAAATTATAGTACACGATTAAACTTTTAACAGTGATCAACATAAGTAAATAGAATCTTTGATCACGAAAGGAAAAAACCCACATAGTGTCATTCTATGTGATTCATAACAGTCACTCACACAGCACCACTCGATTCCTTGGTGGGGTTTTAATGAGACTTATACGTGTACACGTTGGATGCTTGCACAGAAATGAGAGACAGACAGAGAGATATGGGGAGGGGGTTACAGATAGTGAGACAGACAGGATGGAGACAGACAGACAGACAGAGTGATATATGTAGAGAGAGGAAGACAGGGACAGAAAGACAGATAGATTATAGACATACAGAGACACAGAGAGAGACAGCCAGAAGTAGAGAGAAACTGAAAAAAGTCAGGGTGAGAGAGAGGGTGAAAGAGAGAGAGAGAGAGAGACAGACAGACAGACAGAGAAAGACAGAGACAGAGACCCTGAGTCTAAACCTAAACAAAAATTATATACACACAAAAAATGAAGCGCTTGTGTAACAAATAATAATAATACAAAGCATTCAAGAAAAGTAAATATCCAAAAATAACATAACACAGCACTATATACATAATCAATGTACAAGACTAATACAGGAAGAAGGTGATGGGGAGAGGGCTTGGATGCGGGAAAAGGTACAATGATTGATTTAAATGACACATGAGTAATATTTAGGCCTATGTCACAATCTTCTGTATATAATATGGCACACCATTCAAATCACCAAGTAGAATAGACAACCCATGCATGATTAATGCTTTTATACCAGGAATAGAGGAAAAAATTAACTTATGACATTAAAAATGACACCATAGATCACAAATTACACTTGGATTGATGTATCTATTTCCATTCTTTCAAATAAAAGGCTATGCTGCTTTAAAGGAGTAATGCTTTTTTTTCTTTGATATGTGATGGGATAGAATTCAGAGAGAGAGAGAGAGAGAGAGAGAGAGAGAGAGAGAGAGAGAGAGAGAGAGAGAGAGAGAGAGAGAGAGAGAGAGAGAGAGAGATATTCAAATTCAAATTCAATAGATTTGTTATTGCCATTAGCGAGAGAGAGAGAGAGAGAGAGAGAGAGAGAGAGAGAGAGAGAGAGAGAGAGAGAGAGAGAGAGAGAGAGAGAGAGAGAGAGAGAGAGAGAGAGAGAGAGAGAGATATTCAAATTCAAATAGATGTGTTATTGTCATTAGAGAGAGAGAGAGAGAGAGAGAGAGAGAGAGAGAGAGAGAGAGAGAGAGAGAGAGAGAGAGAGAAGAATACAAACCGCCTTACCTGAATGTAAGGGACATAACCTAAGCCGAACCCAGTTTTAAAACATTCCCTGATTCTTTCCCTTTACTGTGAAGCCTAAGGTTAACAGCCTAATGCAGAGCCTGTCACTCAACTATGGGAGACCCCCTGGCCTAGTACATGCACTACATTCACAACAGTGAAGAAATTGCAGTTTTCAAAAGTCAATCAGCTTATTGCTACACAGCTGCATTTTCAAAAAGAAAAAAACATTGACACTAATAAAAGATTAACACTATCTGTAGGTGAAAAAAGGGTTGTTTCTGGTGACAAGTTAAACTGCATTTTCAGAAAGAAAAAAACATTGACATTAATAAAAGATGAACACTATTTTTTGGCAAAAAAAGGGCTGTTTCTGGTGACAAGCTAAGCTGTATTTTCAGGGGAAAAACCACATAGACATTAATAAAAGAATAACACTTAGGCGAAAAAAGGGCTGTTTCTGGTGACAAGTTAAGCTACATTTTCAGAGAGAAAAAAAATTGACATTACTAAATGAATAACACTATCTCTAGGCGAAAAAAGGTCTGCTTCTGGTGACAAGTTAAGCTGCATTTTCAGAAAAAAATTTAGGTATCAGTATCAGGTATCAGGTACTTTATAGTCACAGAGGCGTCTCCGTGAAATTCTGGTTGCTCCCACCTGGAGAGCGCGTCGCAGCCAGAGGCGCGCCACCTAATTTTATTTTTTTTAATTTTTTTTGCATGCGATTTTTTGTGACTGATGAGTGTGTGTTAGTTATACTTTGACCAAATGACAACTTTTTCGTTGCCACTGGGATTAACGTGTGCTAAGTGCATGGGCACACAGGACCTCGGTTTATCATCTCATCCGAAAGACTCCACGTTCAGACCGTAAGGCCTAGTGCAAAGTGAGAAGAAAAATCCCCTGTACCCAGGTTCGAACTCGGGCTTACTCGACACAAGGCGAACGCGTTACCTATGTGCCACTCTACACCTAAACTGGCTCTGTTGAAGGCAAAATGACGCATAAAGACGAAATTCTGTGAACAGTTTCTTAAAACATCGTCTTAAACTGCCACCATGATTTTATTTGATTTTCTTCCCATATCGGATTAACCCCTTGACTGCCAGAGAAAAAAAAGAAAAAAATCATGGTACAAATCATGCCATGAAAAGGACAACTGATAGAGCCAGTCTGGCAAAATGGTCTGGGGATATAACTCTCTTGACTGTGTTGGAGCAAAAGCCAGCATATCAGAGTTATTCCTCTTCATCTGATGATGTCATCAGTGATGTCATCAGGTCAGTACGTGATACGTTGGTGGCAGTCAAGGGGTTAAAATATCGCCTTTTTACCAAAATTGATGAAGATGAGTTTAACGTCCTCCGACCTGGTACAGGTACATAGAAAAGGGCAGGAAAATCAAAGTCTGGAATACCGTGTGATGTTGAAAATAAAACACAGCGATACACCTTAAAAACATAAAAATAAAACAGATGAAAGGGTAAATAAACATAATTCCCAATATAATAATAACCTAATAATTTATAAATTTATTAATTGACATTAATAAAAAGATGAACACTATCTCTAGGCAAAAAAAGGGGCTGTTTATGGTGACAGGTTAAGCTGCATTTTCAGAAGAAAAAAACATTGACCAAAAAAAAAAAAAAAAAAGGTTTGACATTAATAAAAGATGAACACTATCTCTAGGAGAAAAAAGGGCTGTTTCTGGTGACAAGCTAAACTGCATTTTCAGAAGAAAAAAACATTAACATTAATAAATTAAAGATGAACACTATCTCTAGGCGAAAAAAAGGCTGTTTCCGGTGACAAGTTAAGCTGCATTTTCAGAGAGAAAAAACATTGACATTAATAGCCAGCTGTATTTTCAGGGGGGGAAATGGACATTGATAAAAGATGATCACTATCTCTAGGAAATAATAAAAGAGCTTCAAATCACATCCAATAATGTTGCAGGGCACTTGCATTAAAACAAAATAATTAGAAAAAAAAGCGGGCCTGTATTCACAATGAGATCTATAGCATAAGACTTATTATCATGATATTTTAGAAGTCCTTCTAAAGTAGTAGGATTTAATAGGACTTTAGATATCATGATGATAAGTCTCATACTATATCAATGTGAATACAGGCCCGGAAGCCTTATTTACTTTTCTTTTGTTCGCTTCATTGTTTTTATTGCGGGGTCTATACACTCAATCTTACATTTACTTCTAATCACATGTTTACTTCTAATCACATAACAAGTGTAGTATTCTATTTATCAACACAACAATAAAAGCGTTGAATTTTCCCCTCATGTTTCTAACATTATGCTGGGTTAGCTTCTCTCATTATTGTATCATGTTTTATACACAAAAGGCACATGCATGCATAATGTTGTAATAGAACCGTTGATCTGTTACCAGGCTTTATTGTTTGTGGCTCAAGCCACAAACCTATAACTCACTTTGTCGGTCGGTCGGTCGGTCGGTCTGTCTGTCGGTCGGTCCAAAATTGTCGCACATTTTGACAAAATGTCGCACTTCAAATCGAGGCTACACTTCAAATTGAGGCCACTCTTTAACATGATGTATTTTAAAAGCGTACAAAATAATAAACATACGTAATACAGACACTACAACAGACACGACGAGTATGCAGTGCTTCTTTCGATGAGTATAAGTAGGATAAATAGTTTTAAATGTTTTCCAAAAGATATAAAAAGTTACGAAATGGTGCAGAGATAACATTCTGGTTTACAGATTAATATTATTGAAAAGCCAGGGCAGGTGACTCATGGTTGGAGTGGTAAAAATAGACCGCGTGCCACAAACTATTGCGATTTCGCGCTTGTTTAACATTGGCACTCAAACTATAAGTATAATACCACCTTGCAGTAAGCATAATGGCTGTAATAATACACAAATATTAGGTTATTCTTTTTTGCTATTCCCTTTTTTTCTCTGCCTCACACAATGTTTCTTTTCAAATGAGAACAGCAATCACTCCCAAGTGCATGACTCATTTGACAGTGATTATGAGTTCTGCAACATTTGATTTTTCATGATTGGATTTATATACAGTAAAAGAAACAAATGTACAAGTTTACAAGAAGCAGGATGATTTTATATGCGCTGACACACACACACACACACACACACACACACTCACAGAGTCACGCACACATGCATACATACTCACATGAACGCGTGCACACACACACACTTATTGTTCGTATTCGTCCAGTTTGTTAATTACAATATTGCAGTGTTATTAGTTAATAGCTTATATTCTTTAATTGTTGTTTAAATGTGTTGTTTTTCTTATGTGCACCTGGCTGCAATTTCTCTGTTATGAGATAATAAAGATGATTTGATTTGATTTGATTATATGCTCAACACTTCAGCAAATATAAAATAGTTTGGAGATTCCAATCTCTCTCAATCAATATATATTATTATTTTTTTAATATCTATAAATAAGCTATAAAATATTACAAAATAGAAATTGAATACATCCAGCAGTTTAAACTACAATGAAAGAACCCCACATCATAGACTATTGAACATTATAAAATACTTTTCAGCTGCAGTGTAGCAAATCACAAGTGCTGCATGTATCACAATTCAACAAAAAGAGAGTTCCACTATAGCAATAATTATGCAAAATCTAAACAAGTCAAATTGAATCTAGCTGAGATTCTAAGCATTTTGAGCATTGCTTCTAATCTAAGTATCTAACATCAAGCATCACACTAACAGCACAACAACAACAGATTAAATGCCAGAACCCAAAAAGACATCCCATCACATGGACTTCAGACCCAGTTGATATAATGGTATAAAGAAGCTTGGCTCTGGCAAAGGGGAGTGCACCCAGGGCCACAGCAGCACCCAAAACATGCGCAGACCCAGCACCTCTTCCACGTTTCTCCTCCAGCCCTGGTCATACTCCCTCCTCCCTTTCCGTCTCTCGAATGGCGTCTGCCCAAAAATCAGCTGCATGGTTTGCCGGTAAAACAGCCAAGCGAAAACCGCCATCAAAGCGAAGCCGATGACAGTCAGAGTGTTGAAGCAAAAGGGGAACCAGCCTTTCCCGCTCAACAGAACGGCAAAGTGGGGCAACAGGAACGAGAGCAGGGAGCCGGATTTGCCTTCTCTCAGCACGGATGCGACGTAGGTCCAGTTGTAAGCGTTGCAGTAGACGCTCGCCAGGAACATGTGCGCGCTCATGGCGAAGAAATGGCGCTGGTTGAGCTGGCCCACGCAGGTACCGGCAAACCAGCAGTGGTGATCTCGGCGAGGCACGCAGGCCCGGCACAGCGCGCAGTGGTGGGACCTCGGGGGGCGGTAGACGGAACAACTCGGGCAGAAATCCCAGCCAGGTCCCTCCCAGTGCGTCACTCCTCCTCCTCCTCCTCCTCCTCCAGTCCACGCGGGTTCCTTACGAAACACCAGCCACCAGTTGCCGTAGATGTTGATGGCTAGGAAGAAAGTGAAGACTGTGTGGGTGAGGTACCACCCTGACCATCCTTGGTGGTAGAAGGAAGCGATGTAGCTCAGCTCGTACCACAGCAAGAACAGGCCTCCAAAGAAAAACACAGCCATGGCCGCCTGGTCGCCAGCGACTGTGCGGTGCAGCCAGCGCTGAGCTGCTGCCCAAAGCATGGTGCTTGTCGCAGCAATTCTCTGCACACAGAATGTGAGAATGTCAGTCCATCAGTTTCTGCATCTGCATCGTGGTACATCGGGAGGAACCAATTCTGGCACATACACCGACACAGTTTGTGTGTGTGTGTGTGTGTGTGTGTGTGTGTGTGTGTGTGTCTGTGTGTGTGCGTGTGTGTGCGTCTGTCGTTTCCGACTATGACTCATTGACTGCCAGATAGCAGAGAGGGCAGTGCCATTCTGACGGGCTGGGCTACTAAACCAGCAAATCACACATGTATCACACACACAAGCTTCCATGTGCGCAAACACAAGCATGTACAAACACATGACACACACGCAAAAGAACATCAAACTGTGCGCACACACAAGCATGCATGCACACGCCTCACGCACACACTCACACCTACACACACTAACATACACATGCATACTCAGACCCACATACCCCTTACCCATCATACACATACATCATAATCATACACATTCATGGGGTTACTCACTGTAACTGTAAGGTGGATAGACATTAAATTTAAGAACGAACAAACATACACACATGTACACACAAACACATATATATATGCATGCACGCATGCTCGTACGCACCTGCTCACACACACACACACAGACACTATACACACAGTCACACACACACATCACACTCACACTCACACACACACACACACACACACACACACAGGTCAGGTCAGGTCAGGTAATGAGGGCAACTAGGCCTCGCGGCCTCTGAAGTGCCCTTTCAATATAGTCTTTTTTAGTATTGAGCACAGCTGTGACAGTTTTTGATGACACAATCAGTCATGTTGGTATCTCAATTCTGTCAATTTAGGGTCTTTGTCCAGGAGGTTTTTAAACTGGTTAAGGTTTGGTGCAAGCTTGATTTGTGCAGAGAGGTTATTCCAATACTTGGCAACTCTGTTAGCAAAAAAATGTTTTCTAATGTTAGTTCTGCTGTATTGTATTAGTATTTTTAATTCACAGCTTCTAGTTTTCGAATAGTTCGAGAGCTGAAACAATCTTTTGTTAGCACACACACACACGCGCGCACGCACGCACGCACGCGCCCACACACACTATACACCCTTACCTGGTTAAAAACAGAAAATGACCTTCAATGCGATGATAGCAGATGTTGAAAGGAAGATCATGTCTACTTTCAGTTTCACTCAGTGACTGACACTGTCAGTGTCACACTGTGATTCCAAAACTTTTAACATTCAGTCTCTGGTCGTCTGACGTACATGACACAAATCCAGCAGATTTTTTGTTAAAAAACGCAATGCACAAACACCTGTGAATTAACCTAAGAGCCAGCGATCGACCAACATTGAGAGCTCTCTGCACTGCACAGCTTAGTTT
>CM065696.1:29263095-29265595 GCA_017654935.2 Phymorhynchus buccinoides
TGCATGGAATCACTTCAAATTTTGTGTGGAAGTGTATCACCCAAAGGACACAAACAGGACAGGCGCTAAGATGTAGGGGGCGGGGAAGTAGAGGGGGGGGCGCGGGCGTAACAGGCAAAGGACATGTCTGCCTCTTGACTGCATCCTTATTACTCTTGGCACCATACCTTCTGTTGTTTTGTTTTGTGAAGCTGTCTGTGTGTGATAGCCCTATTTACCACAAAGCAGTGTAACAATTCATTCTATTTACCACAATTCAATGCAAAGAGAGTTACAACATAAACAGTGTAAAAATAAAAATCTAACTAAGCAAACATCAAATCAAAATACAGTAATGATTTTGTAAAATAACTTTAACCTTAATAGTTCCAAGCATAGCTGTGCTTCTAACATCAGGCCTCGCATTCTGGGTGACGGCAAAACGCTAAAAAGATCAGAAATATATATATACCAGGACACAAATTTGATTCCATCAGTTAGATTTGGGACCCATCTGACGCAAAGTGACAAAGCTTGGCTCTGGCAAAGGGGAGTGCACCCAGGGCCACAAAACCCAAAACATGCGCAGACCCAGCACCTCTTCCACATTTCTCCTCCAGCCCTGGTCGTACTCCCTCCTCCCCTTCCGCCTCTCGAACGGCGTCTGCCCAAAAATCAGCTGCATGGTTTGCCGGTAAAACAGCCAAGCGAAAACCGCCATCAAAGCGAAGCCGATGAGGGTCAGAGTGTTGAAGCAAAAGGGGAACCAGCCTTCCCCGCTCAACAGAACGGCAAAGTGGGGCATTAGAATGGAAAGGAGGGAGCCGGATTTGCCTTCTTTCAGCGTGGAGGTGATGTAGCTCCAGTTGTAGGCGTTGCAGTAGACGCTCGCCAGGAACATGTGCGCGCTCATGGCGAAGAAATGGCGCTGGTTGAGCTGGCCCACGCAGGTACCGGCGAACCAGCAGTGGTGATCTCGGCGAGGCACGCAGGCCCGGCACAGCGGGCAGTGGTGGGACCTCGGGGGGCGGTAGACGGAACAGCTCGGGCAGAACTCCCAGCCAGGTCCCTCCTGGTGTGTCACTCCTCCTCCTCCTCCTCCTCCTCCTCCTCCTCCTCTCCTCCTCCTCCTCCTCCTCCTCCTCCTCCTCCTCCTCCTCCTCCTCCTCCTCCTCCTCCTCCTCCTCCTCCTCCTCCTCCTCCTCCTCCTCCTCCTCCTCCTCCAGTCCACGCGGGTTCCTTACGAAACACCAGCCACCAGTTGCCGTAGATGTTGACGGTGACGAAGAGGGCGTTGAAGGCGTGGGCGAGGTACCACCCTGACCATCCTTGGTGGTAGAAGGAAGCGATGTAGCTCAGCTGGTACCACAGCGAGAACAGGCCTCCGAAGAAAAACATTGCCATGGCCGCCTGGTCGCCAAGAGCGGTGCGGTGCAGCCAGCGATGGGCCGCCTCAAACATCGTGGTTGTTGTATGGTTGCTTGCTTGCTCTGCCGGACACAAAGTTGAGTTTCTGAAAAAGTATACTGAAACCATCTAATCGCGTGCACACAAGCATGCACACGCCCCTCTCCCTCGCTTACCCACTCACGCGCACGCACGCACCAACAAATTGTACGTGTACACAAGCATGCACATACCTTATACACACGCGCACATACACACACACACACACACACACACACACACACACACACACACACACACACACACACACACAGAGAGACAGACAGACAGACAGACAGAGAGAGAGAGAGAGAGAGAGACAGACAGACAGAGAGAGAGAGAGAGAGAGAGAGAGAGAGAGAGAGAGAGAGAGAGAGAGAGAGAGAGAGAGAGAGAGAGACAGAGAGAGAGACAGAGAGACACAGAGACACAGAGAGAGAGAGAGAGAGAAAGAGAGAGAGAGAGAGAGAGAGAGAGAGAGAGAGAGAGAGAGAGAGAGAGAGAGAGAGAGAGAGAGACTTCAGACTTCAGACTTCAGACACTTTATTTTACAAGGATAAGAATTTAGGCTGGGCCTAATCTTTCATTCTGTCCTTGATTCTAAGCATGCAGCATATAACTAATACTATAAACCAACATTGAGACACAGACAAATCGTCAACAGAGACAGCAAACAGTAGCAGAAATGCGAACAGTAACATGGTTGGCAGAGCATCAACATCAGTACTGTCCTCTCTCCTGTTCTGTTGAAAATATTCCCTGTACACAAGATCTTTCTAATTCTGACTCTCATTGAATATTTTGAAGAAATAGCCAAATTCTCCCTCTGGTGCAAAGAAAATGATCTGGATCTTAATGTTGTAAAAACGAAAGAAATGTTAGTTGATTTTAGAAAGGATCCGCTGCCTATTCCAAGTGTGGTCATTCATGGTCAAGCTGTGGACAGAGTTACTGAATATAAATATTTAGGAACCATTTTAGACAACAAACTGACTTTTAATAAAAACACAGAGTGCATTCACAAGAAATGCCAATCAAGAATGTTTATTTTACAGAGACTTAGGAATATTGGCAT
>CM065696.1:29270595-29278095 GCA_017654935.2 Phymorhynchus buccinoides
AGAACAATCCCCAATACTGCAGATGGATTTTATTCTCTATCCAGGTAAATTTAATGGAATTTATTGGCTGAAAAAATGGCTGGCGGTGAAAGGGTTAATCAGGATCTGTTATATGAAGACTTTTTCTTCTTAAAGGTGGACCCTGACGGATGTGTTTTTTTGCAAGAAACACGTCAAGATCATCAGAAAGACTGCCTTTTCAAGCATCGGAACACTCACGTTGCTCTGGTTTCCGAGAAATCAAACCGTCAAAACAGCGATTCCTCCTTGGCAGAGATGCCAGAGAGAGAGAAGCCATTTTGGATGGGGTGGGTGGAGGCCACTCAGAGTGGTTGAAGCTTTTTCTTCTTTGTAGTGCAGTGAGGCGTGTGCCGTCTCTTTTCTAATGGCCGCCAAATCGTTTGCACGAAATGTTCGCAATACAAGCCTTTTTTTCTTTTCTTTTTAAATTGTATACAGTTTATCTAAAGGAGTTTCGCGAACAAAAAATGAAATAGCTCCTTTTTTTTTAACTGCACTGCAGAAAAAACACACGCTTCAACCACAATGAGTGGCCTCCACCCACCCCATCCAAAATAGCTACTCTCTCCGGCATCTCCGCCAAGAAGGAATCGCCGTTTTGACGGTTTAATTTCTAGGAAACCAGAGCAAAGTGAGTGTTCCGATCCTTGAAAAGGCTATCTTTCTGGTGATCTCGACGTGCTTCTTGCTAAACTCATCCGTCAGAGTCCACCTTTAACTCAAGTGAATGGAAAATTGAACTTAATTACTGTCTTTCCTGTCTGCTCTCTTACTGGCAAGCCTCGCGCTGGCAAATCAACTAAGCAAAAAAAGGACCAGGGTGAACGATTGCTATGGATACTCATTCCGTAACATTTTACGGATGTAAATTACCGTGCGTGCGTGTGTGTGTGTGTGTGTGTGTGTGTGTGTGTGTGTGTGTGTGTGTGTGTGTGTGTGTGTGTGTGTGTGTGTGTGTGTGTGTGTGTGTGTGTGTGAGAGAGAGAGAGAGAGAGAGAGGGAGAGTGTGTATGTGTGTATGTATGTGTGTGTGTGCGTATGTGTGTGTGTATGTGTGCGTGCGTGCGTGCGTGTGTGTGTGTGTGTGCGTACATGCGCGCGCGCGCGTGTGCGCGTGTGTGTGTTTAAAACCGGACACGCAAAAGCTACCTCCGACAATAAATTAATCACCATAACCTGCAACAAAAGTATATGAATCGCTTGATCATCTGACTTAACATAATCATAGCCACCTGATTTATCAACTGATGATGATAGGAAGAACATTTCCTTCGTTAATTTGTTACAACTGCGATTCACATCCGCATCAGTTATAAGGGATGGACTTTGATTATTAAACTGGTGACAGCTGACTACAATTATTAGTGTGTTTTATATCGGCTGCTGATGCTTGTGATGGCTGAAATCACTAGACCTGTTTATGAGCAATAAACAGAAGGGGCTTAATTAGTAGGAATGTGGACGATGGTACGATGATGGTTGACCAGGATACTGACTTCTTTTCACGTTGTGAGTTTTTAAAGTTATTTTTCTTTCGCTTTATCTCTCTCATTCTTGATCATCTTCTTGTGTTTTTGTTACTGTTTGGTGGTGGTGTTGTTGTTGGAGCTGTTCTTGTCCTTCTTGTTCTGGTTCTTGTAATTGTTGTTGTTGTTGTTGTTGTTCTTGTTCTTCTTCTTCTTCTTCTTCTTCTTCTTCTTCTTCTTCTTCTTCTTCTTCTTCTTCTTCTTCTTCTTCTTCTTCTTCTTCTCCTCCTTCTTCTCCTTCTTCTTCTTCTTCTTCTTCTTCTTCTTCTTCTTCTTCTTCTTCTTCTTCTTCTTCTTCTTCTTCTTTCTCCTTCTTCTTCTTCTTCTTCTTCTTTTCTTCTTCTTCTTCTTCTTCTTCTTCTTTCTTCTTCTTCTTCTTCTTCTTCTTCTTCTTCTTCTTCTTCTTCTTCTTCTTCTTCTTCTTCTTCTTCTTCTTTCTTCTTCTTCTTCTTCTTCTTCTTCCTTCTTCTTCTCTTCTTCTTCTTCTTCTTCTTTCTTCTTCTTCTTCTTCTTCTTCTTCTTCTTCTTCTTCTTCTTCTTCTTCTTCTTCTTCTTCTTCTTCTCTTCTTCTTCTTCTTCTTCTTCTTCTTCTTCTTCTTTCTTCTTCTTCTTCTTCTTCTTCTTCTTCTTCTTCTTCTTCTTCTTCTCTTCTTCTTCTTCTTCTTCTTCTTCTTCTTCTTCTCATTCTTCTGCTGCTGCTTCTTCGTCGTCGTCGTCGTCGTCGTCGTCGTCGTCGTCAACCATAATTATCAGTTATATATTAGAGTCAGATTGTTCGTTGACTAAGACGGAATAAAAGAACCCAAAAGGGTAACCCAATTTCGGCATCACTATTGGGTTTTCCGTTTTTCGTCGAAGCAATAGTAACTTTAAACAGGGCACATCCTGCTATCGCTACGTATCGATAACACTACCAAGATAAATCAGTACGGTCATCACTACGTATCAATAGCACTACTGGGCTAAATCACTACGGCAACTGAGGGTTAGGGTTAAAGTAGGGTGAACGCTTAGGTCAGGAATAGGGTTAGGTTAGGAAAAGAGTTAGGTTTAGGGTTAGGAATAGGGTTAGGGTTAGTCTGTCGGACTTTCAGACTGACAGATTGGCACAGTCATCATTAAATTGTTCTCGTAGTGGTAACAGCGGGTCGTTCTTTCGATACGTAGCGATAGCGCTACGCACCCCTTTAGGCACAATTATAAAAGAAAGATTTTCTCTTTTGGTTCTCACTATTGTTAATAATTTGTGATTGTAGTGTTGATGATGCTGATTATCATTGAATGCATATAAATACATCCACTTGCTTTTTCGGGCCTCTGTGTTTATTATTTTCGTTTCCTGCTTTATCATTTTGTGCCAATTTGCGACATAGGGTATAGTATAAAAAATTTAAAAAATCCCCAAAAATTCGGGACTTTCTTGGAGTTGCACTGCCTCCGGGCATTGCCTCCAGGATCGTTCCCACCATCTTTATATCTACTAATGTCCCATATGTGTCTGTTTCAGACCGGAGGACGTTAAACGGATTTTCATTCATTTTGTGAGACATGAATTGAAGAATGTGAAAGAAGGGGAGGTCATTCTTTTTTGTTGGTGGTGCATGGTCGCCATTTTTAATTGAATAAATACGTACATAAGGGAATTATTTTGTTTTTCTTTGTCGGTTTGTTCCTGACTTCTATTATATAGACCTAAGCCATAAAATTAACTACACCAGATCGATTTTTATTCATATTATAATATCAAAATGTGTGTGAAAGTGAATCCAGAAATGTGAAATTTTGCAGCATACTAGATCTTCTTCATAGGTAATCATTTGTGATCATAATATGTATAGATGTGATCACCATTTCAATTCTGTAATATCTTTGACAGCTAGAATTTTAGGAATAAGTTAAAAATTAATATTTTTATAACTTATAAACTTCAATGAACAATGGTTTTTGATTTTGTTTTGTTTTTAAATTCAATAGCACAAAATAAAACCAGACAATAATAACGTTTGAATGAATGAAAAACAAAAACGGCTTCACGGGAAAAGAGCATTTTAATCTCTCTCTCTCTCTCTCTCTCTCTCTCTCTCTCTCTCTCTCTCTCTCTCTCTCTCTCTCTCTCTCTCTCTCTCTCTCTCTCTCTCTCTCTGATATATTATATGCCACAAACTTTTCCTTCAGGTTTCATTTCTTTTACTGTATTGATTGTTCTCCTATTTTGAATGTACATTCCAAATGATGTTGCAGTTGATTTGCAAACTCGCAGATACTCTTTGATGCAAAATTACATACGTTTTGCTTATGTTTGTTGAAAGTTTAATGTATTAGTTAAAGATTATTGTTTTGATTTTTTCTTCCCCTCTGGTCCCTTATGACACGGGCAACGGCCTATTCATTAAAATGGTTCGTTCGTTCGTTCGTTCGTTCTTTCTCTCTCTCTCTCTCTCTCTCTCTCTCTCTCTCTCTCTCTCTCTCTCTCTCTCTCTCTCTCTCTCTCTCTCTCTCTCTCTCTCTCTCTCTCTCTCTCTCTCTCTCTCTCTCTCTCTCTCTCTCTCTCTCTCTCTCTCTCTCTCTCTCTCTCTCTCTCTCTCTCTCTCTCTCTCTCTCTCTCTCTCTCTCTCTCTCTCGATTGTTTTATGTCAAATTTTCTTTGCTTGATGCATGGTATGAATGTGTGAGTGAGAGGGCTCTATTGTAGCTTATCCTTTTTACCCTCAATAAAACATTCGTATTCGTATTCGTGTCTCTCTCTCTCTCTCTCTCTCTCTCTATCTGTCTCGCATGCATTCACTTTTTTATGACAGAGACCGTTGGTTCTGAATTATTCACTTCAAGTAGGCCTAAACATTGGTCATTTTCGCTTTCCTTTAACCCCCTTTTCACCCCCACCTCCCCGGTTCCCAATCTCCTGTCCCTACTCCCTTTGGCCGAAAAGAGTGGAGATCTACCCTGGGCAAGGCAACTCAACAATGAACCACCTTTAACCCAACCCGCCCCTCTGTTTTCTGGCAGTCAACTCCAAATCCAAATCTAAATCATCTTTTATTATCTCATAACAGAGCAAGTGCAGCCAGTAGGGCCTACAGGTGCACATAAGAAAAACAACATAACACATTTATCAACAACAAAGAATATGAACTAATAACTAACAACACTGCAATGTTGTAATTAACAAACCGGACAAATATGACCAAAAATTAATAGTCCAGTAAAAGCAGAACACATTTTAAAAATACATTTCTTTTTAAAATACATTTATTTTTAAATGTATTTTTTTTAATGTATTTTTTTAATGTATTTTTTTAATGTATTTTTAAATGTATTTCGAAGTCGGAAACGACGGACAAGCATATAATAGTCTTAATGGCCAGCTACATTACATACATGGCCGAAAGGCCGAAGAGGGCGTAAAGCCTTATTTCGTCGGCTACACTGCATACGATTCGATTCACTACGATCCGATTTTGACATTTGTGAGGCATGATTGACGTGAAATTCTCCTGTCTAAGCAAATCTGATGAAATCCTACTTGTTGTGTTCTCTATATTTGTAGTCTCCCGTACACGAATCCGGTAAAATATCTTTTTTTTTTTTGTAGCGGACATTTCATCTGATTCGTGTATTGCGGGTCGATACAATGAGAGATAGGAGAGATAGTTTTAGACGGAAGTATTTCACGTCAATCATGACTCACAGACATTGTCACAATCGCATCGTAATAATACTAATAATCATAATAATTGATGGCATTTCTATAGCGCCTTTCTATGATTATTGTACACTCGAGGCGCTTCCATTCACTGATACACACGCAAGTCACGCAAGACACTATTACCCAATCAGTCACCCAGGTACAAGATCAAGAAGGAGAAATGTACAAACCGAATGAGCTTTGAAAGTAGCGAGTCTTGAGGTTAGCTTTGAAAGTAGAGATAGTTGGTTCATGGTGGAGATCGACTGGGAGGGAATTCCAAACAGCAGGGGCACTGAAACTGAAACTGCGGTATTGGGGTCAAATCGTATGCAGTGTGGGGGGAAATGTACAACCCGAATGAGCTTTGAAAGTAGTGAGTCTTGAGTTTAGCTTTGAAAGTAGAGATAGTTGGTTCAAGGCGGAGATCGACTGGGCGGGAATTCCAAACAGCAGGGGCACTGAAACTGAAACTGCGGTACTGGGGTCAAATCGTATGCAGTGTGGGGGGAAATGTACAACCCGAATGAGCTTTGAAAGTTGTGAGTCTTGGGTTTAGCTTTGAAAGTAGAGCTGGTTGGTTCATGGCGGAGTCGACCGACTGGGAGGGAATTCTGAAGCAGAAACTGCGGTATTGGGGTCAAATCGTATGCAGTGTGGGGGAAAAATGTACAACCCGAATGAGCTTTGAAAGTAGTGAGTCTTGAGTTTAGCTTTGAAAGTAGAGAGTTGGTTCATGGCGGAGATCGAGGGAATTCCAAACAGCAGGGGCACTGAAACTGAAACTGCGGTATTGGGGTCAAATCGTATGCAGTGTGGGGAAAAATATACAACCCGAATGAGCTTTGAAAGTAGTGAGTCTTGAGTTTAGCTTTGAAAGTAGAGATAGTTGGTTCATGGCGGAGATCGACTGGGAGGGAATTCCAAACAGCAGGGGCACTGAAACTGAAACTGCGGTATTGGGGTCAAATCGTATGCCGTGTGACGGCCCCTTTAAACACACTTAACCCGCATCATAGAACAAAACAAAACCAACAGTAAAACAGTGGTGCATAGTTGATCATTATATTGATAATAATATTATAGGCGACGAGTACGCCCAGGAATTCGGCTACGAAGTACAATGAGGGCAACAGGAAACAAATATGTTTGGTGATGTAGGCAAAGCCCTGCTTCACAGCTTTATGTATGTGCTAGTCAGTCGTTTCCGACCATGACTGCCAGATAGCAGAGGGGGCAGATGCTATTCTGGCGGGCTGGGCTAGAATGTGTTTATGGTGGATATGCCTTGAGGGTACATCCCCACTCTCTCGGCCAAAGGGATTTGAGGACACAGCTGGCGTTGAGGAAGGTCCCCAAATGCCAGCCTATCCCTTTGGCTGCAGCAGCAGAGCCGGTGCAAACCCCCCTCACCCCCCACCCCCCCCCCCCCCCCCCCCCCCACCTCGTTTGAGAGTCATAGTCTTCCACAAGAGACTAAACTGTACCATGATTTTCCATTACTGTAGAAAGTCATCTATTGTACATCTCATGTTACTTTTGGCCCCTACTACAGGTTAATGTCAACCCAATGACATAAAGCCATTTGAACAAAGGCCTTCACACTTTACACGTCCAGCTTCAGCTGTACGGCTATCCAACTGTGTACTTGTTTGTAGCCTACGACCGGATGCTTATATGTCTAATGCTTTGTTTGCCAGAAGAAGTCAGAAACTATTAATTAACCCTTTCACCGCCAGCCATCTTTGAGCCAAAAATGTCCATGAAAGTTACTCAAAAGCTACAGAAAAGATTTTGTCTGCAATATTGTTGGATTTATCTGGACACATTTAGAATAGGGTCAATCCGTACTGCCCAAATTTAGGAACACAATATCATAGAAAAATATATCCTGATTTCAAGAACTGTTATGACATGGTTGTTAAATCATTGTGGTGCAAAAATGCGACGTTGGCGGTGAATTAAACTGAAGCACTTGAAGTTACGATCATAAGCAGTTCTTTTCAATACCTTATATGGACAAGATGTCACATGTTTTTGTTCTTTTGTATGGCTCCCCCCCCCCCCCCACCTGCGTGCGCATCTCGACCCTTCCAACGGAAGTGTCGCCATCTTAGTCAGATTTGTGTGTAAACAGCATCGATCTGGCATTTTTCAAACAAAGTTACTGACTAAGATGGCGGTCTCCCATAATATGGCACGCTCCTTGTGGCCGGATATGACGACACGTGGGTACAAGCCATTGTATGCTAGTCTGTCGTTTCCGAC
>CM065696.1:29293095-29300595 GCA_017654935.2 Phymorhynchus buccinoides
TGTTTTGTTGTTGCTGGTTTTTGTGTGTGGTTTTTGTTGTTGTTGTTATTGTTGTTGTTGTTGTTTTTACAGTTGTTGCTTTGCAACATTTAAGATTCTGTTGTTGTTTTTCAAATAATATTTATGAAGCCATAATGCCAAAATGCTTTTCTTTTGTTTGTTGTTACTGTCGTGATGAATGACGGCATGAATTGCTTTCTGTCTGTCAGGGAAGACCGTAAGTTGCACGCAGGACACTTTCATGGCGGGGAAAGGGCGGAGGGAAGGTGTGTGTGGGGGGGGGGGGGGATGAAAGAAAGAATGTTCGAGGACTAGAAGTAACCGTATCGCTTTCTCCACAACCCTTCCCATCTCATATTAAGGGAGACAATCGAGTTTTATTTTACAACCTTCTCTGGTTAGCCTTGTATTTTCTAAGTTTGTTCCCTTTTTTATGAAGGTTTTGGCGTGGTATTTCTATTTAAAAACACACACAAAAACAACACCATGGACCTTTATTCCTTATAACATTAGTCCCCCGCCACCTTTGATTGGGGAGGGTATTGTCTTTACGCGACTCTTTTCTTTTCTTCCATTTGTTTGTCCCTACAATATCTTGTGCACTACTGCGCAGAATTACTTCAAAAATTTTTATACGGTGGTGTATTGACCAGTAAAGTCCCGAATTTATAACAATAGGCCTACATGTATGTATTGATACTCGGTGACACCCTTCTTTGGAAAATCTTATGCTTTAGTCACACACACGCACGCACGCACGCACGCACGCGCACACACACACACACACACACGCGCACGCACACGCGCACACGCACACGCACACACACACACACACACACACACACCCCTCCCCCCTCGTGTTTACAACCATCAATCTCAACATCTGCTTCTTTCAGTTTTATCAGGAAGCTTATATACACTGTTTTGGGTTTTATGAAAATACTAACTAGTCCTAGCCACACACAATAGTGGAGGGGAAAAAAGAAAACAATTCCAAAAAAGAAGACGAAAAAAAGGGAAAAGAGAAGAGAAATAAATGTAAGAAAAGAAACAAATAAAGCAGAAAAAAAGTAAAGGCGGAGGAACAAAAATACTAATCCTTGGCTAGTCTCCTAACCCTATCCCCCCCCTCCCCCCCCAAAAAAAGCAGAAAAAAGTAAAGGCGGGGGGACAAAAATACTAATCCTAGGCTAGTCCTAACCCAATCCCTCCCTCCCCCCTCCCCCACCAAATAAAATAAAAGGCAGAATGTTGCTTCTCAGTAAAAATGTTCAATGTGAAAATTTGACCCGGTGAGGAGGGGTGGTACTAAATTACAAGATGGCCGGCCATACCTTGGTTTTGTTGCTTCGTGACTAGACCGTGAGCTCGTTGCCAATAATGGTTGGTCAACGAAGAGCCACGCCCTCTCATTAACCCTTTATTAATCCGCTCTGCCCAAGGCCACACCTCGCAGTGTCACGCACACCTACTGTAGGGTAAGACGGGGTAAAAAGCCCATGGGCGGGTAAGAAGCCCATGCCAATTAAGAAAATTTCAGTCAAATTTTGCCCATGAGACGAACGCTAAAGATTAACGGTCGTCTCATGGGCAAAATGTGACTGATATTTGCTTCATTTCATGAGATAATTGGCAGGGGCTTCTTACCCGCCCATGGGCTTTTTACCCCGTTTTACCCTACTGATAGAGGCAGGGGCAGGGGTTCGTTGTCAATCAGTTCGTGACGACAGTCAGGGTATGTCAGTAAAGTAATAATCGATGTGCATGTTCATTCTGCTCTTCCGACTCCCGAGTCACGTATGTGTGGATCATTCATCCGCACGTCACACTATCGTGTCAAAGACACACTGACCCACCACGATTAAGTCCCTTGGTTATTGTTTTTTCTGGGTAGCTGTGACCCACATACAAATTCCCCCAACTTCAAATTGAGGCTGCTCTTTAATTTAAAAATGATGTTTCGTTTTGAATTTGGGGGCATTTCTATGGGAGTCAAACCTGGTCAAAACAAGATTTCTTACCAGCTATAAGAGGTAAAAAAGCAACACGTGAAACCCGTGATTTTGACACGTGATCTTTAAATCTATGAATCGATGATCTATCAGCGAGATCTAATCGCTGTGTCCCCGTCTGTATATGTCACCTTCATTGTGCCCCCCGTCTCTATGTGTCACCCTCATTTGCCCCCCTGCCCCCGTCTCTATGTGTCACCCTCATTGTGCCCCCCGTCTCTATGTGTCACCCTCGTTGTGCCCCCCGTCTCTATGTGTCACCCTCATTGTGCCCCCCGTCTCTATTTGTCCCCTTCATTGTGCCCCCGTCTCTATGTGTCACCCTCATTGTGCCCCCGTCTCTATGTGTCACCCTCATTGCGCCCCCGTCTCTATATATCACCCTCATATAGCCCCCGTTTCAATGTGTCACCCTCATTGTGCCCCCGTCTCTATATATCACCCTCATATAGCCCCCGTTTCAATGTGTCACCCTCATTGTGCCTCCGTCTCTATGTATCACCCTCATATAGCCCCCGTTTCAATGTGTCACCCTCATTGTGCCCCCGTCTCTATATATCACCCTCATATAGCCCCCGTTTCAATGTGTCACCCTCATTGTGCCCCCGTCTCTATGTATCACCCTCATATAGCCCCCGTTTCAATGTGTCACCCTCATTGTGCCCCCGACTCTATGAGAGAGAGAGAGGGCAAAAGAGTGTATGACTATGAGAGAGCGGGAGAGAGAGCGAGAGAGAGAGAGCGAGAGAGAGAGAGGGGGCGGGGGGGAGAGCAAAAGAGTATCAGAGAGCGAGAGAGAGCGGGAGAGAGAGCAAGAGAGAGAGACAGACAGACAGACAGCCAGAGAGAGACAGAGACAGAGACAGACAGCCACAGAGAGAGAGAGACAGACAGACAGACAGACAGAGAGAAAGCAAAAGAGTGTATGAGAAAGCGGGAGAGAGAGACTCGGCTTTCGCGTGCACATCTGTTGCTCGTGCAAATCTGTCGCTCGCTACTATGAGAGTGTGTATTTGCGACATTCACAAATTTCACTTTTACCGTACTTGAACCATTTACCTAACCCTAACCCTATCCCTAACCCACGGAAAAAGTGAAATTTGTGGTTCATGCTCAATGTCGCAAAATGCCGCAAATACAGACTCTCATAGGTAGCGAGCTGCAGATTTGCACGAGCGACAGATTTGCACGCTACACTTCACAAACGCAGGCAAGGAAACGCGGATGAAATCCATTTATACTGGATTATAATCTTTATATCAAATATGGAAAAAAAAATCGTACAAAACACATACTGATTATTATAACAACGAACAGAGAAACACCAGCACGACAACGCAAGATTACTCCACATTGGAAGGACAACAGGTTTTGATATGTCTTTTGATGTGAAATTCAGAGATTGAGAGAGAGAGAGATTGAGAGAGAGAGAGAGAGAGAGAGAGAGAGAGAGAGAGAGAGAGAGAGAGAGAGAGAGAGAGAGAGAGAGAGAGAGACAGAGACAGAGAGACAGAGAGAGACACAGAGACAGAGACAGAGACAGAGAGACAGAAAAGATCAAAGAGAAGAGTAGAGAGGGGGTCAAATAATAGTAATACAAAAAACAACTGATAAAAAGGTGCAATTTTCATCCAACCATTGCCCTTACTCTATTTCCAACCTTTTCCCCAAAAAATCACACATCGTGTTATAAGGAATAGACAGGAAGGGTTAATGAGTTCTTTCATTAATTAAAAGTATGCCTGTTTCGAGTGTGTGTCAAACCAAACGTCATCGCCTAAACACAAAATTAGTTATACTGAAAGCACATTCTCCGACTTCCGAACAACAGCCAAACACCATCCAAAAACTGATGATGCCAAATCCGCTTAGAGTCCACGAAACACCAAATATCCTGATTCATGATGCAACCATGTTACTGCATGCACATGTGTGTACGCATACGTAAGCGTGTTGAGATGCATACTCCTGCCGTTCACGACAAATGTGTTTGTAGTTGTGTTCGCTAACAGCCTGTATTAATAGGATCGTTGTTACAAGTATATCAGAATTTATAAGTGTGGACACAAGCAAAAACAAACAAAAAAATCAGTATTCACAACATAGGTATTATTTAGGAGGCGAAAAGCAAAACATATAAAAAAGAACCACACACACACACACACACACACACCATATAGAAAAGAAACACACACACACACACACACACACACACACACACACACACAAACACACACACACAACACACACACACACACACACACACACACACACACACACACACATACACACACACACACACACACACACACACACGCACACACACACACACACACACACAAATGGAAGTTGGAGGGGGAAGGCGAGGGGGGGGGGAGCGCAATCTTACTTGTACACACACGGTCCGAATTCGGTTTTGAACAAAACAATGAACATGTCTTCAGAGAACGCAGCTACTGTTTTGGTCTAATTGTAAGATTATCACAGTAAATAATACCTTGGATGGAGAATGGGTAAGGGTGGTTGAAAGTTTCTTAGTTTTTTTGTTTTTTTAAGAATAATCGACGACAGTGTTGGAAGAAATGGAATACAAAATCAAATCGAAAAACAAGCAAAAAGAAAACGAAACATTAACTGGCATCACGTTAGTTACAAAAACAATGAATCATTCATTCACTAGCATCACATTTGTGGGACAAAAGTAAAGTCAAACGAAACGGTCAAAACCTTTTCATGGTCAAATTCTACAACACAGTATGACAAGACTAAAAAAAAAAGAACCCAAGTTACGTTTTGCAGTATGACAAAGATACACACAACCAGTACTAAATAATACAAAGGCGGCGCACACACGCACGCACACGCACACGCGCACGCACACACACACACACACACACAGACGCACACACATACAGACACAGACACCCACACACACCCACACACACACCCACACACCACACACACACACCCACACAAAATAGAAAGGGGATAAGTTTTCTTTCGATATCAAAGAACGAGAGAAAAGTAGTAGTACGGAGCGGTCATTATTATTATTAACATTATACTAACGTGTTGGTGACAAAAACATCTCGTGTGATAATAGTAATTGTAGACGATAGCAACAGTTAGCAGGACTCTATGCCTACATGGAAAGCACAAGTCCAATTACAGGCACGCACGCGCGCACACGCACACACACACACACACTTCGCCACGATTATCTTCAGACGCGGTTAATCTACGCTAAATATTGCTTTACAGTCGAACCTCCCTTACAAGACCTTCAAAAATCATCAAAAAATGATGTCTTATAAGGGAGGGGTCTTATAAGGGAGGTCATTTTATTACTTACAAAGAAGGGCAATGTCTCAGAGAAGTAGGTCTTATATGGGAGGAAGTCTTATAATGGGAGGTCTTATAAGGGAGGTTCCACTGTATTAGAAGCGCAAAGACTAAATTACCTACTTCACATTAATTTTGTAAAAAAAAAAAAAAAAAACATCTACGGCAAGGCAAGACGTGTACAAAGCAAATCTCCCTTATTAGCTGAAAAGCTAGAGTTTAAAGACCCAACAGACCACGTGTCAATATCACGGGTTTCACGGGTTTTCCCCCTTATAGCTGCTAAGAAATCTTGTTTTGACCAGGTTTGACTCCCATAGAAATGCCCCCAAATTGAAAACGAAACATCATTTTAAAGAGTAGCCTCAATTTCAAGTTGGGGGCATGATTTGCATTGGGGTCTGCAACGAACACCTTTTGCAAGAGTGAATGCCCTTGGTGGGTGGGGGAAGATGGTTCAGTACTGACCAAACAGGGAGATAACTCTCGCCAATAACCCTATTTGATGCCACTAAATGGCTGCCTTTCGCAAGAGTGAATGCCCTTGTCAGTACTGACCAGCAAGGGCATCACTCTCACTGTCAAGGGCGTTAATAACCCTAGTTGCAGAGGCCTATATGGGTCACAGTTATCCAGAAGAAAAAAACAAGGGACTTAATCGTGGTGGGTCAGTGTGTCTTTAAGAAGGACCAGCAACCGAATTCATCATTTCCGGATCTGCAGTGCTTCGCCTTCCTTTGCGACTGTGGACTGTTGGTTTTCACGTGTGTCATGATAATGAAGAATATTGATCAAAGGCGCATCAAATCAATCAAACGAATCGAATCAACACTCTCAACACGGGAACACTCGCCTTTTGTTTGCATGATATAAAAAAGCCAACAACAAAAAGATCATGAAATATGAAAAAAAAACATGATATAAAGTTTGGTTTTCAAAATACAGATTAGATTGTTTTAAAAAAATTGTTTTAAATCAATTCAGATACTTATTATACATGTGAAGAAAGTGGGTAGCTTTGTGTGTATGGTTTTTTTAATATGTTTTCGTTGTTTTATTTTTAAAAGAAACGGCAATTTTCTTTGTGCAATTTTTTGTATGTTTTTTTTTTAACGTATTTTGGGTCGCTTAAGCGACAAATAAATAACTCAGTTCCACAAACAACAAATAACAAATACACCGACTTCGCCAGATGGATAATAAGTATAACGGATTTTTACTGAAGCTTTCACACAAACCAACCAAAACAAAAACCACAATAGCATGCATGTTTAAACACGCCCCTTACCACCACCCCATTCTTCCCCACTTTCAACCGTCTCACACGCGCGCGCGCGCACACGTACAATCAGAGAAAATACAAAAAAATACTTAAATGTACAGCAGCAAAGCACAGATACATCGCTCGAACTACAGAGAGTCCACGACCCCAAAGAAATAACATTACCCCTCCTCCCCCCCCCCCCCCCCCTCCCCCCCCACCAACACAAACCATTCGTACATGAGAAACAGGACCAAAAAATTACACAAGGTCACAACCCTCCCCCCCCCCCCCCTTTCCCTCCTTACCCTCTCTGTCCCCTGTCATCCCCGCCCCATTTTCCCTTTCTTCCTTTTCAGTTACCCTCCCCCCCCCCTCCCCCCCCCCCCCCCCCCCCCCCCCCCCCCCACACACACCTGCCAATAAAACATAACATCCAATCCCAAATCGCAAACACAACACTCGCACCAACATTTCCTTTGATTCCAACATTTTTTCCACCTTCCTCATCCTTGCACACACACACACACACACACACACACACACACACACACACCACACACACGCTACACACACACACACACACACACACACACACACACACACACACACACACACACACACACACACACACACACACTACACACACACAACAACAACAACAACATACAGTATTTATACGGCGCTGAATCTTGATAGAAATCAAATCAAAGCGCGCACACACACGTTAGCATTCGTAACACATTCAAACAAAAATACAATGCAAAGCGAACACACACGTTTGACATAAATGGTATACAGCAGAAACAGACCTAAAGGCAAGAGAGAGAAGAACAGAAAGAGAGTGGAGCCTCAATGACGGGGGAACAGGTGGGTTTTGAGGTT
>CM065696.1:29305595-29308095 GCA_017654935.2 Phymorhynchus buccinoides
TGTAGGCTTAATTCCCCGTCCACAATGAGCAATCTAACGTGAACCTCTTGAAACAGTAAGGCATCGCCCAAATTAGCCATCGTTTAATAAGGTGGTGAGCTTATCTAGCGCTAAAATTATTGAGAAACAAATAGATTAATGAGAATGAGAATGCATTGAGGCTACTGTCGCATACAGATAACATTTATAACCGTTATAGATAGCATTTTATAAAAGAATATATTTCCATACGCAAAGAAAAGAAAATTGTATATTTTAAAACTGAGTAAATTTAAAATTCACGTTTAGATCCTTTCTTGCTTTAAATAATTTATCTTGAAAATAAATACATGTAAAATTAACTGTTCAGATCCCTTTTTACACAGCATTGTGCTAAAACAAAACAAAACAGAAAAGAGATAAATGGTTTCTAATAAGAGTGAATCAAAGATCCAGTGTTTCGTTCGACTTTGATGAGAATGTGTGTGCTATGTCTTTTAATCCTGGGGCCATTTTCGAGATAACAATGATGATGACGGTGCGATGAACGCCATTTTCGTCATTGTTAATAGGAATTGTTCTGAAATAATTAAGGGGAGTAATTTCATGGTGTGTGGGAGTGATCTCGCCTAATGCAATCGGTCAAACAGGGGACGTTACTCTACCATCAGGTATATCTCCAGCTCTCGCCTCGCGTGCTTGAGTGGGTGTAACCCAAAAGCTATAAAACGCGCTCATATGGGCGCGCTCATATGGGCTATTAATATGCGCTGTTTTGGGAAACTCCGGCTTGAGTAGACTTGCATCACTTAGAACACCGTGCGTCATTCTAAAATTGATGTAATTTATATTTTTACGTCACATTTTGCAAGTTATATCGGTTTGCGGATACTGGCCACCCCTCATTTTTCAAAAAATATGTTTACAAGTCGCTGACTCGCATACTGCAGTTTCAAACGTCGACGCCATGCCGCCATGGTTTTGACCGAGTAAGTCGAGGTAATCAACTCTAATTTTCACGAAGTGCTCTCCCCTAGGGGTTTTTCTCTCCGAAAATCGTCTATTGGCTGCTTCCAGTCACGAGTACGGCAACTTTCCCTTCTCTCAATACATTGTTTATTCATTGTCCCGGAACAATGTCGTACAAAAACTGCCGCTCCCTAAGAGAGCTGATTAGTTACAGCAAACGCTGTTCCTGGTCACAATATCAACAAGCCTCCTGTCTTAACCTAGAGTGCGAAGTCCATGTGATTAGGCCATGAAGCCAATCGTTCACGAAGTTTCAATTGTTTGCTTTTCTAAAAACGTTATGGACATCACTCCATTTTGAAATGTGAATGTTTTCTTGTGTGTGCGCTTTGGTTTATATTTCTGTGCCCCAAGTGGGTGTGAAATAAATTCTTTGCCTTGCCTTGCCTTGGTAAAGGTCTCAGAGCACGTGAACATTTGTAACTCTTTCCCCATGGCAACACAGTGAAACGTACGTCATATCATGACTAGCCTATCACTGCGTTGCCATGGGGAAAGAGTGAAAAATGTTAAACTTGTATTGAGACCATATTAAGTGAAAGTTCCACACATGCCAGCTCAGCCATTGCAAAAGTTTCTCCATGAAAGATCTTGAGTTTCGAAGTTTAGTGCAAAGTTTGTTCGAAATTTTAAACATTAGAAATTATGCATTTAATTGAGTCTGTGTATACCAGTAATTATTTGAATAAAAGAAAAAGAATAAAAGATTAATCAAGGAATGGGTATATGAAGAACATGTGTAGCTTTCACCTTGTCTCCAACGACCACTCGGAGCTCATATACACAGTAGAACCTCCATTATAAGACTTCCCATTATAAGACTCCCTCCCACATAAGACCTACTTCTCTGAGACACTGCCCTTCTTTGTAAGTATTACAATTACCTCCCTTATAAGACCTCATTTTGGATGATATGTGAAGGTCTTATAAGGGAGGTTCCACTTGCACAACAATGATATAACCCATTCTTAGTTAACCAGAAGCAACCAACTTCGTATCATTTAGCACAAAATTGACAGTTATAATAATATGACTGGTTACTCTTTATCGAATACAAAGAACACAGTAAGAGAAGGGGATGGGGGGGGGGGGGGAGAGAGAGATTCAAACAGAGAGGGTGTAAGGAAGGAATTGGAAATAAAGACTGAAAGATAATTTAAGAGAAAGAAGCATGTGCTGAGGATGATGCAGTGTTTTAGGGCCAAGGTGTATGACGGAGTTGGCGATTTCGAGAGAACAAATTTAAAGGCCGAGTAAATACTGAGAGAGAGAGAGAGAGAGAGAGAGAGAGATGGGGGGGAGAGAGGGGGGAGAGAGAGGGGGGAAAAAAAAAAAAAGGGAGAGAGAGAGCGGGGGGGGGGGGGGGGGGGGGGGGAGACAGAAAGAGAGAGAGAGGGAGGGAGGGAGAGTCTGAGTCTGAGTGAATTTTTTAATCGATTAGCCACAGGCCCATTTCGATGGGCAAGTACAAGCAAACAAAATAATTTCAAGT
>CM065696.1:29310595-29313095 GCA_017654935.2 Phymorhynchus buccinoides
ACTCACACGCACGCGCACACTCACATACACACATCCGCGCGCCCACACACGCACACATACACATACCCATACGAGCGCGCACACACTCACACACACACACACATACATACACACACACACACGCGCACTCACGCACGCACACGCACACACGCACGCACGCACGCACGCACACGCACACACGCGCACGCACACGCACACACACCTACACCTGAATGGAAACTCCCCCCGCTCGATTAAGTTGGGTCACGTTTTTATCTATTCTAGTGGACAAACCACGTACTGAAACACAATCTATGGAACACCCCCCGTCTTCCTCTGGTCTGTCTCTCTGTGTCTGTGTTTCTGTCTCTGTCTCCCCCCCCCCCCCCCTCTCTCTCTCTCTCTCTCTCTCTCTGTGGAAATTTTTAAGTCTACGAAAGTTAGGTTTTATGGATTCATACCTATTTTGGAAACTTTTTGATACACAAATAGAGCCGGTCCTTAATTATGCAGCTGAAATTTGGGGGCTTATGGTTAACAAACATATGGAAAGATTGCATACTTTTGCAATAAAGCATTTCTTTAGTGTCCCGGTACATGCTTCAAATACCTTTTTGTATGGAGAATCCGGTAGATACCCATTATATATTACATCGTATGTCAAATGTATAACATACTGGATCAAATTAACAAGGTTACCAACGTCTAGACTTTGCAGACAGGCATATGAGATGCTACTTAACCAAGAAGAGAAAGGAAAACAAAACTGGGTATATTATGTTAAACAAACACTTACATAACATGGGTTTGGGATAGTATGGTTATGTCAGGGAGTCGGCTATGAACATGGATTTATTTCTGAGTTTAAAGATAGACTTATGGCCTCTTACAAACAAAACTGGCATATGGAAATGGAAGATAACGATACATTTTCCTGGTTATTCTCTTTTTAAGTCAGGATTTCAAGCTGAAAAATATATTTCGATTGTTTCAGACAGATGGGATAGAATCTGCCTTAGCCGTTTTAGAGCAAGAACATTTGGTTTAAAGGCTAATACGTTTTGGTTTGGCAATGCAGACAGACATACAGATACTTCTTGCCCAATGTGTAATCACCTCATAGAAGATGAGCGTCATTTTATTTTCAACTGTGTAAGTTATGAAGATGTGAGAAAAAGGTGTTCATTGTTCAATACTAGAGATGCACAAAGTAAAGATTTGATACAGATTTTAAAGTCTGATAATGAGATTATAATTATCTCCCTTGCAAAATACATAACAGAAGCAGGATCAATAAGCAAACGAAAGTGTGAAACAAGGTAACACGTACGGCCCATGTTTTTTTTTGCCTGTTGTGCCTATGGTTTTATTGAGCGGTAGTAATTATATTTTTGAATAACCAGTCCAGTAAGAAACAAATAATCGATGACTATGTGGATAGTCCTCAGTAATTTGGGGATATTGTGTGGATATTTTTCACACTTAATTTTGGATGTGCTTATTGCACTTGCTGAGATTCTTGTTTCTTCAAATGATTATGGTACTGTTATTTTTCTTGTGTTTTGTTTTGTTTAATTTCTTGTTTTATATTATTGTTAACATATGAATATGTTACCCCCTGTCACTAGAGCTTGTTAGCTAATGACAGTAAAATTCAAGTGCTCGAGTGTTCAAGTGTTCTTTCTCTCTCTCTCTCTCTCTCTCTCTCTCTCTCTCTCTCTCTCTCTCTCTCTCTCTCTCTCTCTCTCTCTCTCTCTCTCTCTCTCTCTAACTCTCTGTGTGTGCGCGCGTCAAAGAAGAAGAATAAAATCCACAACTGAATTTTATTTATTTTCTTCTGTCCTCATGTGGACTATGCGACCCTTCCACTAAAAGCAGGAAAAAACGTCCACTAAAATCGCACGACTGTACGATACGATTCGATCACGTGGTCTCCAAGAACAAATGTGATTGGCGCATCGAGATCACGTGATGGAATCGTATCGTACAGTCGTGCGATTTTAGTGGACGTGTGGCTGGCCGTTTACACTCAGGCACATGGGCAAACGCCTGCAGCAATGCAGAGTGTAGAGTGGCACAGTGGTAACGCGTTCGCTTCGTGTCAAGTAAACCTGAGTTCGAACCTGGGTACAGGGGATTTTTCCTCTCACTTTGCACTAGGCCTTACGGTCTGAACGTGGAGTCTTTCGGATGAGACGATAAACCGAGGTCCCGTGTGCCCATGCACTTAGCACACGTTAATCCCAGAGGCAACGAAAAAGTTGTCATTTGGTCCAAATTTACACACACACACCTTTTCCCTCCTCATCAGTCACACAAAAATCGCATGCAAAAAAAAAGAAAAAAGAAATTGGGTGGCGCGCCTCTGGCTGCGACGCGCTCTCCAGGAGAGAGCAACCCGAATTTCACAGAGACGCCTCCTTGACTATGAAGTACCTAATAATAATAATAACATAACATCAATTCTACTTCTTCTTCTGCGTTCCCAGGCCAAGTTGGATGAAAAGGTACGTGTGTGTCC